>CP053466.1:213635478-213875669 GCA_022644695.1 Cenchrus purpureus | reverse complement strand
TAAAACATGTAAGATACTAGGATATGTAGTTATGTTTATAATTTACTAGGATATTTGTTTCTTATTTACTAATTGTAGTTATGTTTCTAATTTACTAGGATATTTGTTTCTTATTTACTAATTGTAGTTATGTTTCTAATTTACTAGGATATTTGTTTCTTATTTACTAATTGTAGTTATGTTTCTAATTTACTAGGATATTTGTTTCTTATTTACTAATTGGTATTTAAATGTAATTATGTCTTGATTGATTTACTCTTTTTATTTCGGTGATTGATTCAAAGATGCGCCAAAGAAGAAGAAGGCGTCGAGCGACGCCCACTGAGGAACCTCAACGACTTCTACCAAGGCGGTGAGGGCTCGGGAGGAGGGCGTCGGTCCGTGGCACCCTCGAGTCGTGGGCCGAGGGGTGCAAAGGTGCACCCTCCGATTCTTTGAGTCGTCCGATGAGAGGACTACGGGGTTGATGAGGAGGAGGTGCGGCGGTGGAGGATGAGGAGTAGGGAGGATGAGGGCGAGGGGCGAGGGCGGTGGAGGGTGAGGAGGCAGGGGGAGGCGAGCAAGGGAGGACGAGGAGGAGGCGAGGAGGGTCAAAGGTCTATTGTGAGGCCACTCGGCTTAGGATCGCCCATCTTGCCATGAACCGAGTTATTAGACCGAGGAACACGGTAACTTATCTTAACCTTTTCATTTATTCTTTTAAAACAAATTAACGATTCAAACTAATACATTGTGTGAATCATTTTGGCGAGGGTGGGAGATCGTCACTCCCGGTAGTCACTGCGTCTTCCCAATGGCATCTTGGGCGTTCTTACAGGCTTTGGTACCCGGGTTCATGTGGGTTGGTGAGCGGATGCTCGGCGAGAGGTCTTGGTGTCGTTTGACCACTATGCCCTTGCTCCCGATTTCACGATCCAATGACTTCGAGCGCGCCGCCGGTGGTTGGTGAGTTTTGGGTGAGTTTTCCTAGCAATAAATTGTGTTTCAATAAATCAACTTAATTAGATTTTGCTCAAGTATTGACAACACTTTTATATGTAGGATTTCTACATATGCATCTTAGAGAGACGACGGCTAACAACGCCATGTTCATCTGGAAGCTTGTGGATATGATTTATGAGTCCGTCTGCGAACATTATCGGAATGCTTGGCGGTGAAAGCCACAAAGCGGGAAGTTCGAAACTGCGGCACTCTGAACAATACATGGAGGTAAATATGCTCAATTCATTTTTCTTGGATTAAATTTGGTCAATTTGATGTTCTTGATGATGTGTGGCTCGTGGTGGTTGCCGACCGACCTCGGGTTTGGAAGCGATTGTGGATCGTGGTTTTGGAGGATTGGGAGGCAAAGCACCTCGGCGCCCGGCGCGTTTAGCCATGGCAGGTCCAGCACACCACCAAGGCCCGTTAACCTTGGCAGTATGGTCGTAGATGGAGTGCGTTAAGTTATTTCTTTATTCTAATTTTTGTTATCTAACTCTCAATTAGTCTAACATCCACTCTGTTTTCTTGCGGTCTCGGGCACATGAGAATCAGCCTTGAGCTCCGGGCATATGGCATGGCACACAAGGGCAAGGCGGCGTCCGACGTCACCTTCAGCGTCGGCGACCCGGCGTATAGCAACGACAATCCAGCCCGCATCACAAATTACGTCATGGCGGCAAGGAGGTTCGTGGGCGGACTTGATCTAGTGACCGACCTATTGATGGAGAAAGCGTCATGAGGGTGGGCGGCAAGGCGCATGGATGGTATCTTGGATTGGTGACGATCTCCGGTCCGTCCGAGTTCCGTCGCTCGCGAGTTCGATCTCGAGATAGGGCGAGCTCGGGCCCGCCCATGGCGGCCGCCCATTCTGAAGAGCTTGCGCGGTTCAGTTATTTCATCTCTGCGTCGTCCATTCACATTTTCATATGTTTGCTTTGTATTCTAATGTGTAGATCAAATATTGTAGGCCCGGCTTGCGGCGAGAGAGGCCGAGTGGGAGGCGGTAGAAGAGGTGCAAAGGCTCGATGAGCGGTGGATGGCGAGGCCCACGAGGGATGGATGCGATACAAGAGGCCCACAATCAGTGTATGCCTCGTGCTTGATTACATGCGACTCTTGGTCACGAACTCCCTCCACTACAGCAGGGCCTCATCCCTCGGCCCACTACTATTTCTCTAGTGAGCTACTCTCGCTATTCTTCCTCTTTTGTTTCTCGTGGTGACCTACAATGACTTCAAATAAATGCTCAAAACCTTACATTCATTTCTCATCGTGGTATACAACTTATAAATGTTAGCAAAACCTAGAATGATGAAGAATTAAATGACTTGTACAAATGACTCGTATTATTTCTCACTTTAAATCTCGAATCTATCGGCATCAAGCTGATCGATTAGATCCAGGCGGTCAGCTGGGTGCACCGCCCTCAGTTCAGCCCTCGGCCTCCATTGGCGGGATGATGACACGCCACAGCATCGGGTGGGGTCGTGGCCACCGGCGGCCGGCCGGGTCGGGTTCCTCGCCGCATGATGACACTAGTGAGTTCGTGAACTACACACCTTTTATTTGCATTTGGACATTTGTGAGTTCTGGACCTTTGTGACTTCACTTAGGTGCCTTGTACTTGCATTTGGACTCGTTATTTGCATTTGTGGACTATGTGATGAATAATACCACGTGATGATTATTACTGTGATGATTATAATATGTGCAATGAATATTAGCTCACGTGATGAATATTGTATATCGTGATGATTTCGTGATTTGTGGGCTGTTTTGATGCTTTCGGTAAATTAAAAGCAAAATAGGCTTTCAGAGCTAAATCCATTGCCCAGCGCCTCTTTCTTGGCAAAATCCCTGCTCGCAGTCGTGATGCGCGATGCGCCTTGAGCGGCCAGCGTGGCTCTCGCAAAGGCATGCCGGGGCCATGCGCAGACCTCACCAAGAGCGGTGGGCCGGCTCCCGACAGCGCCCTCTCAGCCGGGGCACAGCCGCATGCCATGGGGCTGCGCCTCACTCGGGCACGGCTCGGAGGATCCGGGCTTTCGATCTGCTCTCGCAGAACACAGCGTGGCGGCATGATCGGGGGCGGTGTGAATGCCTCTGAGGGGCGTGGGCCTCGACTATCTCGAGAGGATATCCACGCTCTCGACAAGAGGCCTCTTGCCGGATGATGAGAGGCCTTTCTTGCTCTCGGCAGCCGGGAAAGGGCCTTTGAGAGGATCGGGGCTCTCGGCAAAGCTCCAGTGATGATGCATCGTCTTGGCAGCACTTCAAGAGATACCTACCTATGGCTTGGATGATCGTATGCTAAAAATTTGATTCTAAGTCGGGCGATAATATTCTCTCTTGTAAGGCTCTTGCGAATATGAGGAAGGACTTGTTATTGATGGAGATTAAAGCCAGTGAAGCTGCTTGATCCATGGGATGATATGTACCAAGCACTACTACACAAAATATTTGTAGGAGCTATCGTGCATCCACGAGCCCACCAACACATTGTGGGCCATACCGGAGATGAGTTCTGACACTGAACTCGACTAGTGGGCCATGGTCTGGTACCATGGACCACAAGGCAAGACAAGGGATAAGGACTTGTACTAAGACTAGGATAGCTTTCCATACCTTGTATGGGCTACTCGGTCCTACTCGAATAGTACCCTTGTACCAATCCGACTTGTAACCCACTCCCGTGGCATATAAGGCGAGCCGACCCTCTCAAACATACACAATCAATACAGCCACGCACATACAGCGTAGGGTATTACGCATTGCGGCGAACACAGGTGTGCCCGTGTCTCACCATCGTGTTCTTGATCTCGGCGAGCCCTGTCTACTTGTGCCGTCGTATTCGGTGTCTAAAACCGGCCTGCACGCGGTAGGGGAATCTCGTCATTGATCCACGGCGAACTCGATGGCTCTTGTCACCATCAAGCCGATCGTCGCTTTCCAAAAGGACACCTTCATTTTTCTCCACGGGTTTGCGTTGCTAATGGCGGATGGTTCTGCGTTTCCTAACGCCAACTCGAGTCAAAGCTCAAGTCCTCGATGCTTCAGCTTCGATGGAGAATCTCGTCGAAAATTTGTGAAATTTTGATCTCGACCGATCGAGAGACCTCGGTCAGTACAACTCGAGCCTCATCGACTGAGTTGCTTCCATCGCTTCCACTTGCACTCGGATAACATTCAAGTACCACCTCTCTTGGTCGCCATCAATGTCGCTTACCAAACGCATTGAGCGCCTCATGCCGCCCAAAGATCGTGCTCAGTACTCTTGATTCGGACGACACTCTTGGATTCTTCGAGTTCGAGTTCGACTCGATTGCATGAACAACAACTCGCCTCATGGACTGGTGATCACATCAACACGAGGGTAGATTGTCTCTTGGCACGAGCATGTGCTGCTGATCTCACTGGATGATCGGGGGCACTTTATCGTCTCGACAACTTGCCTTTTTAAGGCGTTAAGCTTGTTGACTATGACACCAATCGAGCTCATTCGATGCAATTCATCGCATCGAAGTGTTCATCGTTGATGCATCTACTCCGCAAGGGCACCGCTCAATTATCGTTACCCGGATGATGTGTCGATGAACTCTCGCTAATGCTCCGCGATGAAACGCGGAGGTCAAGGCTGCCGTCACCACAATGCTGATCATGCAACTCTTCGTCGAACTCGCGGAAGCTCTACCTACCGTAATCTTCAAGAGGCTTTGGATGCGGTTACTACTGAATATCGCACTCAGAAGAAGCCATTAATCACGATCAATCTACTCGGTCGCTCTATGCCTCTGACAGGCTGAAGTCATGGTGGCTAAACTAGCCTATACTATGCTACTCTGACAGTACCGGTGCTCCTAGTCACCATGGCAGCGGTGGGGTCTCGTGTACTACTCCCCACGTCGCGTCGGGAAGCAAGCAACAAGGGCAAGGCGATGATGGTAGTGTCAACGACAAGTCGGGAGACTCTCGCCTGACTCGTGCAACTATCAACGCCGGGCATCGTGAGAAGCAAAGGATAATGACTCGATTCTTTCGCTTTCTCTTCTCGACTTCAAGCTCATCTTCTTGAGAAATTCAAGCCTTCGGCATCTCCAAGTATGATGGCAAGCAAGATCCAAGGGCGTGGTTGTTATGCTCATCCATCTCAATGCGGAGGCAATGATGATACCAAGTGTATCTATTTCCCTTTTGTCCTTGAGCAAGAGCCCTCACATGGTTTGAGTCCTCAAGCGTGGCTCCATCGACAATTAGGGACAACTCAACCGCTTCACCAGCAACCAGCGGGTTCTTTGGGCGTCATGGCACCAGATGGACCTTGCCACGATC
Source organism: Cenchrus purpureus (assembly GCA_022644695.1). NCBI lineage: Eukaryota > Viridiplantae > Streptophyta > Magnoliopsida > Poales > Poaceae > Cenchrus > Cenchrus purpureus. The sequence continues at coordinate 213,870,356 of CP053466.1, read as the reverse complement.
AAGCAAAAACAAGGCGAGACTCTTCAGTACATGCACCGCTTCTTTGAGAAAAGGGCTACTTGTTGATGTCAGAAAGAAGTCATAGACACCTTCCGGGATGGTTTCTGATGATGATATTCAAGACTTTGGTGCTCGCCCGACCAACATCACCAAGCTTAAGGAGATGATCACTCACGGCGGGGAGGAAGACAAAGCTCGGAATCGATTCAAGCATCTTTGCAACAATCGAACAACAACAACAACAATGGTGGAAGCAGGCAAGCAACGGCGGGGCAACCGCCAAGGAATAACTATCGAGTAATCCCAATCGCAAGCGAACACTATTGCAGCCATGGAAACTACCGCCAAACCAGGGACTTTGACCAATGCCCATAACCGGGAGGATCATACTCTGAGCGATGTTACCAACTTCGTGCGTTGAAAACACACACACCCAAACCGCGATATCGCAAACACAAGGGAAGAAGGCTAACAGACAAAGACATTGGGTTTGAACCCTCAATCTGTCAATGTCATATTTGGTGGAATTCCAACGCATGCAAAAGCTAGCTCTCGGGAGATATGTCCATCAACCAGCGGCTCCACTTATCTCAAGTGATGCGAAACTCCATTACCTTCTCAAGGCGGATCAATGGACTAGTTTCTAGCGAGGCGATATCCTCTTGGATCCGTGGCGGGCTCGAGCTTACCAAGGTTCTCATTGATGGTGGTGGACTCAATGTCTGTTTGCCAAAACTTTGAAGAAGATGGGCTGGATATCACCAATATGCTTACCAAGACCAACTCACCGTTCTATGGTATCATCGAACAGCTTTGTTCCTTTGGGTTTGTACTACGTTACCTTTGGGACAAGGATCACTATCGCACAGTACATCAAGTTTGAGGTCGTGACTTGAGACTTCTTACCATGCCATCATCGGGCGGTCTCGCTAAGTTCATGGCCATCCCTCACTATGTACTTGGTTCTCAAGATGCGAGCCCCAAGGTGTTCTCATTGCAAGGGGATCTAAAGCGTTCCTACATTGCGACACGAGCCGTAGAACTTGCCTACTCAAGTACCCAATGCAATGATGGAAGTCTTCCTGCCGCTAAAAGCTTGCTCGGCGAGCTAGAGGTTCTGAGAAGAGGCGGCAACAACAACAAGCCCACCATCGGTGACGTCTGCTCAAAGCCATTGACCTCGATGCGGTGACAAGGCGACCATGATCGATTGCGACTTGATCCTAAATAGGAAGACGCTCGTCAACTTCCTTGCTAGCGTGATATCTTTGCGTGGAAGCCATCGACATGCCGGTGTGCCGGAGGTTGATTGAGCACTCACTCAACGTCGATCCTAATGCTACCCCCAGAGACAACACCGTCGCACTGCGACCCGAGGCTGCTATCAAGAAAGAGATCGCTAAACTACTCGCGGCGGCATCATCAGAAGTTTTCATCCGCGGTGGCTCGCTAACCCTGTGCTCATCGAGAAGAAGAACTCTAATGGAGGATGTGTCTACCGATCTCAACAAGCATTGCCCCAAGGATCCTTTTGGGTTGCAGAATTGATCAAGTCATTGACTCTCTGACGTAGTGCTCTACTACATTTCTGGATTGCTACTCGGCTATCATCAAATTGCAATCAAGGAATCGATCAAGAGAAGGCATTTATCACCCCCGTTTGGTGCTTATTGTTACACAACAATGTCCTTGGGTTGAAAAATGGTGCTACATATCAAAGGGCTATCCAAGCGTGCTTCAAGGTAGCTTCACAAGAGCTGGAAGCATCGTGGATGACGTCGTTGTCAAGACTAGGGATCTAGACATGCTTATCATAGATCTTGAGAAACTTTCGCTTCGCGTACCAATGGAAGCTCAACCCCAATAAGTGTCTTTGGCGTATCTTGAGAAAACTACTCGGGTTCATCATCATCGTGGCATCGAAGCAAACCGAGAAGATTACCGCCATCTCCAACATGCAAGCTCACTACTATCAAGATGTCCGAAGCTTCTTGCATGGCGTCACTCAATCGCTTCATCTCACAACTTGGAGACGGTCTTCCTTTCTTCAAGTTACTCAAGCGGCAGGAGAAGTTTACTGGACAACGGCGATCAAACTCTTTCTCGACTCAAGGAGTTCTTATCCAAGCCTCCGGCTCCTCTCGCCCAATGAAGAGCTCTTGCTCTATTGCTGCGACTACTAATGTCATCGATCGCTATTGTCATTGGCGGGGAAGAAGGCCATTACCCTATCCAGAGGCCTATCTATTTTTTGTCGATGAAGTACTCTCGAATCCAAGGCTCGCTACCCTCGGTGAAACTACTCTGCGATTGATTACTTCACGGAAGCTCCGCCACTACTTCGTACAAGATTTCTATGGTCACTAGCTACCCGCTTGGCGAGATATTGCTGGGATTCCACATTTCTAAATGGGTGTAGAGCTTGGGCTCTATCGCTCGAGTTCAAGTCTCGCTATCAAGTCTCAAGCCTTGGTTGATTTCATGGATTACATCATTACGCACGGGTTCAATTTCAACAATCACCATTGCCGTCTGCGAGAAACATTGGAATCATGTGACGTCTCCGTTGCTCATCCGTGCCATGGCCAAGTGGGACGCCAATGGATGATACTCGATGCTCTCAAGCGCATGATCAAATACCAAGGCGGCAAGTGGATCAAGGAACTACCCAATGCACTGGGGCTACACACTCGACCTACTACCCCACAGGCGATTACCTTACTTCGGTCTCGGCTCGCTTTGCTGTGATGTCATGTGGCGTTCTCCAGGTTGATCGGTCTGGCGTGGGCGAAGAAACAAAAGACGGATGTCAGTCTCGAGGAAGCTGCAATGCACTTGTTCAATCGCTCGATACCTTGAGAGGATTCGCGCTATCATGACCGCAATGTTAAGGAATGCTCCTTCAACGTTGGTGACTTAGTCCTTCGTCGCATCCGAATCGGCGGGACTACACAAGCTCAACTCGCCATGGGAAGGTCCTTTCTGTTGCAAAGGTTGGCGGGCTCATATGTCTTCAAACTCTTGAAGGCGAGGAAGTCGACAACTCTTGGAACATCGACCGCTTTGTCGCTTCTACCCGTGAGGGTCTCAACAACCCTCTCCCGGGGCCGTAAAACAACTCGTATTGGGTTTCAACAACCCTTTCCGGAACCGGTTGCAACCACTCAATAGGACTATGGTTGTCACCACTAGGGATCAAGATAATCCTCTCCGACAGTTTAGTGTCTTCTCGTGGCTTTCATTGCGAGCACCGCAGCTTCATCAACCCTCTCGAGGTCTCATTCTCGACCTCGTGAGTCATGATAACTCTCCCGATCACCATGTGTAGGGCAATAAGTGGCACATGCTATCCATGATCCTATTTTTAATAAGAGGCTTGACCTAGAGTAACACCTCGGTAGGGTCTCGGTGGAACTCTCATACAAGTTCGCTACAACAGGATGAGTTCATCACCTGCTCCCTACGGTCTTACTCGTTCTTGAACATCCTTGCAGTACTCTCTCACTAGGCTCATAGCCTCGGAGGTACTTAAGACATTGTAAACTCGTACAATGTATTTAATAAAGTTGCTACTCTATACCGACTTGTTCGTCCTTTACTTGTTCAAAACAAAGCCTTCATTACTTTCTGACTAAGGTGTTCAACTCGTTATGAATAAGTTCTTTTGAGTACTCTCTCACTAGGCTAGTTAGCCTCGGAGGTACTCAAGACATTGTAAACTCTACAATGTGTTTAGTTCAAGTCGCTACTCATCGACTTGTTACTACTCTTAGCTTATTTCATGACAAAGCTTCTTTTACGCTGCTACACTAAGGTGTTCAACTCGTCATGATTAAGCTAACGTTCTTGATATGTACACTTGAGTACTCCTACTGGTGTATCGTATCTCTTTTGCATACACATTAATAATTACTTGGCCAACACACATGCATACAATAGGGATCCGGATAATTGATTTCTTCAAAGTTTTCAATTATATTACATAAACACTTGTTTGAGATTAGTTTTTTCTCTAGTGTTTCTATTCTGGTACATCTAACGGAGATCGATGAACTTGGAAGGCTTCATGATTGGAGAAGTTGCATCAACTCGTTGAGCGATCGTCGGTGCAATCTCGGATCTGCATTCATGATGACCGTGAGATCGCTTCGCATAGAAGGACTTGATGAAGCTCAGACTTGATTTGGGGATGCAGCGCCTTTGGCGTACTCAGAATCTTCTTTGGGGTGTCTTTCAACCTCTCCACGGTGGACGGTGAACTCGGCGACTCGGGCTCAAATAAGTTTGCCGCTCGCTGTCAAGCCTTCTAGGCCTTGACTTCTTCAATCTTCTCCTTCAGCATGCTCAAGTCAATCCAGCTATCGGATATTCATGCTCAAGTTGAAGCACCGCACCTTATAGTCCTCCTTAGATCCATATGAGAGCTCTTCACGGTTGAAGGCTAGCCATCCAACGCCTTGTTCTTGAACATCTCGACTTCTTGTCTCGCAGGATCAAGGCTACTTATGATATGGTGTGCAAGAACAAAAGTACTCAATGATGATTTCAGAAGGAGATTACCTTTATTCTTGAGAGGACTTGTTCTTACCAACAACTTCATCCTTCTTGCGACTTCGGATTTGTTGTGGTACCTTGGCATCAAGCTTCTCTTGCGACTTGAGAGATAGGCTTTTGCTTAATTCTTCTCTGCGACTTCTCAATGTCACCGCGTATTGCTCAAGCCGAGTCTTGCGTTTATTGCTTGACTACCTCTGCAAGAGGAGTCAAACAAGATAATGACTACAACTACTCTACAAGATGACTGACTTACCGAGGGAACCTCTTGAACATCTCGTGCGTTCAAGTTGTCTTCATCCGTGAGTCATCGTGTGGCATCAAGTTCTCGCCATGGATTGGGTACTACTGCTGAGTACTTCCGCTACGAGCGGGTCTTCAATTTGTGGCTCATGCTAGCGGTTCTCTGTCCTCCAGACCATGTGCATCAACATGATGCGGGGGCTTCCGACTTCCTCATGGTGTACGGCCGGGGTCCACTCTGGGCTTCATTGACCACGGCTTCAATCTCTTGAGTTGTTGAGCGGGCACAGGTGGCTTCACGCAGCCTTGGTGCCGCTCCAGACCCTCAGCGGCACACTCGGGTACTTCTTGGTGCTCGAGTACATCTTCTTGTTGCTCTTGAGGAGTTTGGTCTCCTTCGGCCTTCGGCCTCACTTCACATCTGGATTTCTGCATCAACAAGTTGGTTCGGCATAATCATAATACTCAAGTACTCGTGCCGGGCGACGAGGCAGAGACTTTGGGTCAGTCGAAGAAGAAGGCGCATCAACATTTTCCGGGCACATTTTCTCAGTTGCACATGCGCCCATCTCACGGTGATCTGGAACCACCTCGAGTTCTGTTGTTCTTGGAGGGCTACTCAGGGTACATGGATGCACTCGATAACAAGTGAAAAATCAAGCCATTACGGTGAACAAGTACTCATTCGATAGTACTTCTTGTAACAATGTGGAGGAGGTCATCTTCTTCGGCTTCCCGTGGTCCTCTTCTTCCGGTGGCGACACATCATCTGCGAGATGATCTTTGGTGAAACCGGGATGGGCGCTCAGTATCGTGCGGCTCTTCAAATCGTTGAAAGTGTTATCATCGCTTGAGGAGGCGTCCTCCACCAAGACTTCTTCTCCTTCCCCTTGAGGCACGACTACTCTCGGGGCTTGAGCTCCGGCTTTCTTCTGGGTGGGTCCTCGGAAGGAGGAGGGTGACACAAACTTCAAGACATCCTCCGAAGCACAAGGCAAATGTTAGCTACTACTTTCAACAAGTACTCGGGGCTAGTACTCATGCAGCGAGGAGGGTTGTATGCACTGCGAACTCGGGGAATTCATGAAGATTCTTGAATATCTTCCGCTCCATCACGAGATCATATCTCTTCAAGAGCCGGAGCCATCATCGCTCCTGTACTCAAACCCAAGATGCTCCTCAAGGGTTGTATCCTTCGCTTCATGAAAGTGAAGGCTACTCGCTCAGTCAAGCCTTGCGCCTTCTTCAATCTTGCCGCTCGGATCTGGATGCACTCTTGCATGGGTTCATCCTTCGAGCTGTATCTTGGCGCGAACATGCTGCTTTGCGGTGAGGCGTTCTCTATGTAGAACCACTTGTTCTTCCGGTCTTGATTGGGTATATCAAGTCGTGCTTGAAATACAACTCCTGCCTTCATGCACTCGGCCCCGACTACGAAGTTGGCGTTGGCGGCTTCAGCGGAATATCTTCTGAACAACGCCTAGTGGCGGATGGCTTGCGAAGTGCACGTGCTGCGGAAGATCTTTGTTGGGGTTGAGTGTCGTGCTCAACTTGAAGAAGTCGAGGAAGCGGAAGAAATCCGACGGAGCATCAACACGCTCGACGAAGTGCGAACATCGGGATCTCATCGGGCTCTTCTCCATTGGCCCATCACCGGCGGCGAGCTCCAAAGCAATGGCTTTCTCTCGGACAACCCGGCCGAGGGCTTGGATATCTTCCTCCCTCATCTTGGACTTCTTCAAGACGGCTTGGCTCGGGGCTTGGTGATGACCACCGTTTGTCGCAACTAATTCTTGCCGGTAGGACTTCCTCTTGTCCCTTGGATGGCCGTTTCATCCTTCTGTAGGGTCTTCTTTCGCATTGAGGGCGAAGGGATGGAGATTTTGCACTCTTGGCAATGCTTGAATTCTGCGGCTATGGATGCTAAGGCATTACGGATCTAAGGCGAATGGGCGGTGAAACCCTAAGGATACCCTTGTATTTATAAAACCAAAACCCTAACGGTTCGACACAGTGACCCTTGTATTCAGCAGTTGGTTTCACGGGCAAACATTTGGCTAAGTCGAGGACTAAAATCCAAGACACCTCGGCTCTATCTTGGGGGCTCGACTACTCGATGGTATTGGTTCACTCACTATTCTGATCAGTTGGATCCTTCAATTCGAAAGTACTCAACTCAAGGCTCGGGTGCCACGTGTCCTTAAGTTTTTCTCGAGACATTTTGATGAAGACTGATTGACCCTCGGCTTGAATTGTCAATTCGAACTAAGGCTCGGGGCTACATCCATATAGGATGCGATTTTTGCAAATCGCATTCCTATATTATTTCTTCATTGTCTGGATTTTTGAGCAAGATCAAAGAGTTCAAGATTGACCCTCGGCTTGAATCTGGATTCTACCTAAGGCTCGGGGCTACATTCCATATGGAATGCGATTTTGTGTCATTTCCATATGGATCTTTGATAAAGATTTCAAGAACGAAGCTTATTGAAGACCTTCAAGGGAAGTACTCGGGGCTTGGGAACAACTCGAGAAGGCTTCAAGACTACTCGTGGAGTTAGGAGTACCTTCTAGCCTCGTGATGATTCAAGTACTATTGAAGATTGAAGCTTGTAGAACTCGGGGCGCTTGGGAACTACTCGTGGAGACCTTCAAGACTACTTGAGCATTGCACTCGACTACAAAGTACTCGGGGCTTGTGAGCATCCCTAGGCCCACCAACACATTGTGGGCCATACAGGAGATGAGTTCTGTACACACTGGACTACTCGACTAGTGGGCCCGCGTGTGGTGCCGTGGACCACAAGGCAAGACAAGGCGGACAAGGACTTGTACTAAGACTAGGATAGCTTTCCATACCTTGTATAGGCTACTCGGGTCCTACTCGAATAGTACCCAATCCGACTTGTAACCACACTCCCGTGGCATATAAGGCGAGGCGGGGACCCTCTCAACATACGCAATCAATACGAGCCACGCTCCATACATGGCGTGGGTATTCACATTGCGGCCGAACTGTCTAATTGTGTGCCCGTGTCTCACCATCGTGTTCACGATCTCGGCGAGCCCCACGCACAATCTACTACTTGGTGCCGTAGGCTTGTCTAAAATCTTGGCGGACCTTTTTTCTAGGGAGCGAATTTGTCGTCGATCTAAGAAATCGCGTGACACCGTCAACTAAATCCACACCTAGAAATCATTTCAGCGGGTGATGAGTCATTGCACCTAAAATAATTTTTAGGTGCGGATGACATCACCTCTCACGGAAATACTCATTTCTAGGAGCGTGATCACCCCACCTAAAAATGATTTTTAGGAGCGGATGTCCCATCCTAGAAATGGTCTCTGAAAAAATTTCATAACTTTTGCATTTGATCTCGATGAAGACAAATTTTATATGAAAATTGTATAGCTCAAGATCTAAAATTTTGTAGTTGACAACTTTTCATTTGAGATTGTTTAAAATTTCAATTTTCATTTAAGTTCTATGATATGTTCACAACATATATCTCTTATATAGTTTAATGGAACTATATGAGGTATATAAGTGAAGAATGTTACTACCACTATCGGAGCAAATGATCAAAATAAAGTTGTACATATTGAAGTTATGAAACTTTGTAGTTGAAAGTCTTTTAATTTGAATTACTTTTGTCAATGAAAAGTACCTCTTTTTGAAATTTGAAAATTTGAAATTTTCAAACGACCTCAAATGGAAAACATTCAAAATAAAAGTTGTAGATCTTGAGAAGTTATGAAACTTTGTAGTTTACAACTTTTTATTTGAATTCATATTGACTACCGAGTTTGAATCTTTCAAATTTGAAATTCAAATTTGTAAACGACCTCAAATGGAGAAACGACAAACATGAAAGTTGTGTGTCCAAAAGTTATGAAACTTTGTAGTTTACTACTTTTAATTTGATCGTTTAGAGCCTTAACAAAGCAATTTACACTTGGTTAGGTATAATGAGGAGAAAAGCGAGTATGGACGCATGTGACCTGTAGTGTGTGGCAAGGTTCGCGTGAACGAGGTGGGTTCAAGTGCGTGAGTTGCGTTGTGCGGTCACACTTGCGACTTGATGTGGCTTGGGGTGGCCTGGGTCCTCCTTGAAAATAAATGCTATTTATTTGATCATTTTGTTTTCAAACTTTTTGATTTCTAGTGCGGACCACCCCGTCACCCGCACTTAGAAATTGATTTCTAGGTGCGGACTACGGTGTCAACCGCACATGTGTTTCAGTGCCATTTACCGCTCTAAAATCGCTATTTCTAAGCAGGGTAGTGGGTTTCTTTCACCAAAATGCGAGGCCGCTTCTGCGCTTCTAGTGAAAGCTTCGATATATGCATGTGTTCTAATAATAGTAAGCTTATTAAGGTGTGTGTTCGCTATCATATATACTTGATTGAATTTTGTGCTATCCGTTTATGCTTGTTCTGATTTAATTGGTGGTGTGCTGCTTAATTCTTTTTTGTCGTTTGACGCAAGCTAACTCTAGTTCTACTGTGTATTATTCATACTTATATGTGTGCGTGTTCGGAAAAATGCTACATTATAACTTGAATTGGAGTTACCCAGAATTGCGGTTGGTGTTCAATTGAGTGACACGATGGGGAAGAGTTGCTTGGAATCAGTGCATGGTTGGATATTTTGGCCTAAGGCTCACATAAACATTATAGAACCGGCACCTCGTCCTTGTTGACGGTTGTTAAGTACTACTTTCAGCCATCAATATTCTCACATAAATGGAGGTATATGCATTATTTACTTGCACTTTAGTTTGAATAATGTAGTCCCACTTGTCCTTGGAGATTATTTGTATGTAGGTGAAATAAACATGAAAAAAGATGGAAACTCACCTATGGAAGAACCATGCCAACTCGGTGAGGAGATGGATGCAACCTAGAAACATGTAATCCATGTCAGCGATCCAAGGAGGCACTCACCGAATCGAGGCGACACATGGACTTCATGGATCATAGGCCCACCTAGGATTCCAAACGAGGCATGCGGGGGTGATCGAGGGCCCACGGAGGCCACCCGGAGGAAGGACACGGAGGGCCTAGGGGCGGCTCACGTGTTGCTTCCTCGCCTTGCCCTCATCACGGCCTTCCACGTGTTGCTTCCTCATTGGTCCATTCTGCATCCCGGTGATTTGAGGCACTTGAGCCTCAAGCCTCCTCCTTGCCTATAAATAGAAGGAGGGCTCCATTTCTCACACACCACTCTCTCTTCATTCACCTCTCACTTTTAGTTTCCAAGGCTAGGGGTAGGCTTGAGTAGCTCTTATTCGGGGTTCCAAGTCTCTTTGGAGTCTAGGTATGAGTTCTCTTGTATCTTTATTTCTTTGTATGACTTTGATCTACTTGATTATTGACTATTTCATATAAAGTTGTGGTAGATCATATGATTGATATGTTCTTGAGTTCATCCATTGTTCATCATTTAGAGGCTCGTGTTCTTCATGAACACTACCTTTTGATCCACTTGAAGGATGATAAACTCATTCCTTATGTGTTTGTTCATAAGTTAGAGGCTCGTGTTCTTCACGAACGACCCTTTGATCTTGTTGACTAGACATAGAGAGTTCATATCGTTCGTATGTCTAGCCTTAGTTGATCTTGTTAGATGGCATGAGTGTTGCATGAACTTTGTGTTCAAGCTACGATTTTCGGTCTAAGTTGACCCGGTCTTGGTGGCTCTCACCACAGGTCACAATAGCGCGGGTGAAGTCTAGCAACAGCAGCATGGTGCAGGTTGTGTGGCTACGTTAGTTATGAGCATACCCGTAACGATTGGTGGTAGCGGTGATGACATTGGACCCTTTGAAACCCTCATGGGGGTATTCTGGGTCTAAAGATAGTTTCAGTCTTTGTCGTGAGCTATTCCCGTTTGTACAGTGTGAACCTTACCTCTCATGCAATGCTTTATGCTTATCTCTTGTATCTTCTAACTTTGTATGTTTAGTACATTAGAACCTAGAGCTAACTCGTATGTTCCCCTAAGTAGTAGTGTGCTAGAGTAGAGGTAGATGAGTGTGTGTCACACTACCCTATCATATCTTTATCTTACCCACGCCTTTGAGTGTTGTTTCTATATCTATCTCTTGGTTTACATTCGGTGCAAAAGCATAAGTCTATGATATCGCCATTGCCTTCCACGGATCGATACCCTTGGAATACTCTCCTTCCTTGGGGAAATGCTACAATGGTTTATCGTGCTTGCGGATTCGTTCATGATCGTTTAGATTTACCTTTGGCAAGTCTTGATGTTCACGCTAACTCGGCATCGTTGTGATTGCGTTAAGAAATGCCAACAAGCATTTCTAGCGCCATTGTCGGATGGATTCTAAATCTGTTCTTAAGTGATTGCGAAATGTCAACAAGCATTTAAGTGCGGGAAGGCAGATTATCATGACTATGCTTTGCATCTTTATAAATCATGAGTAGGTTGAAGAACTCTCAATCTTTGGATGAAGATGGTGTGTATGGTTTGACTTCGGAGAATTTCCGAAGATCCCGAGTCACTAGTGAGGAAGCTCGAATTCATTTAGACTCACCTCGTCGTACTCAGGGCGATCGGCTTCCTTTGCATCCACGTCCTATGGCCCGAAGACACTTGAGTACTCGGCTCCTTCTCGACCGGTCTTGCAAGGCCACGAGGTGGCAATGGGGACTGAAAATTTTGAGATCAAGACGGGTCTAATCACGATGGTGCAGGCTAGCCCATTTTGTGGCAAGCCAAATGAGGATGCTAATGCCCATTTGCAGCAATTCCTAGAGCTATGCGCACTTTCATCATCGAGGGGTGCAAATATGGATGTTGTCTTCATTGTTTCCATTCTCTCTCTTGGGAAAGCCAAGCAATGGTTCTATCGAATCATGATGCTATCAATACTTGGGATAAGTGTTCAGAAGCATTCCTCAAGAAGTTCTTCCCATTGGGTAAAACCAATGCTCTTCGTGGAAGGATTTCTTGTTTCGACAAGCAAGTGAATCCATTTTCGGGGGAAGAGGATTGGCTAATTCTTCAAAGCTTCTATAATGGGTTGACTCAGGGCCATATTGATCTTGCTCGGAGCATTCTTCTCACTCACTGATAATGCTAAATTACTCATTGAGAAGATGGTATCCAACCAAGGGTGGAGTGATGAAGACTCCAACCACGTCCGGTACTCATCTTGTCAAGGAAGCGGATATGATTGCCAAGATGGATCTTCTTATGAAGAGATTGGATGACTACACCCTGAGAAGGCTGCCATGGCCACCACTACTGCCTATGGATTCTCATATGACTTGTGAGTGCTGGCAACAGGCACTCGAGGAAATTGTCAGGAACTCGGGAGGAAGTGATGTACATGAACAACAATAACAATGGTTATCGTCCACCTCAACAAGGAGGCCAATCGTGGAACAATGCCCTTATTATCAAGGAGGTAACCAAGGTAATCTTACAATCCTAACCAACCTCCTTGAGAGATCTTGTTTTGGGCGCTAAGATTAATGAAGGTGTTAACAAAAGTTAGCTGCCTTGATAAAACTTTGGAAAGTCTCAACGTTAAGCTTGATAGTTTTCTTACGCTCGGAAGAAGTGAGTTTAACAAAATGTTAGAAACCTTAGTTGGCTTGCTCTTTGGTTCCATCGATAGCGGGAGGATCCGGGGCAACCGTGTCCTCTTGTGAAAATGTTAGTGTAGTGTCAACTAGGTGGGGTAAGCCACCTAGGAAGACATGCTCTAACTATCAGAAAGCCCATACAACAAATTCTAGATCCATGGGAGGAATCGGCGGTTGTGCACAAGAGATCCGGCTATCCAACTATCACATGCACAATCTATTACAAAGATCAAGCATGCCCTTTGTGACCTTGGTGCAAGTGTTAATCTCATGTCCAAGGCCATGTTAGAGCAACTATATCCGACTCTCTCTCAATAGCACGGACTATCCAACTCGATTCAACGATACATATCTAGAAGGAGTTGAGCTATTGGTCAAGGTCAAGAACTCTTATGTCTTGGGTTTTGTGGTCCTTGATATGGATGATGAGGGAGGAATCGCTCATCCTTGGGTGACCATTTCTCGATGATGTCGAGCTAGAATCAATGTGGGGCGGATGATCCATTTCGCATTGGGAAGAGAACTTGATGTTCAAGTTTCAAGACAAAAGAAGCAATGCTATTTGGTGCAAGATAGTGTTGAGCGGCTTGGGGAAGGGGCCTTCACCCCAAGGAAGAAATCTCGACATTGAAGAAGAAAATTAAAGAATGGCGGAAGATTGAAGGCACCACCCTCTACTTCTTAGGAGTGGGTCTTGAGTGGTGATTGAAGAGTCCAACTCGTCGGACTAAAAATGATGAGTCCTTTCTACCAAAAGGTTAAAGATGGTATTTATCTCATATTTCCCTTTCCAAAATTTTATTTTATTTCCAAAATTGCATATTTGATTTTCCAAACCTTGCATCTGCATGCTAGATTTATCTAGCCCTTTTCCTTTCAAATAAAATTTTTGAAAATAATTTCGAGTTTGAAAATTCTAGAAAAATCATTTGAAAAATATTTTGGAAAATTTGGCGAGGCACTCAGGCAGCTAGCCATTGAGCCACAGCCAAAGCGAGGCGGTGGGCCCAGGCCGGGTCGACCAGTGACAAGCGCACTGGGCCCCTGCTCCAACGGCTCCTAGCTTGTGCCCATGTCGGATGCCCGGCGCATTTGCCTATAAATAGCGAGGGAGGGGTGTTCTTCACCCATTCAACTCATTTCACTCACACCTCCCTCTCTACTCCTTGCTCTCTTGGTTTTCTTGGATTTCTTGCTCAAGTTTGGATCATCAAGTACTCTCTCTATTGTGTTGTTGAAAAATTGCTATTGGTGGAGCAAGCTCGGTAAGAATTTTATTGATTTCACTAATCCATCAGTTGCTCTTGTTGTCCCTTGTTGTGCTAGCATGAATTGGGCGGTGAACACTCTCGGGAGGTGACATGCTCCGTTCACAAGCGCAGTTCATCCGTCCCGAGCGGCCCGAGCCCATCAGCGATGGATTATGAAGAGCAAGAAGAGCAAGCCGAGCCACAAGCGCGGAGGGTTGTCGATGACACCCTACCTCGGCTTGCGGGTGCTCGAGAGGAGCAAGCCTGCTCTCTAAGGAGGAGTCTTCGCCACACGGGACTTGACCGGCTCATGGAGAAACGGTATGAATCTCGAGTTCATTTCCATTTGGTATGCTCTTGGTTGGGAGGAGTTTGCTTATTCTGAGCTTGGCTCTGCCCTCACCATCCAGTTTCTTTGCTCTCTTCGAGGGTGATGGTATTGAGTTTCGTCTTTTGGGACCGATTATCGTTTCTTGGAAGGAACTTAGTCGTCTCCTTGGTTTTAGTCCTCGTTGTGTTTCTTTGAAAAAGGCTTGTGAGGGTTTTGTTCAGACTCTTTTAGGGAGATATCTACGGTCTTGTTTATGGCAAATTTGTACCTCGGTAATGATATTGTGCATCCACTCTCCGCTTGTGGCACAAGTGGCTCGCCATTACTCTCTTTCCACGAGAGGATGTTCGCGTCTGAGTTGGCTTTTGTACTAAAGCGGATCAAGGTCTCTCCCATTAAAGCTATGATTCGGTAGTGGTTGATGAATTTCAAGATGATAGGTCCTATTGAGTGTACATCTTTGGTGACTCGTATTGCTCTCGGACTTGGGGTTCTTAGCGAATCCCGTACCCTTCATTGGGGCGCCCGAGTTCTCATTGATGAGGCATACTTGATCCAAGGGCATACTCAAGAGGCCCAAATGATTCTTTGACTTTCTTCTTCGGGTTATGCAAATCAAATCCGTTACCTAACGGTTTGGATTGTATAACTCAGTCACTAACCATTCCTTGTTACACAAGAGGAAAGCCGTCGTGCTAGTGTTTGAGGTCCAGCGAGCGCGGAGAACACATCGGCGGTAGATCACACCACCACACCCCATGCCTACTACACCACGGTGGCGGGAGGGGCCCTGCAGTACATGTTCGGGGTTACCCACGGATATGCACTGGTTGGGACCCACCTACCATCCAGTGCGGTGGCACGGCTTGGGCGGTGTGGCGATGGGCTACACACGTTCTAGTTCCGGTGGTCCACCTCCATCTTCGTCCTTCGGCTCGGCTCTGCAGATGCTCGGCTCGCGGGTGGGAGCTCACCGTCCAGTCACGGGATTGGAGGAGACGACACACATTGAGTCTACCTACCTGGCGGTCAGGAGGATTAAGGCAGCAGCGGCGGCGACATATATGAGAGGCTTACTATGCAGTCGAGGTTTCTTCTACCCTCCTCCGGTGAGCAAAGCTAGCTTGGGAGGACCCCCATCACGAGGTAACTTGTATCTTCCTTTGTTTTGAATATCTTATAATGAAAACCCAAAAAAATCTGCAAAATAAAAGACCAAAAAGATTTATTTGCTTTCATCATCATTTGCTTAGTTTGCTTTGATATGCATAGTAAGAATGCTTTGCCTCTATGGTTGAAATGATGAATAGTTGCTCTTTATTCTTCTCATATGTCTTGCTTACAACTTTGTATCCTACCTAAGTTTTGAGTTTGTTGGCTTGCATGTTCAAACCTTAGCTTGAAAAGCGTGGGTAGCAAAAGCATGATCCTTGCCTAAGTTGTTGTGAGACATGATATGGTATAATAGAGTGCTATGATCTTGTACCTAGTGATGCTTGACATCCGGAGTTTTCCTTTTTGAAAAATCAAAACATGATGAGTTCCTCAATGATGAGCATTTCCTATCCAAGGCCATATGTAGATTCTAGCTCTTGTTAGCCTCCACATATGCAGCTTGTTCTCTCATTGAGCTTTGTCAAATTGTTGTGACCCTTGTTAGAACTCATACTCCCACGATCAAGATCACGTACGTTCATGCTAAAACTTCTACCGGAAGTTAGCATTCATCATTGTTCCATTTGTACATTCTTCCATAAATAAAACTCTATGCATCTTTGTATCATTCATCCCTCTCCAAATATCTCCAATAGAGACAAAGGGCTAGCTAAAGAAAAGCATGCTCAAAAGCATGGCAAAATAAAATAAAAGAGCTAGCCCAAGTCTCGAAAAATTTAAGGAGAAAAGGATTGATATGTGCAAGAAAAGAGTTCCACCATATAGATGGTAATAACTAGTACTGGGGCTAGTGTCCACCTTACCATCAATCCTCATCTTTCATATAAAAATGGTAATATCTAGCACCCATTTAGCCTAGTATCACCTTACCATGCTCATTATCATCACACATATGCACATCTTGATCGGGATGTATGTTTGTTTCTTCAAGGATCGGTTTTTGACTTAGCAAAATATGAGACAAGTATGCCACATTTCTTCCCTACCTACAGCTCCACATAAGCCTATTAGGGGTGATATGATGCATGGCTTTGAATCAATATGCTCATAAATAAAAGCATAAGGCATTTCATACATTATTTAGTTAAGAATAATGTAATTCCACTCTTGGAGATTATTTGATTGAGGAAAATAAACAAGAAAGAGTGGCAAACTCACCTTCTATGATCCATGCCATCACCTCATCCTAGGTGTGCCAACAAGGATGCCAAGCATACAAAGCGCCAACAAGGCGCCATGCATGCATGCCTGATAAGTGAAGCACCCCGACCATCAGTGTGACACGTGGGCGTCATGGATCCATGGGCCCACAAAAGCATGCAAATCGTGCCAAACAGGGTGGACATCGGAACAAACCTAAGGACCTGGAGCCACCGGGGAGAAAGCACACCCAGTGGGGCCACAGTGGCCGACCTGGGGTCGGCGAAACCTGAGGCCTCCACTGGGGCTTCCATTGGTGCTTCCATTGGTCCTGCCATTCCGGGTGTTTGCATCCTCTCGGGTCTTGCCTATAAATAGAAGGAGAGGGCTCCCAGAACCATCCATACTCTCTCTCTCACTTTTAGTTTCAAGGCTAGGAGGTAGGCTAGAGTAGTTCTCTTCGAGTTCCAAGTCTACTTTGGGATCTAGGTATGAGTTCTCTTGTATCTTATTTCATTTGTATGACTTTGATCTACTTGATTATTCACTATTTCATATAAAGTTGTGTTAGTATACATGGGATTTGTTCATGTGTTCTTCACTGTTCATCATTTAGAGGCTCTGTTCTTGATGAACAAGGCCTTTGATCCACTTGATGGGTGACATTCACATGTTTGTGTTTGTTCATAAGTTAGAGGCTCGTGTTCTTGAACGACCCTTTGATCATTGACAGACATAGGAAAACACGAATATGTTTGTGTACCTAACAGTTTGATCTAATTAGATGACATGAGCGTTGTATGAGTGCTTTCAAGCTGTACTCGGTGTAATTAGTGGTTTTGCGGTGGCTCTTGTCACAATAGCGGGTGGTCAAGTGCTAACAAGCATGGTGCTTGAGTTGCGTAGCTACCTTACTTATGTGTTTATCACGGTTTGTCTTGGGGTAGGCAGCGGTAGTGACCCGTTGGTCCTCTGAAATCCCCCACGTTCGGATGCTAGGAGTCTAAATATGTGTTGTGAGTAGCGCAGGTTAGCTCCTGTGGGTGCTTAAGTCAATGTTCTTCAGCTAGTGTATCTAACTGTTCTAACTTTGTATGTGTTACATAGAACCTAGAACTAACTCATGTTGCCTCCTATGCCTGGACCCTTAGAGAGTGAGTGTGTGTGTGATCACACTACCATCTTATCACCACTGTTTGAGTGTTTGTTTCGTCTATGATCTATACTCATTGCAATAGTGTTGAGCTTGTTAATCCAAAGCCTTCCTTGGATTCGATACCCTTTGGAATACTCCTTTGGGAAATGCTACAATGGTACTTCCGACTTGCGGACTCTGTACGTTAAGATTACCAACTTGAGGCGCTATTACCGGGATGGGTTCCAAACATTCATTGGTAGTTGCGTTAAGAAATGTCAACAAGCATTTGCGTGAAGGCTTAAGGATGACATATCAACACTTTGCATATGTTTATAATCATAGGAATAAAACATCTCAATGCGAGCTAACGGATTGTCTTCTTTGTCTATTGATGATGAGGTGGTGCATCGGGTTTGACTTACCACCAATTTCAGATCCACGAGTCACTCGTGGAAGGCACGAACTCATTCGGCTCTCCTGCGTGAGCGTTGAGTCGATCCGATTTCCTTTGTTATCGCATCAACTTCCATGGCCAACTGTCGAAGACTCTCAGTACTCGCTCCTCTCGACCGGTCATAGGTGATCAACACCAGAATGAAACTTGAGATCAAGACTAGCTTAATCACAATGTGCAGGCTAGCCATTCGTGGCAAGCCTAATGAACGCACCCACCTGCGTTCACAGGCTGCTTCACTATCAGTGGAGGAAGATGTTGTTCATCTGGTTTCTCTTCTCACTCCGAGAAAGCGGCATGGTTCTCAACCGTCAGAAATTAACACTTGGGCAAAGTGCTCATGGCATTCCTCGTGAAGTTCTTTGTTGAACCAATGTCCTTGAGGCTTCAAGTTTCAAGCGCAAGTGAGACTATCCAAGCTTGGGAGGCTCGAGTACATCTAGCTTGTCCTCATCATGGGATGAAAAGCTTATTCTTCAAAGTTTCTATAATGGGGTGACTAGGCCATATTATCTCTGCGGTGGAGGAGCCTTCTTCTCTCTTACTATTCTACTACACGATTGAAGATGGTTACCAATCAAGGGTGGTGATGATCGACTCCAACCACGTCAAGGGTACACATACCGTCAAGGAAGCGGATATGCTGCCGCAAGATGGACCTAATGATGAAGAATGGATGATCTAGCAATGAGAAGCATTATGGCCACCACTACTCAAGCTATGGATGCTTGCATGACTTGCGAAGTCTGGTAGGCATTCGTCGCCTTACTCGGAGGATGTGATGTACATGAGCAGCAACAACTTATGTCCACAAGGAGGTCAAGCGTGGAATCAATCACGCCCTTATTATCAAGGAGGTAATCAAGGTAATTCTTTCAACCAAACCAACCTTCCTTGAAAGATCTAGTCTTTGGGCAAGCTAAGATTAATGAAGGCTTTAATAAGAATACAGCGCCTATGATAAGGCTTTGAGAGCCTTAATGTTAAAATTGATAGCCTTTCATCGCTCTTAAGACCGGTTGAGTTTTAATAAGATGATACAAACCGGTTGGCTCAATTAGCTGCTTTGGTTCCCTCTCGAAGGCAGGAAGATTGGCAACGTATCTTCGAAAATGTTTGTAGTGTCACCGGATGGGTGTCTGGCGCCTGACCACTTGACTGGAGCTATGCACAAAAATGAGATCTTCAACAATTACAAACAAGAAAGATCATTGTTGTCGCTATCACCCGCAAGATATATTACAAGATTAAGCATCTCTTGACCTTGGTGCAAGTGTTAATCTATGTCCAAGGCCATGTTTGAACAATTGGGATATCCGGCTCTAACTCCAAGCTGCGACGTCCAACTTCGATGCATCGTCGATATCGGAGGATAGTAGAGAACTTATTGTATCCAAGGTTCATGCATCTTGGACTTTGTGGTCCTTGATATGCAAGATGATGAGGAATGCCCCTCATTCTTGGGAGACCTTCTAAGTGATGTACGCGGGATCAAGGGCGGGCGATCCGATTCCGTGGGAAGAGGAACTTGATGTTCGATTTTAGGTAGAAATGTTATACACTGCGGGGCAAGAATGAGCAATCGGGGCATGGGCGAGCCACAGCGACTTCCACCACTCCAACAAAGCCTAAGAAAACAAGAAAGGTGTGGCGAAATCAGTCATCTCCATCTATTTCTCGGGAATGGGGTGACGAGTGGAATTGATCGCCAAGAAAAGTCTCACTCTCAGACTTAAAAAGATGAGTCCTTTTTGCCAAAAGGTAAAATTGGTAGTTATCTCATATTTCCCTTTCAAAATTTTATTTGATTTTCCAAATGCATATTTGAATTTTCCAACCTTGCATATGCATGCTAGATTTTCTAGCCAAATTTCCCTTTTCAAATAAAAATCCTGAAAATAAATTTTTGAGTTGGAAAATCCTAGAAAAATTATTCGAGCAACATTTTGGGTGAATTCGGACCTAGACATCTGGGAAGGACATCAGGTAGCCATTAGAGAGCCGTTGCAAAAAGCTGGAAGCAGGCGGGCGGCTTGGAACCCATGGGTCCGACCAGCGATCATGTGGGCGCCTCCTCAACGCTCCTCGTTGCTCTGTCCCTTCCCGGTGCTGGCTCGGTTGCCTATAAATAGAAGGGGATTGAGGGGTTTCTTCACCCATTCACTCATTTCCATCACCTCTCTCCTCTTTGCTCTTGCTCTTTGGTTTCTTGGATTTCTTGCTCAAGGTGAAGTGTCAAGCACTCTCTCAATTTGTCTGAATATTGAATATTGGTGGAGCAAGCTCGGTAAGGATTTCATTTTTGATTTCACTAACCCATCACCGAGTTGCTCGTGTTGTCCCATTGTTGTGCAAGATGAGTTGGAGCTACCCTGCGACAAGCAAGGAGTGCGGCTTGATACCGCCTTCATCGACTTGAGGGACGACCGGAGGACAATCACTCTCATTAATGGATCCAACACCAAGGAGTTCGACTCGGCCTTCTCGAAAATGGACTCCGGTTGATTCCATTTGGCTTATGGGAGAACTTTGTTCGGTGTGGGAGATCGGTTCTAGGCCTCTCACCATCCGTTTCTGTACTCTTGAGAGGATGAGACCGGTATTACGTTTCGTTTCCATGGAACGTCATATCGAGTCTCATGGCCAGATCTTAGTCGCACCCTTGGTTTTCATTCGTTGCATTGTTTCTCTCCGGCTTGCAAATTTTATTAGATAGTTTTGGGAAGAACTTTTGGTGGCTGTCCGTGGCAAGTTAGCACCTCGGTGCAACGATATCACATCCACTCTCCATTGTGGCACAAGTGGCTCGCCGTCACTCTTTCAAGGGATGATGTTGAATGCGCCGAGATAAGGATATTATATGCCGTGGTCAGACGGATCAGAATCTCCCCAGTGCAAGCTACAATGCGGCGATGGTTGACAAATTTTAAGATGTGGGTTCTATTGAATCGTCTTTAATCACCGTATCATTTAGTCTGGGATTACACAAGGGGGACATTCCCTACATTGATTCTCCCGGCTTGATAGATGAGGCGTATTTGATTCAAGGACATACTCTTAAGAAGGGCGGATGATTCATTGGTTTCTTTTACGCCATGCAAAGATTTGGTTACCTAACGGATTTCCGTTTATGCGGCCAAGGCCTTGAGTTCCTCGTGAGGAACCTCATCGTTCTAGTGTTTTGGCGGTCACTAGGAGTGCATCGAGGAGGGCAGCGACAGCAACCGCCACAACATCCGCCGCAGTCGTCACCACAGCCGTCGCCTACCCTACCTCCACACCGTTGCGGCGCATGGCCCGGGTACATGTCTGAGTTACACGGATATGCCCGGTTGGGACCCCATGTGTCGGAGGGTGCGGTAGCTCGACTTGGGCTAGTGCAGGGGAGTGGCAGTGGTTGGCCCGTGCTACCAACGGAGATGACATCTTCGTCGGGTTCTCGTCATCTCGTGGGGCCACCCTCACTCGGGATGGCGAGCTCAACATCGTGTCGTACCATGGAGAACAATGCACAGTGAGTCCACTCGAGGCGGCGTATGGTGAGACTTCACACCGAGCGAGGCGGCGTGGAGCAGAGGGCTTACTGGCGTGGATGGGATACCACCCTCCACGGGTGAGCACGAAGCTAGCAGGAGGACCCCCCCTCGAGGTAACTTGTATCTTCTATTGTTTTGAACCCCATATAAAAAACATAAAAATCTGAAAAGTTAAAAGACCAAAAATATTTATTTGCTTTCTTAAATTAGTTTGTTTTCATTGTCTTGTGTAAGAGTGTTCTTATTCTCCATGGTTGAAATGATGAATAGTTGCTCTATTTATTCCTCTTGTATTCCTTGTTTGCAGCTTAGTACCCTATTTAAGTTTTGAGTTTGTTGGCTAGTATGATCGAACCTGAGCTTGAAATTTGTGGGTAGCAAAAGCATGATCTTTGCCTAAGTTGTTGTGAGGTATGATATGGTATAATAGAGTTGCTATGAGCTAGTACTAAGTGATGTTTGATATCCGGAGTTTTCTTTTGAAAAATGTTAAAATGATAAGTTCCTCAATGATAAGAAATTCCTATCCATGGCCATATGTAGATCTTAGCTTCTGTTAACCTCCACATATGCTACCTGATTTCTTCATTGAGTCTTGTTGAATTGTTGTGACCCTCGGTGAGTAAACTTGTCATCACTCCCATGATCAAGATCACGTACACACCACCATATGCGAAACTTCTACACTGGAAGTTAGCAACCATCATTTCATCCATCCCCCATCCATTCCACAAAATAAAGCTCTGCACATTGTTCCATGATTACTCTCCCTCCAAAAATATTCAGTAAGGACTATGGGCTATGTAAAAAAACACATGCTCAAGGGCATGCATATATAAAAAAAGAGATAGAATAAAGAGACATAGCCCAAGTCTTAAAATTTTCAAAAAAGAGGAGAGTAAAATCATGCAAAAAGGAGTTCATCATCCATCCACCATACACACACATTTGCACATCTTGATCAGGGTGTATGACTTGTTCTCCCTAGGATCCGATTTTAGACTCGACAATACATGAGAAGCAATTATGCCACATGTTTTCCTACCTCTGACTCCACATATCAGCTTATTAGAAATAGGTGGTGAAAGAAGGCAAAACAATGCCTTGGTGAGGAATCATACACATTGAGCGATCCGAGAGTATCATTTGAGGAACTTTGATTTCTTTTGAAAAACCTGCAAAACCTCCGGATTGATAAGCAGATCAAGGTACATGTGATTGGTAATCTTTATACAACCATTCTATCTTTCAACCACCCAAGGCGATGAAGCTACTACGCCCCATATCAATCGAGTGTAAGGTAAGATCAATGCCAACTTCTTCAATCCTTGATAGAGTACCTAGTATCTTGTTAT
Organism: Cenchrus purpureus; assembly: GCA_022644695.1. Classification (NCBI taxonomy): domain Eukaryota; kingdom Viridiplantae; phylum Streptophyta; class Magnoliopsida; order Poales; family Poaceae; genus Cenchrus; species Cenchrus purpureus. Next base: position 213,847,561 of record CP053466.1, on the reverse strand, counting down.
ACGTTAGAATACAACATCGTAGCAACTCACGATCAACCAACCTGTTCTTAATCTCTTGCTCGACGAGCAAGAGGCTAACTTGGGGAGTTGTTGATGGCTGTTAGTGCCAACTTTAGTCAATATACTCATAAATAAAGGAGCATAAGGCATTTCTTACGTATTTAGTTAAGAATAATGTAGTTCCACTTGTCCTTGGAGATTATTTGATTGCAGGAAAATAAGCAGAAAAGAGTGGCAAACTCACCTTCTATGATCCATGCCACATCACCTCATCCTACGTGGGCTGCCAACAAGGATGCCATGAATGCAAAGCTGCCAACAAGGCGCCATGCATGCATGCCATGCAAGCAATCCAAGTGAAGCACCCACGGCGAATCGAGTGTGACACGTGGACGTCACATGGATCCATGGGCCCACAAAAGCATGCAAATCACGCCAAAATAGGGTGGACACCGGGAACCGACCTAAGGACCCACAGGCGGCCACTGGAGAAAGCACACCCAGTGGGGCCCATAGGGGTCGGCCAGACTGGGGCTCAGGCCGAACCGACCTTGAGGCCCCACTCCTGGGCTTCCACGTGGTGCTTCCTATTGGTCCTAGGAGCCATTCCTGGGGTGTTTGCATCCACCTCACCGGTGCTCGGGCCCATAAATAGAAGGAGAGGGGGCTCACTTAGGAACCATCCACACTTGCAACACCTCTCTCACTTTTAGTCTCAAGGCTAGAGGTAGGCTAGAGTAGTTCTACTTCAGTTCCAAGTCTACTTTGGGATCTAGGTATGAGTTCTCTTGTATCTTATTTCATTTGTATGACTTTGATCTACTTAGCTTATTCACTATTTCATATAAAGTCGTGTTAGTATACATGGGTGATTTTTCATGTGTTCTTCACTGCTCATCATTTAGAGGCCCTGCTCTTGATGAACAAGGCCTTTCGATCCACTTGACGGTGACTTTCACGTGTTTCGGTGTTTGTTCATAAGTTAGAGGCTCGTGTTCTTCATGAACACGACCCTTTGATCCATTGAATGCATAGAAGGAAAACACGAATACGTTTTGTGTACTTAACCTAGTTTGATCTAATTAGATGACATGACCGCGTTGTATGGAAGTCTATGCTTAAGCTACGTGACTGTAATTGGTGGTTTATCCGTGGCTTGAACTGGTCACAATAGCCTGTGCCGATCAAGTCCACTAACAACGTAAGCATGGTGCTTGGGTTGAGCTACCTTACTTATGAGTTTATCCCACATTTTGTCTTGGGGTAGGCCGCGTAGTGACAGCCGTTGGTCCCTCTGAAATCCCCCATGTTCGGATAAGCTGTAGGAGTCTAAAATCTAACAATCGGAGTTATGCGGAAGCAATGCGGGAGGTTAGCTCCTCGTGGTACCTGGGTGCTTAAGTCAATGTTCTTCAACGCTAGTGTATCTAACTCGCTCCCACCGCTTTATGTGTATAGTACATAAGAACCTAGAACTAACTAGTGTTGCCTCGTATGCCTAGGACCCTTAGAGAAAGAGTGGGTGTGTGTGTGATCACACTACCCCTATTATCATTATCTTACCCCTGTATTTGAGTGTCTGATTTATTTCTGTCTATGATCTATACTCATTGCAATAGTGTTGAGCTTGTTAATCCACCAAAGCCTTCCTTGGATTCGATACCCTTTGAATACTCCTTTGGGGAAATGCACAATGGTACTAACCAAGACTTCGATGCTATTAGATGGGTTCCAAAACCCATTGGTAGTTGCGTTAAGAAATGTCACCAGAGTAGGATGTGAAGAAAGGCAACTTAATGCCTTGGTGAGGAACCATACACTTTGAGCAATCCGAGTATCATTTGAGGAACTCGATTTTTTGAAAATTTGCAAAACCTCCTGATTGATAGCTGATCAAGGTATGAGTGATTAAGCATTAGCTATATAACCATTCTGTCTCTCAACCACCCAAGGTAGGTAAAGCTATATGCCCCATGTCATCAAGCGAATGGTAAGAACATTGCCAACTTGTTCAACTCTTGGTAGAGTACTTTGCTGTCTGTTTGCCATAAGTTGAGGATACGACATCGTAGCAACTCCTGATCAACCAACCTAAGTCTCTAATGTCTTGCTTGAGACGAGCAAGAGGTTAGCTTAGGGAGTTTGTTGATGGTCATTAAGTACTACTTTCAACCATCAATATTCTCACATAAATGGAGGCATATGCATTATTTACTTGCATTTTGGTTTGAATAATGTAGTTCCACTTGTCCTTGGAGATTATTTCTATGCAGGTGAAATAAGCATGAAAAGAGATGGAAACTCACCTTCTATGGAAGATCCATGCCAACTCACCGAGGAGAGGTGGGCTACCACGTAGCAAAAACATGTGGCAATCCACGTCATTGATCCAGGGAGGCACTCACCGAATCGAGAGAGTGACACATGGACTTCACAAGGATCCATGGGCCCACCTAGGATTCCAAAGCGAGGCATGCATGCGGGAAGGATCAGGGCCCACGAGGCCACCTGAGGAAGGACACACCGAGAGGAGGGCGGCCGATCTAGGATCGAGGCCCGAACCACTTTTCCATCTCGGCCCTCCATGTGGTTGCTCCTCATTGGTCCATTGCTGCATCCCCGGGTGATTTGAGGCACTTTGAGCCCCGAAGCAAGCCTCCTCCTTGCCTATAAATAGAAGGGGAAGGACTCCATTTCTCACACACCACTCTCTTCATTCACCTCTCACTTTTAGTTTCCAAGGCTAGGGGGTAGGCTAGAGTAGCTCTTATTCATGTTCCAAGTCTACTTTGGAGTCTAAGTATGAGTTCTCTTGTATCTTTATTTCTTTGTATGACTTTGATCTACTTCAGTTATTAAGCTATTTCATATAAAGTTGTGGTAGCTCATATGATTGATATGTTCTTGAGTTCATCCATTGTTCATCATTTAGAGGCTCGTGTTCTTCATGAACACTACCTTTTGATCTAGTTGAAGGATGATTTACTCATTCCTTATGTGTTTGTTCATAAGTTAGAGGCTTCTGTTCTTCACGAACACGATCCTTTGATCTTGTTGACTAGACATAAGAGAGTTCATGTCCGTTCGTATGACTAGCCCTAGTTTGATCTTGTTAGATAGCATGTATGTGTTGCATGAAGTTTGTGTTCAAGCTACGGTACTCGGTCTAAGTTGATCAGTCTTCTGGTGGCTCTCACCCTGGGTCACAATAGCTCGGGCCGGGTGAAGTCTAGCAACAACCCAGACATGGTGCCTGGGTTGTGTGGCTACGTTAGTTATGAGCATGGCCCCCGTAACGATTGAGGTAGGCCGCAGTGGTGACAGCTGTTAGACCCTTTGAAACCCTCCGCGCTGGGGTATTGCTGTAGGAGTCTAAAGGATAGTTTCGTAGAGTGCTGGTTGTCGCTGGCTATCTCCTTGTTTGTACTTGGGTGCTGAACCTTACCTTTCATGCAATGCTTTATGCTTATCTCTTGTATCATCTAACTTTGTATGTTTAGTACCATTTAACCTAGAGCTAGCTTCGTATGCCCCCCCTAAGCCGTAGTGTACTAGAATAGAGGTAGATCTGAGTGTGTGTCACACTACCCTATCATATCATTTATCTTACCCCTGTCTTTGAGCTGTTGCCTTCTATATCTATCTCTTGGTTTACATTCAGTGCAAAAGCATAAGTCTTGATATCCGCCATTGCCTTCCGCGGATACGATACCCTTGGAATACTCTCCTTCCCTAGGGAAATGCTACAATGGTTTATCTGTGCGCTTGCGGATTCATTCATGATCATTAGATTTACATATGGTAATTCTTGATGCTCACGATAACTCGGCGTCGTTAGGTGATTGCGTTAAGAAATGCCAACAAGCATTTATAGCGCTATTGCTGGGGATGGATTCTAAATCCGTTCTTAGGTGATTGAGCTACGGAATGTCAATAGTCCTGCTGGCTCATCCACACCTGCCATGCCTGAAGGCGAAGATCATCAGCTACCACCTTCTCCAACTGGAAGGGCGGAACACAGCATGAGTCCTGTAGTTGACAGGGACCCAAGCGAGGGTCCACCGTCTGTTAAGGGCAAGGGTTCCAAAGAATGAGCTACTCGTCATCCTCCGCCCCTTCCTCCAAAGAAGCAGACGAAGCCCAGACAGAAGAAGCCTCAACCGAAACTATCTTACGAGAAGACTCAGGAGGAACTAGATGCTTCAGTGCGGGATGAACTTGATAGACAAATATTCAAAGCAAAGAAGCCACTGGTTGAGAAACCAATTGACCGGGTGAAATTTCATCGATTCATGAGGCAAATCGAGGAGGAGAAACAACAAAAACTCGAGGAACCTCCTTTGACTGACTATGACCGACAGGCAATCAAGATTCACAGACAGAAGAAACAGGTGAATAAAGCTAAATCTACAATTCCACAACTAGGCACCTAGTCAAAACAATTTGTCTCCCACAGCAAGGTGCTTTCAAAGTTTGACCAGCAGATGCTCATAGTCAATAAGGAAACATGTTTGACTCCTGGTCAACTTCGAGAGGAAGAACCAATCCCAAAGCATAAAGGGGCAAATAGATCGTCGCTTGAGCTCGGTAAACCGCTTTTGTGGCCGCAGTTATTGGCGCATCTTCCAATGAGGATGTATGAACTGCACAAGTGGTACATGGATGCATCATCCACCGGACAAGAGCATTTCGAAGTTGACATTGAGGACTGTCATTATTTTCATGGTCGATTCTCTTTTGTTGTGGACTTTAACCAATTATAGTTCTTATTCAATCAAGATTCACTTGACGTCAGACTCATCTTTTGCTGGACTCTGTAAGTCTTGATTCTACTATAAGCTGAAAATCAATGCTCTAGCCATTCTACCTTATCTGCACTTGTGTTTAATTTGTATTTAATTTGAATCATGCAGCTTTGAGATGCAGCAGTGCAGGAGGAAAGGAATAAATGACGTCGGCTTCATGGATCCTCTAATGATAAATCAGGTCATGGTCAGAGACAGGGAGACAGCCACATTGGACACTTTATATATGTTCCTTGAGAAACACCAAGCCAAGGGTACCATACTTTTGCCATACAACTTCGGGTGAGCAACGCGTATCTCATATATTTATCTTTTTCAAATGACATTGCATATATATTTCAAGAAACTAATACTTCTACACATATGGACAGCTTCCACTAGATTCTTTTTGCTTTCTGTCCGTCTCTAAGCAAGGTCTTCATCTTTGACTCTTTGAGAGCAACTTCAGATAAAAGCTTATACCAAGATGTCGTAGAGATGATAAAACTCGCCTCTGTGTAGAGCACCTGGGAAAATTCAAAGAGAACCTTTAATTCCACTGTGATTTCCCTGTATGTGTATTCTAGTCCACAGGTCTCATGTCTTACAATATAATTAAACATATTTCATAACTTTGTTTTCGCACATGTGCAGTGCTTGACACAATCTTCATGTACCAATCTATGCGGATACTACGTATGCGAGTTCCTGCATATCTTTTCAAACTACGCTAATAGTACCAACCTTGAAGAAAGGGTACGTACACTAAACTAAACGACACATGCATGTAGTTCTTATTTGTTCATGTTCCTTTTTGTACTCGTTCTTATTCTTTGTTCATATTCTTTTGTAGATTGACTACATCAAGGAGGGGCTCCTCGAGTCGGAAAAAATCCGGTTAATTCAAGAACTATGTGGATTTCTCCTAGATGAGGTGCTTTTACCAGGAGCATTATGCAGGTTTATCATCTGTGACTGTAACGGGGAAGTCGACGGAAGCAGGGACGATTAAGCAGGCAAAGAGAGGACAAGGATGTGCAAAGCACGAATCGTCAGGGAGCAAAAAAAACTAATATTAAACTCTGCTAAGCTTTGATGCAATGTATTATATACAGTATATATATTTTTTGTATTTTTGTATGCACAATATTATATATGTTCTTCAATTACCGGATTTGAGATAATGCATGCATACGTATATTTGTATTCATATAATATTAGAGATGATATTATACTAATACATATACACGTATGCATGTATAGTATTATCCCAAAATATTTTATATGGCACACGATTTTATATTATAGCGTATTAAGTATTAGGTATTAGGATTAGTACCCGTAAATCAAGAAAATACGATAGAATAAATAAACCAGAAAAGAAAAAAGAAAAAAATACTTGTACCGAAAGAACAATACCGGTTTGAAAATCGGTACTGAAGGGGGTTGCCAACCGGTACAAAAGGCGCTTTCCTAGTAGTGTCCCTCCGTAAAGAACGAGCAAAGCATTCACAAACACCCAACAGCGAGACAAACTTCGTGCAGCAACGCCGCGCCTGCCAGGTTTCTAGTTTGAAGGAAATATCATGGAGAGGGCAAAACGAGAATGCTAAATAAGTACTCCCTCCGTTTCAAAATACTTGTCGCTGTTGATTTTTCTTTGCAATTTTGACCATTCGTCTTATTCAAAAAATTATCGCAAACATGTAAAACGATAAGTCAAGCTTAAAATACATACAACATTAAAACATATAGCAAACAACATAAATTGTACTTGCACAATTTTTTGAATAAGACGAATGGTCAAAGTTGCAGAAAAAAGTCAATGGCGACAAGTATTTTGAAACGGAGGGAGTAAAACATATGATTTTGTTCACATCCCAAAAGTATTGGAATGTGGGCTATCTTCCCTTGATAATTTGATCACCACCTCTGATGCTTCAGCTGGTTCGTGGGCCTCATTCCTCGTCATCTTCCACCCAGCTGATAGGCAGTAAGGTACCCTGGGCCCATATATCTGACACTATTCAGGTCTTGACACACCCCAGGTTAAGTGACGTGAGCAATTTTTTATTTAGATGACAATGGGCGGTACAAGTAGTTTTAATGGACTGTAGCAATAAAACATCTTATTATTACATCAATTTCATGAGAACAATATGAGTATGCAACCCCACCAAATGAAAGTCTTATTGAGATAAAATGGGAACAAATGATGAAAACCAATATGAATTAATCAGTTCTCAATGCAAGGTGCACAGCCATAGGACATTGGTTGCCATTGATGATGTCATCGAAGATCAGATTTTACTTATAATTTCCTCTTTGCATTTTATGCTTATGAGCACTCTTGGATCAGGCATCAAAATCTGCAAGAAAGTGAAAGTGTTCAGATAATGGGAATGTAGAAATTCATGTTAACTTGACTTGTTTGTTGGTTGAAGAAAGTAGTGTTCCATCCTATTGAAAACTCCTAAGTCATCACTGATACACCAATTGTCTCAACACTTAACCTTTGAATGAAGCAAGCAAATAATCATTTTGTAGAATTGGTAGTGCAATTTAAATACATATGCGCAATTCACTAGGTTCCTTGTAAAATGATGAATAAGGATTTATGCTTTCTTATGGAACAAGACGGGTTGCCCCACATATAATTTGTTAAAGTAGAGTTAAAATGCATTCAAAAGAGTAATAAATTTCTAGTTGTTCTCTTTCCTTGTCATCAGGTTGTACCCCCTCTAATTTTCTTATTCCACAACAAGTTAATAAACAGGGCCGTCCCTTTAGGGGGGCAGTGCGCTGCCCATGGGCCTCAAGAGGCTGGGGGCCCATGGGTATAGATGTTTCCTGCGCATTGTATACACAGCCGGTCAGTCGTCACAGCGACGCCCGGACGCCGCGAACGGCGACATATCGCATCCTGTTCCGCTATTCGCACGCACGACGGACCGTCACGGACGAGATCGACTGATGGAGAAGACGAGGAGGGCCGAGGCGGCGAGGCCCCGATGGTAACCGGCGATGGGCAGGCCGACGGCGTCACGGCAAGCGGGAGCGGCGAGGCGGCGACTAGGGTATCCTCGATGACTCGACGCCTGGTTTGTCTCCCGTCTGGCCGTCTCCTAATCCCAGTCTCCCTCTCTATTCGGACTGTGCCGTCGTGCCGGCGTTCAAGTAGGAGGCCAAGGCATCAAGTTTGCTGATTGGGATTTGGGAATTGTGATCATTTGTTTTAGGTCGAGGTCAAGACTCAGGAGGTGATCGTTTGTTTAATCGTTTCTCGATTGTAGATGACGAGGACGGCTTTCTCTAATTCTCCACGGCAAAAGGTATGGTCCGTATGGATTTGATCGCTGACAATTGATCTTGATAGTGTTCTTGAAGATATTGCAGCAAAAAATACACAAAGATGCTTTTTAAAAAAAAGCACTAAAGCATTGTGCTTTTATTTGAGGTAACCATCATAGTTATTTTTCCATTTTTATCTTCTTTGATGTACTGTTACTTTACAAGAAGAATTAAATATATGCTACAAGTTATCTCTTATCAATAGTATTATATAATGTAATTGCTATATTAAAATATTAAATTGTTATGCCTTTAGTGTCTTACTCGCCCAAGGGCCCACGAGACTTGTGGGACGGCCGTGTTAATAAATATCTTCACATTCCTTTAGTATCTCAACATTCCAGAAGCATTTCCTTGTATATTTTTAGTCTGGTGTATATATAAGTAGCTGCTACATAAAATTTACACAAAAAATGTCCCTTCATAGTTACTTCGTATTCCAATTTTTCTTGGTGAGACTTTCCAGGAATGTATTTGCACTGATATTGAAGACATGTAAAACTTGAATATGTCTTGATATTGGAAACAATCCTTGATACTTTACCTTAGACGTTGGAGGACATCCTGCTCAATTTAGGCAACTAGTTGCTTGAGAAATGGTCCAAGCCAATATAAACTATCGGCAACTTCACCACATCCAACCCCTTTCGCTTCATGGCTTCTTGGAAGATGTCTTCAGTTATCGCATTAGACTTCATGTCTTTGTCTACATTAATACTTTGCACAAGGAACATGTCATTACACTGCATAGTTGGCAGTACCTCATCCTGTGCCAGCAATGTTACATTTATATAATTCTTGGTGCATGGTGACATCACTCCTTTACTTGGCTGCGTCTTGTACTTGCTTTTATCAGTCTTTATATTAAACGCAATGAATTGATCAGTTATGTTGGTTAGCTGCAGGCAGCATGATATGGCCTTCCTTGGCTCCAATATGAAGCGCAACTCTAATGTTGGATCTATCGCAAGAATGTTGGAGTCACAGCTTCTCTGCAACCATAATGGATTAATGTGATTATGTGAATGCATGTCCTAGTCATGATTATATTAAAAGTAATAACATAATTGTGGAAGTTAGATAGTCAAGATGCCATGATTATATTTGTCATTGTTTTATTGAATAAATAAGACGCCTTTCAATAAATAGCATAGCATGGCTCTTACAAACTTTTTATTTTATGGAAACCTACTTGTAATGCAAATCTTACTTGGCTCCAGGAATCTATAAGGGCCTATGATAGGGTTACTAGCCCTACCAGGGATCTCTCGCAGGGAATACGAGTGAGAAGGAGGAGGAGGCGGGGAACGACGGTGGCGCTGGTGCGCCGTGCTCGCAGGGAGAAGGAGAGGGCGCTGGTGGAGGCGAACATACAGTACTCGCGGTTACTGTAGCACGAGGGGAGGAGTCGGGGGTTTAGGGTTGGCCCTTGAGGCCAGCAATCAGATTGATTGCCAACTTGCTCAATCTTTCCAAGTTTGGGAGTATATATCTCCAATTACAAAAATATCTAAGGAAAGTAATCCATCTACGAAAAGGAAACTAACTAGCCACGATTACGGAAACGGCGGCGGAAATAGGTGATGGGCTTGGGGGGCGCCACCACCCCCCGCGCCGCGATCACCGTGCGGACCTCGTGTGGCTGGGCCGTAACATCTCTCCCCTCCTCCACAAACAGCTCGTCCTCGAGCTGGAATGCAGGAAAGCGCGCCTTGAAGTCTTGGAGAGGTTCCCAGGTGATTTCCTTGTCGGGCTCGCCTTCCCATTCGACCTGCAGCTCCCAAGAGTCAAGCGTCCTCCGAGCCTGTAGTACCCTCGCCGGAATGGACACCAGGCGGCCCTCCTCCAGAGCCGGCAGAGGAGGGGGCGCTGTCGGCGGAGCACCGTAGAAGGGCTTCAGCAAGCCGACGTGGAAGACATCATGGAGGCGAGCGCCTTCCGGCAATGCCAAGCGATAGGCCACCTGCCCGATGCGCTCGACAATGCGGAACGGCCCCGTGTAGCGAGGGCCGAGCTTCCCTTTTGCTCGCGGCTCCAGGGACTGAGTCGGGCGATGCAGGAGGCGCAGCCAGACCCAATCCCCAACAGCAAACTCCAGCTCGCGATGACGACGATCGTAGTAGTGCTTGGCGTAGTTGCGAGCTTGAAGGAGCCGTTCCCTGATGTCGGCGAGAAAGGAGTCGCGGTCACGGAGTAGCTGAGAGGCCTCCTCCGACGCCTCAGTGCCTGGCGCATGGGAAAGGAGAGGCGGCGGGGGCCGGCCGTACACCACCTCAAATGGCGTCGCGCGAAGCGCCGTGTGATAGGAAGTGTTGTAGCAATACTCCGCCCAAGAAAGCCAGTCCACCCAGGCCCGTGGGCGATCGGATCACCTTGTTGACCACCTCCGGTAGCCGTCCGTGCGGGATGGAACGCCGTGCTAAAGCGGTGTCAGACGGACCGGCTTGTGAAGACCGGGTCCCGATCACTGACGATGGAACTCGGGTAGCCGTGCAAGCGGACGACCCCGTCGAAGAAGGCGCGGGCGACGGAGGCGGCCGTGTACGGGTGGCTCAGGGGGATGAAGTGTGCGTACTTCGAGAAGCGGTCCACCACCGTCAGGATCACCGAGCGCCCGTGGACCTTAGGCAGCCCCTCGATGAAGTCCATGGAGATGTCCGCCCGACACGGAAGGCACCTCAGGGTTGCGGAGGCGGCCATGGGCGTCACAGGTCTTGTTGCTGCGCTTGTACGTCGCGCATGCCGTACATGGTCTGGACGGGCAGGCGCTTGTTGTGCGGGATGTACTGGCGGTACTCCACGCTGGTCGAATCGAACGAACAGCTTGCTGAGCCACTGATGTTGAGGAACGGGACGGCTGGTCGAGGAGGAACTTGTCGTAGTGGTTTGGTGACGAGAAAGCGCCGGCCCCAGAGGTAGGGGCGCCAGTGCCGCACCGCCTGGACCAGGCCGATGAGCTCCCGCTCGTAAGCCGCCAGCTTGCTGTGGCGGGCAGCGAACGGGCGGCTGAAGAAGGCCAGGGGTCCCTCCCCCTGGTGGAGCACGGCCAAGCTCGTGCCCGAGGCACATACCGACGATGAAGCCACCAAGTCCGGCATCCGGAGCACGGTCCAGAGGCTGCCCGCTGAGCGCCGTGAAGGCCTCCGCCGCCTCTGGCGTCCAGGCGAAGGCCTCCTTGCGGAGGAGGCGCGTGAGCGGGGCGGCGATGGAGCCGAAGTCGCGGATGAACTTGCGGTAGTACCCCGCAAGACCCAGGAAGCCGCGAACGCCTCGCGCCGACCGGGGCTCCGGCCAGGAGGCGACCGCCTCCACCTTGTCGCCGTCCATGGCGACGCCGTTGGCGGAGATGACGTGGCCCAGATAGGCCACCGAGCGCTCGCCAAAGGAGCACTTGGAGCGCTTGACGTGGAGGCGATGTCGTCGGAGGGCTTCGAGGACGAGGCGGATGTGCTGCAAGTGCTCAGTCCAAGACGAACTGTAGATCAAGATGTCATCAAAGAACACAAGCACAAACCGACGTAAGAATGGCTGGAGGACGTCGTTCATGAGCGCCTGGAAGGTAGCCGGCGCGTTGGAGAGACCGAACGGCATCACCAGGAACTCGAAGTGGCCGTGATGGGTACGGAACGCCGTCTTCTCCACGTCAGACAGGTGCATGCGCACCTGATGATACCCCGAGCGCAGGTCCAGCTTGGTGAAGAAGCACGCGCCATGGAGCTCGTCGAGGAGCTCGTCGACCACCGGGATCGGGAACTTGTCCTTGGACGTCTTGTCGTTGAGGGCGCGGTAGTCGATGCAGAAGCGCCACGAGTCGTCGGCCTTCTTGACAAGCAGCACCGGTGCAGAGAACGGCGACGTGCTTGGCCGGATGATGCCTTGTGCCAGCATGGCGGAACACTGGCGCTCGAGCTCATCCTTCTGCAGCTGGGGGTAGCGGTACGGCCGAACCGCCACTGGTGCCGTCCCGGGCAGGAGGTGGATCCTGTGGTCGTAGGGGCGGGATGGTGGGAGCCCGTGCGGCTCGGCGAAGACGTCGTCGTACTCCCGCAGCAGGTCGTCGATGAAGGGGCGGTCGTGGTCGGCGTCGACGGAGTGGGCGTGCGCCACGGGCCCCTCCGAATGGGGCGCCCCAAGCCCCCGCCAAAACACCCGCCGTCCCCGCCACTGAAACGCCATGCGGAGGGAGTCGAGATCCAGCAGGATAGTGCCGAGGGTGCGTAGGTAGTCAGCGCCTAGCACCAAGTCGAAGCCGCCGAGGCCGATGCTGAAGCAGGTGATGGAGAACTCCTCCCGCCCGACGAGCATCGGAATGCCTCGCGCCACCGCTGCGCAGGGCACCTTGTCGCCATTGGCGACCGTCACACGGAGGTTGGCCGGCTCGGACTCCAGCTTGATGCGGCGCGCAACCGCCGTGTCGACGAAGGTGTGGGAGGAGCCGGTGTCGGCGAGGGCCTCCAAGCGCTGACCGTTGATGAAGACCGGGATCACTATGGTGTCCCTGGTGCGGATGCCTGCGATCGCGTAGAGCGACACGCGCGGCGTCTCCTCGGTGGGGGTCGCCTGCTCCTCCTGCGTGGGCTGCTCCGCCATGAGAGCCGCGTGCAAGGCGGCCTCCGCCTCGGCGTCGGCCGCGCCGTCCTCCGGGTCGTCGGTGATGAGGAGGTCGCCAGCATTGATGACCGCGAACGAACTGTTCGTCGCAGTTGTAGCAAAGTCCCATGCGGCGACGCTCCACCATCTCTGCCGGTGTGAGACGGCGGAAGGCGGCGCGCGCACTGGCTGGTGGCGCGCCGTGCGCGCGGCGGGCGGCGCGAAGCGCCGGGGGTTGCGCGCGCCGGCGGTGGCAGGAAGCGTGGGCGCCAGACGCACGGGCGCGACGGCGTGACGCCGCCTGCCGCTCGTATGCCCACGCCGCATACATGGCCGTCTCGAAGATCGTCGGGCGCAGGCGCGTTGACCCGGATATGGTCCGGGAGACCGCCGATGAACAGGTCCGCTTTCTGGTGTGGCAGAAGGTCGTCGGTGTGGCAGACGAGTTCGTTGAAGCGCTCCTGGTACTCCTGGACCGAGCCCGTGAAGGGGAGACGCGCCAGCTCGGAGAGGCGGTTGGTGCGCACCGCCGGGCCGAACCGTTGATGGCACAGGTCCGCGAAGCGATCCCACGTCGGTACGCCCTCGTCGATCTCCAAGGCGTAGTACCACGTCTGGGCGACTCCCTTCAGGTGGAAAGAGGCGAGCCAGACGCGGTCAGCCGGCGCCGTCTGCTGTCCGCGGAAGAACTGTTCGCAACGGCGCAGCCAGTTCAGCGGATCGACGGACCCGTCGTAGGAGGGGAACTCCAGCTTGCTGAAGCGCGGAACGCCCAGCCCCTGGAATGCGCCGCCGCCGGCGCCGCCGAGAGGGGCTGCCGTAGGCGGTAGTGGCGGATGTGCCTCGGTACCGCCCGTCCTGCGGCCGGTCACAGATGGGTTAGGCCGGTCGGTGAAGAGTGGTGGCTGCGACGGCAAGTGGGGAAACGGGATCTCCGTGATCGGCTTCGGCGCCGATGTCCCCTGGGGGATCGTCGTAGACGACGCGGAAGTCGGTGGGATGCCGCCATAGCCCGGCAGCCCGTGCGGAAACCCCTCCGGCATGGCGACGGTGGTGGCCGGGGCGGCCACCTCGAGCGCCTGGACGCGGGCGCCCAGGTCCTTGATAGCCGAGGAGGCCTCCCGCATGATCTGGGCGAGCTCGGCCAAGGTGGGCTCCGGACTGGTGTCCTTCGTCGTGTCGTCGGCGCCTGGCATAGCTGATACCAGGTTGATAGGGTTCCTAGCCCTACCAGGGATCTCTCGCAGGGAATACGAGTGAGAAGGAGGAGGAGGCGGTGGACGACGGCGGCGCTGGTGCGCTGTGCTCGCAGGGAGAAGGAGAGGGGCGGCGCTGGTAGAGGCGAACAGGGAGGCGACACTACAGTACTCATGCGATTCTTGTAGGCGCAAGGGAGGAGTCGGGGTTTAGGGTTGGCCCTTGAGGCCAGCAATCAGATTGATTGCCAACTTGTTCAATCCTTCCAAGTTTGGGAGTATATATCTCCAATTACAAAAATATCTAAGGAAAGTAATCCATCTACGAAAAGGAAACTAACTAGCCACGATTACGGAAACGGCGGCGGAAATAGGTGATGGGCCTGGGGGGCGCCACCACCCCTGGCCGCGCCGCCTGATCAGCCGTGCCTGGACCCTGGTGTGGCTGGGCCGTAACAACCTATCAACTCATAATGATATTTTTCCTCGTTTCCCTATCAAAATGTGATTTTAGTCATCCAAGACCATGCATGTATATTTTTTCTGAATGACTGTACCTGGACAGGTAAAACTTGTGACTCGGATGGCAGTGACATTTTCTTGATTTCTTCTTCTAGTTTCTCCAGTTCATCAACAACATCCTTTATAGCAGGCCTTTGTTTCCGGTCAGCTACCACACATCTTGTGGCTATTTCAACACATTTCTCCACTTGTAGTGTCTTTATTTTGTGTGACAGATGCTCCGGCATTTCCTGCAGTTTTTTCCTCCAATTTTCACAAACCTGTTAGGTGTGAAAAATGTTAGGAAGGCTTAAATTGAAGTGATATATATATTATGAAATTGTTGAGAAATATAATTTATCATGTTTTTCTGACATACACGCTTTATGAACTGTTCAGTGCCCATATCAGAAAAGCGGGTGCGGCCCTTATCTCCATCCATTAATTTCATTATTACAACTCCAAGACTAAACACATCAAACTTCCTTGATACATGGGCAGTCTCGATATATTCTGGTGGCATGTAACCGCTGCATCATATTTTCAATCCATGTTAATTAATACGGTTGGTGCAATACAAATTGAATTATGAGCTAAGAAAGTACAAGATATCTTGCGTAAAACTATGTTTTATGATGCTACAAGAATCATCTGGCATCAACTTACAGTGTTCCTTGGGTGACAGACTGTGTTTTATAGGTGTGTGTTGCAGAAACCAATTTCGATAAACCAAGATCTGCAATTTTGGGCTGCTTATTGTTGTCCAGCAAAATATTAGCAGGTTTTAAGTCCATATGGAGAATAGGTTTCTCGTATGCGTTATGAAGGTGATTTATGCCCTCACATGTGCCTTTAATGATCTTGTAACATGTGGGCCAATCAAGATCACAAGAGTCATCTGCGAAAATTGAAAAGAAAAACACATCACAATACAAATCACTTTTCCATGTATGCCAACTCACTCATCATGCCTTTGATATGTTGTTCAAGGGTTCCTCCATGCATATATTCGAAGCAGAGAATTCTCTCCATCTCTGCTGCAAAATACTCTCTCCCACCATGATTAACAAATTTACTTCTCGATTCATGAGAGTAGCCAAGTAACTTTACAACGTTCTGATGGTTGACCTTCCTAAAGTGCTGCAATTCATTTAAAAATTGCTTATCATCAAGCCCTTGCAAGTTGTGAAGCTTCTTCATGGCAATGTCTCTGCCTTCATACACCCCCTGACAAGAATATAACTTGTTGATATAGATCACAAATTCTTGTCCTCAGTTGTGTATCACTGGAAATAGTGGAAATACAATTATTCATACCTTATATACATTTCCAAACCCACCACCGCCAACTTTGCAGTCCTCTGAAAAGTTGTTTGTTATGGCTTCAAGCACATGCAGTTTGATATCCATGTCACCAGACATCTTGCAGCACGCTTACTTTATTCTTCCTGGGACGCGGCCAGTCTTTCACTTACATTCACAAAGAATAAGTCTAACAAATGCATTTGTGCAGGAACAAAGGGGGTAATAAAAGACAAGAACTATGTCAATCAAATGCGTGTAATTTGTAGAGTATTATCATGACATACGACTAACTAATTTCAATCTATATGTATTGTCACACAGGGGTTTACCTTAGAATCTCAGGCACAATCACTTAAGACGATAGCAGAGAGAAGAATGGCCTGCTCCTTGCGTGGATCTCATCCATGCATCCAGCCACATTTATATCAAGGGGATCGATTGATAAACAAATAGCGTTGACTTGACTTATTGACTCTAGATCAGCTACATGGTCTAGCCAACAGCTGCAGGAATCTTGAAATTTCTTTTTATTAGCCGAAGCCAGCCCTACTTTCCATTATCATTAGACTCTTGTTGTGCTTGAGGGGAACTAGAGGTTCCTCCCTTCTTAAATTTTATGGGAAGAAAAAGGGTAGTTTAGTCACTCGGTAAAACTTCCTTCAGCAGCAAAATAGATCGCATCTCGCATCCTAACGCCCGCACCGTCCATGTGCTCGCCGCCTTTCGCTGCGCAGCGCGCCTCGCCTCCGACTGTCCCGCACCATCCTCACAAATGACTCATGTGAATGGATGTCTTTCAGAAAAACAAGATGAATGAATTGGCATCCGGTTTCAACAATGAGCAGAGCTTCGCAAATTGTGTAGAATACATCATGTTGCAGACAGGCAAACATGCTCTCCTTGGACACCACATCCCCCATGTGCGGTGTCGCGGACATAGTATATGCCTGTCTTCGCCGCGTCGCACTCGCGGAGTCCATGGCTCTCCTCAACGTCGAGGCTGTAGCCCTCGAGGAGGTCATCATGGAGTGGAGCGTGCTTGACCAGAAGATACGCTGGTGAAGCCATGCCATCAAGCACTACCGGAATCTGACGCTTTGCCGAGAGTCTGAGTCTTTGCAGAGCCACACAAAAAACTCTCGGCAAAGACGAAACACTCGGCAAAGAATTTCTTTGTCGAGTGTATTTTTTCGACTCTCGGCAAAGAAATTAAAAAAAATCATATTCTTCTCTCTCCAAACTTTTTCTATCCTCAACATGCACTTATACAAAACTTATGCTCAAATTTGACACAAATTTAGCAATGTTTGCTAATAATTTTACTTCTTTCTAGGTCATTTTTTTCATATATGTCCTATCTGAACTACAAGTTGAGAGACATGGGAACCCATGAGTCCCCACCGGTCAGGGTCCCAGAGGCTCCTGACAAGTGGGCCCGACCTTCCAGAAGACTCGCCGACCTTACAAGTGAGCCCAGCGACCTGGTCAAACTCCCGGAAGACCCGCGAAGCCTTAGCGTGCAAGACAAGGACACGACGACGACTGGCCGCCGTAGCTCCGAGTATCACGGATACTCCTTGTAATCCGGAAATAATCTTCCCGCTTGTAACCGACCCGACACTGTCAACCGACCACAAGATGCAAACCCTAGCCCGTCCCCCCATATAAGGCGGCCTAGGGCTCCATGCAAAGGGAACTCATCTTCAACCTCCCGCATAATCCACCACAACTGGACGTAGGGTATTACTCTCCGTAGGCCTGAACCAGTATAAACTCTTGTCTCCCTATTCTTCGCCGTCACACTCGCCTAGCTCCGTGTGCACCACGTGCATAACCACCTACGCTCTTAGGTCCCGATCCCCATTAACTCGCAAACCACTAGGGCAACCCCAGCGGATCTGCCTGTGTCTCACCTCGACGCTGGCGCGCTGTAGGGGCGATCGGAACTCAGGCAAAGATAGTGGTCCAATCTGGCGTCGTCTTCCCGGCGAGCATGGCGACCTTCCTCGCCGACCCCGTGGAGATCTGCTTTGGATCCTTTACGACGACCTCACCTGCCCCGGCAGCTTCGACTCCTCCAGCGACCTCTGAGAAGGTCGTCACGGCACCCGCCGCCGTCCTTGTTTCCGATCTAGTGTTGGAGACCCACCCGCCCAAACCCTGTGACCTTGTCCAGGGGATGGACAACATCATCGGCTCGATGAGGGAAACCCTGGAGATCTGCGAACGAGCTCAACGCCGCACAGCGCCGCGCTGCGCCACGACACCTTCCCTTCGGCTCAAGTTCCGCGCCGCCTTCGCCTGAGCCAACTCTCCACGCCTCCCTAGATCCAATCTGGGCGGCGACCTTCACGCAACCCAAGGCCTCACCTCGCGCCTCCGACTCCCTCGACGTGCTCGCACCTACCACAAGGGTGCAAAGCACACCTCCGTGGGTGTCGCGGAAGAAGATCGACAACGAGCTCCCTCGCCGGCCTAAGCGACCTACCCGCCTCGACTGGGAAGTTCCAAGATCCGGTTCGCATCCCTCGAACAACCCTGAAGTTGTCTTCCGTCAGTGATGGTGGTCTCGAGAACGAGCCACCATGCTTGGGCGCGACCAACTCGTGAGGCGGCTCAGATCCAAGCAAATGCCCGCCATGCGACGCGGCGGAAGAGCAGCGACGCTGTTCCTGCGCCGACTGCGCTACCGAGTTCGAGGAAGCGGGTTCGCGACCTTCAACAGCCCCCAGGCCAACCTGGGCGCAGCCATCACCCGGCTCCAACAGGTCCAGTCACCTGAAGCTGAGCAGGCTCTCGCGCATCTCCGGTCGCCAACGCCTTGGTGGAAGAGAAGAGCGCGCCTCAGGTCCGCCGCGTCATCCTCTACTGCCACCGCGCAGCCGATCCAATCGACCGCGCGTAGCCATCTCTCCTCGTTCAGAGGAGGTTGCTCAAAGACAACCTCGAGCAACCCGCTGCCGCAACCTTCGCATCAACCTCGACGCCAACAGGCGCACTCGCGATGCCCGCACCGTCGTCGATCAACGCCACCAGGAGCGCGAGGAGCGTGAGCTCCGCCGCCGCCTGGACTACGATCGCGAATACGGCGCCTGCGCGGCCCATCGCGATCATGGAGCGCGAGCCCGCGATCAAGACGAGATCGAGAACCAGCGACGTGCTGGCACGACGCCGACCACGGCGATCCCGCTATCGTCCGGGTCGACCGGGACCGACAACCACGTTCCCAGCTCGTCGTACCAGAGCGCAGCGTCCACTCTGCATCACGAGATGCCGCCGCAAGAAGAGGCACCAACAAGACCTTGCACTCAACGCCTTCCCGCTACCGGATGCCCGCTTCAAGAGGGTGGAGTACCCGACAACTTCAAGCCCAACATCAAGCCATATAATAGGCGCTCCGACCCCAGCATCTGGTTGTCGACCTACTACGTCGCCGTTAAGGCGGCCCAGCGACCGACCACATGACGCCTACTTCCTGGTCATGGGCAAGTCCCTTCGTGGCTCAACAACCTTGAGCCCGGCAGATCAAGACCGTCGATCCTGTCCTGTGCCTTCACATCGAACTTCCGCGACCCACGATCGCCTGAACGCCTTCACCGGGCGGTCGTGCAGAAGCCCAAGGAGCGGCTCCGCGACTACAACAACCGGTTTTTTGAGAACCGAACGAAAGGTTGTCGTGACGACCACGATCGTCGACGCCTACAAAAGGGTATCAAAGACCCTAAGATCTTCGAGAAGATCCACGAGTCCGGTGCCACCAACGTCAAGGAGGTGATGATCATCGTCAACAAGCTGATGGACATGGAAGACGCCCTCTAGAACCAGTTCAACGCTGGTAACATGGTACATCTGGTACCGTGGCGGAAAAGCTCCGCAAGCGACCTTCCAAGGTCCTGGCGGTTGACAGGCGCCGAGGCTCGTCCTTCAACCAGGTGGAGTTCGACCGGCGCCGACAAAGATCTGCGGGTTCCATGAGGGGCCACCCACACCCTCCGCGATCGCCTCTTCAAGAGGGCCTTCAGCTCCTCCGCGGACCCCAAGCGACCTAAGAACGACGGCGGGCGATGTGACAACCGCCCCTACAACAACAACTACCGCCGCGACGACCGGCGAGATCGCCGTGACGACCGCCGCGACGAGCGATACGACGATCGCCGCGAGCCACCTCGTAGCGACCCACCTCGCAACGACTCTGCCCCAGCGGCTCCCTGCGATGAGGCGAACCTGCCCCCTCCGTCGGCCTCGGGCAACCCCAACGGGCCCTTCCAACCTGCTACTCGCGCGATCAATATGATCGTCGGTGGGATCAAGTCCAGACCAGGAGGGGCGCCACCAAGGACAAGCGCGACGTCCACCTCATCCACACTCACCCAATCGCATTCCCCACGATGGTCCGAGCACCATCACGCTCTCCGTAGCTGATCACTAGGGTCCATATCCTGACCCCGGGTCCTACCCGCCGCCGTCGTCGAGCCTACCATGGATGGAGCCCCGCCTCCTGCACCGATCGACGGAGGCAGTGGCCTCAACATCATCTTCGTTGACACCCTCAAGAAGATGGGCTTCGACTTCAATAAGATGGCGGAGTGCGACGAGCCGTTCTATGGCATCGTCCCCGGGAAGGCGGCCCTCCCCAGGTCGAGTCTCCTCCTGGCCACTTTGCACGGAGGCAAACTTCTGCACGGAGTACCTCAACTTCGTGGTCGCCAACTTCAAGTCCTCCTACCACGCGATCCTAGGTCGTCCAATGCTGGCCAGGTTCATGGCCATCCCGCACTACACCTACTTGGTGTTGAAGATGCCGGCTCCTCATGGGGTTCTCTCTGTTAAAGGGGACCTCATCATCTGCTTCAGGTGCAACACCGAGGCCCTCGACCTCGCCGTGACTTCCGCTGCTGCCGAGGCCTCCGCGGTCTTGGTAGTCGAAGCTGAAAAGGTCGCCTGCCGACCAATCGTCCCTGCATCAGAGCGCACCGAGACCGCCTGGACGCGGCTCCCTCGACGAAGAAGGTCCGCCGGCCTTGCCGACCCGAGAAGACGGTGGTGATCGGCGACGGCTCGACCCCAAATAGAACTCGCGCCACCGCCTTCCTCCGGGATAACGCCAACATATTCACATGGAGTCCATCGGATATGCCAGGTGTTCCTAGGGAGCTAGCTGAGCACGCCTTGGATGTTAGCAAGATGGCCAAGCCTGTCAAACAGAAGCTTCGCCGCTTTGCGAAAGATCGCAAGGACGCCATTAGAGTAGAGCTAATAAAGCTCCTAGCCGGATTTATCCGAGAGTGTAAAACCCTGTGGTTT
Organism: Cenchrus purpureus; assembly: GCA_022644695.1. Taxonomy (NCBI): domain Eukaryota; kingdom Viridiplantae; phylum Streptophyta; class Magnoliopsida; order Poales; family Poaceae; genus Cenchrus; species Cenchrus purpureus. The sequence continues at coordinate 213,826,530 of CP053466.1, read as the reverse complement.
CGCCAACCCGGTTCTTGTACCAAAGAAAACCGGTCAATGGAGAATGTGTATCGATTACACCGATCTCAACAGGCACTGCCCTAAAGACCCCTTCCCTCTTCCGCGAATCGACCAGGTCGTGGACTCCATGGCCGGGAGCGTCCTCCTCTCCTTCCTTGACTGCTACTCAGGGTATCACCAGATAGCCCTGAAGGTCTCCGACCAAGACAAGACGTCGCTCATAACGCCCCATGGCATCTATTGCTATACGGCCATGACCTTCGGCCTCAAAAATGCTGGCGCGACCTACCAGAAGGCAATACAAAAGTGTCAGTCGGCACATTAACAAGAATGTAGAAGCCTACGTCGACGATGTGGTCGTCAAGACCACCCATGAGGACCAGCTCATAGCTGACCTCGCGGAGACCTTCGCCAACCTCCGCACTTATCGCTGGAAGCTCAACCCAGAGAAGTGTGTCTTCGGTGTCCCGTCCGGCAAGCTCCTGGGCTTCATGGTCAGCAACCGGGGCATCGAAGCCAACCCCACCAAGGTGGATGCCATCCTCAAGATGAAGCGACCTACCGGCAAGAAGGACGTCATGAAGCTCACAGGCATGATGGCGGCCTTAGGCCGATTCATTAGCAAGCTCGGAGAGAAAGGCCTGCCCTTCTTCAAGCTGCTAAAAAAGGCGGACAAGTTCGTCTGGACCGAGGAGGCGGACCAAGCTCTTGAGCAACTCAAGACCTTCCTCACGACGCCCCCGGTGATGGTGCCCCCGGCACCCAAGGAGCCCTTACTGCTCTACATCTCGGCTACCACCCTGGTGGTCAGCGCGGTCCTGGTGGCTGAGCGACCTGAAGAGGGGCGACCTTACCCCGTCCAGCGACCTATCTACTACGTCAGCGAGGTCCTGTCTGACAGCAAAACCAGGTACAGCCAGCCCCAGAAGATGCTTTACGCGCTACTCATGACTTCGCGAAAGCTCCGGCACTACTTCCAAGCCCACAAGATCAAGGTCGTCTTGGCCTTTCCTCTCGGCGAGATCCTACGGAGTCGTGACACTTCTGGGTGCGTCGTCAAGTGGTCCATCAAACTAGGCGAGTTCGACCTGGAGTTCTGCCCCAGGCAGGCCATCAAGTCCCAAGTCATCGCAGACTTCGTCTCCGAGTGGACAGAGATCCGACCTCCACGAGCGCTCGAGCATTGGAAGATGTACTGATGGTTCCCCAACCTCAAGGAGCCATGAGGAGTTCTATTCATGTCCCCTAAGGGCGACTACCTCAAGTATGTCCTGCAGATCCACTACAAGGCGTCCAACAATGGTGCCGAGTACGAGGCCCTCATCCACGGTCGCCGCCTCCCTTGGGATCAAGCGCCTGGCTCACGGCGATTCCAAGGTCGTCATCGACCAAGTCAGCAAAGACTCCGAAGCCAGGAAGGATACCATGGATGCCTACTGTGCTTAGGTGCGCAAGCTCGAGCGCCACTTCGAGGGGCTCGAGTTCCACCATGTCTGCCGTAAAAACAACGTCGCGGCCGATGTCCTCTCCAAGCTTGGCTCCAAGCACGACCGGTTCCGCCGTGTGTTCGCCAGATTTACGCAAACCCTCCATCAAGCTCATCCCCGACTCAGAGTCACCCGATGACGAGATCACCTCGCCTGCAGGCCGCGAGATCCTCACGGTCGACGCAGAAGATGACTGGCGCCTTGACTTCATTGCCTTCCTCCTCGAGCACCGAGTACCTGAGGACAAGGCAGAACGCGAAAAGATCATGAGGCGTAGCACCAACTACATCGTCGTCGGTCAGGAACTCTACCGGAGGTCCGCCTCTACTGGAGTACTGATGAAGTGCATCCTACGATCCGAGGGCCTCAGGATCTTGGACGAGACACACGGTGGCGAGTGCGGCAACCACGCTGCCTCTTCGGACCTAGTGGGCAAGGTATTCAGGTCTGGCTTCTACTGGCCCACGGCCTTGGGTGATGCCCAAGAACTTGTACGTCGCTGTAAGGGGTGCCAATTCTTTGCCAAACAAAGAAGACCTCCCGGCCAGCCCTCAGACTATCCTCCGTCGTGGCCCTTCGCAGTTTGGGGTCTCGACTGGGACCTTTCAAACCGCCTCAAGCGGCTACAAGCACATACCGTGGCGGTGGATAAGTTCACCAAGTGGATCGAGGTCCGTGCATCCAGCCACAAAAAGAGGCAACTAAATTCATAGAGGAGATTACCCATCGCTTCCGGGTGCCCAATAGGATCGTCACCGACCTCGGCACGGCCTTCACAGGAGCCGAGTTTTGGGACTTCTGTCAGGATAGCCTGATCGACATATACTACTCTTCGGTGGCGCACCCACGGTGCAACGGCCAGGTCGAACGGGCCAACAGCATGGTCCTACAGGCCATAAAAGATCGCATCTTCGACGGCTCATCGCCCTACGCCACGAGGTGGCTCTCAAAGCTCCCTCACGTCCTATGGGGTCTCCGGACCTGTGTCACCTCAGCTCTGTGGTATTCACCCTTCTTCCTGGTCTATGGATCAGAGGCAATCCTCCCCACCGATGTGGCCTTTGGTGCTCCACGCATCCAGCACTTCGATGAAGGAGAAGTAGAGCAAACACGCCGACTCGACCTCGACAGCGTCGAGGAACACTGTGTGGCCGCGCTCATGCGCCACACTCACCACGAGCAGCAGCTACGTCGCTACCACGACCGCAACGTGTGGGAGCGTTCCTTCAACATTGGCGACCTAGTCCTGCGGCGGATCCAGAACACCAAGGACATGCACAAACTCTCTGCACCTTGGGAAGGCCCCTTCATCGTCAAGGAGGTCATTGGACCGGCGACCTATCGCCTCCAATGGGCCGATGGCCAGGGCGTTCCTAACCCCTGGAACATCGAGCACTTACGCCGCTTCTATCCTTAGGAGCATTGTATCACAATAAAGCTATGTATTCTACCCCTTGTAAATTCAATATATATAAAAGATTTCTCTTCAGCTTGTCTGCTTTCTTTACATTCTCCCCTTCGACACGCTCGGGGGCTTGGCCTAAAAACCAATCCTTCGCGCTCGGGGGCTTGGCTCTAAGTCCGGCCCTTCACGCTCGGGGGCTTGGCTTTGCCAACCTAAGGGTCGCTCGATCTGGGGTTCTCCCTTCTCTCTTTCCATAGTGCTCCCTTAAAACAGCTTTTTGTACATTTTATAAGTATTCCTCGTCGTGAGGTTGCTACGACCTTGGGTCCCCGACCCTCGCCGCCACACTTAAGCCTCCAACGTTGAGCCGTGTGGTCGGTAAGCCGTTCCTCCTCTGAGCAGGGTTAGCAGAGGAAAAGGGGTTTAGCAGCTTCGTTGCCTTTGCGTCCTTATAAGGCGTACACAGAGTCAAATAAGGGATCACAGGACACATCTTTTTCATTCATGCAAAATGTTTATCTTACATCAAATGGGTCCGCGACCCATCATTGTTACTAACTGTTTATCACTACCAAGCTACCCCTACAGGTCTAACTTCTTCATAATTTCCTCAGCGGCGACCTGAATGTCTTTGCTTTCCACCGCCTGCGCCAAGTCGATCTCCTCCTTGACCTTCTCAAGGTTGAACGACGGCTCGTGGTGCTTCACCACGGCCAGCGTGGTAGCGGCGGCAAGCTTGCCACCGTCCATCAACAAGGTCTTTATGCGACCTACCGCGCCATCCAACCGCTCGACGAGCCCTTGCTGATCGCCCTCGGCCTTAGGGGCGTACATGTCCACGAGGTACTCGGCGGCCTCCTTGAGGTCGTCCAGCTCCTTCTCCATATCTGCAGTCATCTCTTGATGATCAATAAGGGTCTGCATCGCCCGGCCAAGGTCGATCTCTAGATCCCTGTGCGCCCCAAATTCATAAGCAGCTTTACGGGTGAAGTAAGACTCACTGGCGACGACCTCCTTGTGCTTCTCCTTGAGGATCTTCACCTGCTCCTTCGACTCCTTGAGGTCCTTCTTCAAGGCAGTCTCCCTCTTCTTGGCCTCTGTACATACCAAGGTCATGAGCAGGTTAGCATGACCTGCTTACACAATAACACAAGGGTGTCCCACGACATACCTGTAGCGGCGACCTTCTGCTCGTCTTCCGCTTCATTCGCCTTCAGCTTTACAGCTTCAAGCTCCCGCCTCAAGGCCTCGATGGCCTGATCCTTCGAGATTGCCTCGTCCTTGAGGCTCCTTACTTCCTTCGCGGCCTCGACCTTGGCCTGAAGTACGGCCTCCCGGGCCACTATCAGCTCCGTGTGAAGATTTGCGCCCTCCTTCAGCAGGGTCGCCCTTTTCTGCGTGTGCTCAGCAAGAGTCTGCAACCACTCATTGAGATTGTTAAAAATATGGTGTCGGTGTGAACCCCAGAGGCAACTCCAATGGTAACGCAAACTTACAAGGCCCCGCTAATGGTCACCGCGCCTTGAAGTCTTGAAGATCCTGGGCATCGGCCTAGATGTCGTCCTCCCACAGAGTACCTTCGTAGAAGCAGGGTCGCTCGTCGGCTTCCCCGCTCGCACCTCCGCTTTGCTGCGTGCCGCAGGCTTGACTCGGCAAGACCGGCGCTGGCCCTCCACCTACGCGGCCCCACGAACCTTAGCCGATGCCGATGGTGTCGTCTCCACGGTCTCAGGGGGCTTACTGGTGAAGTCCCCACCTGAGGTCGCTGGCGATTGCCCCACCGGCACCTTCTCGACCTTCCGGCCAAACGCCTCTTGGCCTGAGGCGTTCTTGCTGCTGACAGAAATAGCAGGAGTCAACCTACACAAAGTGTACATGTTCGTCAGCATCGACCTACTCGACACAATTGCCAAGATGTAAAACATCACGAATCAAGCTCAGCGAACATACCCGCTGTCGGTTTTCAGCTTCATCGACATTGGCCTGGGCGGCTCCTGCCTCGGCTTCTTTTGCGACCCTTGGTCGCTCACGAGCTGGCCTGCTTGCGCTTGCCCCGCCAGCCGCGGGACATTGCTTTCTCCCACGGCCGCCATGTCGCCCGACCCTCCGACGACATCGCGCGACCCCGTGTCATCGCGCTCCTCGAAGACGACCTCGGTGTCAGTCGTTGTTGTCTCCGACGACGCGGCGACGACCTTCCTCTTCCTCTTCTTCTTCTCTGCCTCAATGGTGGAGGAGATGATCTTGACGCCTTTGTGCGCCGGAATCTTCATGGTGGCCTGCCGCGTACGATGAACCGTCGGCACGGAGCTCGCCGTGGGCAGATCCTCGTCATCACTACCCCCCACTGATGAGTCGGAGAGGTAGTTCTCCAATACCTCCGGCGGTGGAGCTCTCACGTCCTCCGCCGCCCGGACCTTGAAACTGCGCTCCCCCTCGTCCGTGAGGGGAGCTGGGCACCGAGCACCTTCACGACCGTGAATCGGGCGACCTTCGCTTTGAACAAGGGAATGCAACAACAGAAAAATCAAGAAAGATCACCGACATACGACGTCTGCGGGCCGTGTGAGGGAGAACGCCTTGGGGCATGTCCGGTTCCAGATCACTCCACTGAAGAGCTCCCTCACCCGTGCCACCATCTCCTCCTTGGAGACCTTCCGCTGCTGTACGCGGGTTGGGTCGGTTTGCCCCCAATACTCGTAAGCATGGTGCACCCGATCTTGGATCGGCTGCAGCAGCCTCCGGCTGAAACTGATGGCTACCACTCCGCCGGTCAGCCCCTCTTCCTTCCGTTGCTTGAGGTCCTCCAGCAGTGGCTTGATGGCGTCCATCAACCGCGACGTGAGCTGGTTGGTCCACTCAGCACCGGTGGCGCCGACCCGACTGGTCGGCGGTCTTGGGGGTTGTCGATGTAGAACCAGCTCCGCCGCCAGCCCTGGGTGTTGTCCGGCAAATCCATGTCGATGTACACCGTCTTCATGTGACGGCGTAGCATGAAGCCCACGGCACCGACGATGCCGTTCTTCCTAGTCTTCTTCACCTCGAAGAAATACCGCCACAAGTTGAAGTGTGACGGTATCCCAAGGTATGCCTCGCACAGATGGATGAACGAGGATACCGTGGTGATGGCGTTGGGGACGAGGTGTCACGCCGACGCCGGTAGAAGTGCAGCAGAAGAAGTCGCCGGGACTCTCAAAGCCGTGCTCGACGCGGCGCGTGACGCGACGGTTCTCTTCCGCTCCTGACGGAATGCTTTTGTCGGGCGGGCCTCCAGCCCACTTGCTCCTTGGGCTTGACGGCCGCGCCCACCAGCTCCGGAGCCTCCATCACCACGCTGAGTGCTCCCACACCTTCTCCCAAGACCGCCAAGACGCCTCGGGGCCATTTCCTCTTCCTCGAAGCCGGCGGATCTAGCTCTAAATACTACCTGAGTCTTTTGGCGCATGTGTAGGTGCTAGGCGCGGCGGATCTAAACACTGGCAAGCACCGGCGAATCTACGCTCTAAAGCTTCCGGTGGCGGATTGGGAACCCTAGCTTTTGTGGGAATGGAAGCGAGTGGGGTCCCCTGACTCACCTCTTTTATAACTCGGGCCGCATCACGTGGGTCAGTGCCCTAAATGCCCCCTCAAATTCGACGACATCACCGGTGACCCAACGGATACATCAACGGCTGGCTATTTCCTAACGGCCCGCAAGAATTCGGCCGAGCTGGGAATCCATGCCCGCTGGTTTTGCGCCCAACGGTCCGATGTCCATGGACTCGCTATGCCTTACTTCAAGCCCCCTCCCCACAATTTTCCTCAAGGTCTCTTGGCCTCTGATGACCTCCGGGTCCATGATAACACCTTTACAAGGTCGACAGGTACTACCGCTTGGTAGGTCGCCTCTATTCTCTCTATTCGGGCTCGCACCCTTGGGCTCTACTGCCCGTCGGCGGCCTCCGGGCCAAGTAGCACCTCCTTGAGGTCGCTAAGGTCCTGCTACCTACTAACATGGCCTTTAATGGCTGTATCGACAGCCCTGTGCTTAATGGCTCTACTGCCCGTTGGCGACCTCTTGGTCAAGTGGCACCTCCCTGAGGTCGCCATCTGCCTAGGTCGTACAGACCTAGGACCTTTCAGGTTGACTACCTACGTTGTGTCATCAAGATAACGGTCCGACCAGTCGACACCGGTTCCTTGTCTCTACGGAAGGCCTCCTGAAGGTCGGCGTGCTATAACAGCTCCGCTGGGACCTTGGTATCCATACCATTGCCGCCCGGATGCCCTTACAATCTACTAAAGCCATGACACTGATCATGCAAAACCATACTCACAGCTTCTTAAGCTACAAAGAGCTTGGCCCTTGGCCAAATTACAAGATGCAAAGATCTTAAAAGTCCCGAATCACCTTCCAAAGTGCTTACGACTAAGCTTACACTAATAAGGCTTGTCGCAAGCTTTATTCTGGCTTCAGGGCCTACTCGACAACCTCTACAGCTACTGTGGAGGTAGCTGCCACACAGTCACCTCTACTCGTGTACCAACCGGTCTCTCGCGGCGCCCAGCATCAAGTCCGAGCCGCGAGATTATGGTCCGAGCTTTAACACCAACCTCGCCGGGTGGAGCGCGATGTTCACCAGCGTCACATCAGGCCTACAAATGTGAGGGCTGATGATGCAACTGCTGCTTCATACTCCTCCTAGGTTCCTCAGCGGGGCCGAGAGAAGAAGCTGATAGAGTTCTTCGAGCCTCGCAAGCACTCTTCTAGCTCCAAGCATGAACTACACTACTTCTACACTCTGGTGGGCGAACACAAGGCATCGGCGTGCCTGACCCCTACCTGACTGCAAATAGCGGCGCATTTGTCCTTTGCGGGTGGCAGCAACCCGTGCTTCATGAGTACATCGACTGCCGACAGTTGAACCCGTGGCTCGGCTTTGCACACGCCTGCTACCTTTTGCACGACTCTGGAGCTCTTGTCCTCTAGTGTCGCCCCTACAAGAGCATCAGTTTCCCCAGTGGAAGGTCGTAGGTTCAGATTCTTTTTCTCTTTTTCTTTTGAGCATCAAACCGGCCATCCTGGTCACTTTACTACTCGGGGGCTACTACACTAGTGCGTCTTCGACGCACTATTTTCTTCGGGTTGCCTCGACCTAATAGAAGCCCGCTTCCACCACATCTCGGCTCAATCTACCCCTGGTAGGCTTGTTGACCTTTCTGAAGGTCGTGACTCCTACTACAATATTCCTGACTCCGGTCAGGTCGGCGGTTCTGCAAGATCTATGCCTCGTTTTCACTTCGACCTCATGGTACTTCGACACAGAAGCTCGACGTTCAACTTCGTGCGCGCATCAGAGGGGTTTCTTTCTTTTTGATCCCCGTGCACCCTTCACGACCTCGACGGTGCCGCGCCTCTGCTCCTCTTTGACACGACCCCGCCTCGACCGCTACGCCTACACATCGATCCGGGGCTTGAGAGACATGGGTACCCATGGGTCCCCACCGCCGTGGTCCGGATGCCCCGACAAGTGGGCCCGACCTTCCGTAAGACTCACGACCTTACAAGTGGGCCCAGCGACCTGGTCAAGCTCCCGGAAGACCCGCGAAGCCTTGGCATGCAAGACAAGGACACGACGACTTGGCGCGCCGCCGCCTGTAGCTCCGAGTATCACGGGATACTCCCTGTAATCCGGGAAATAATCTTCCCGTAGTTGTAACCGACCGACACGGGTCGTCAACCGACCACAAGATGTAAACCCTAGCCCGTCCCCCCATATAAGGCGGCCTAGGGCTCCATACAAAGGGAACTCATCTTCAATCTCCCGCATAATCCACCACAACTGGACGTAGGGTATTACTCTCCGGAGGCCCGAACCAGTATAAACCCTTGTCTCCCTGTTCTTCGCCGTCACACTCGCCTAGCTCCGTGTGCACCACGTGCATAACCACCTACGCTCTTAGGTCCCGATCCCCCATTAACCTGCAAACCACTAGGGCAACCCCCTAGCGGATCTATCCAGGTTTCACCCCCTGACACAAGTACATGAAATCATAGAGTAAAGTTGGTGAAAAATATTTTCATGAGACATCTCTAAGATCATGTACATGAAATGAAGCTAAATTTCTGGCATTTGGTTATCTGATCATGATGAAGATCTTGAGCTAGAACGATTTTAAAATTATATAAAATTCAAATGAAGTTTGAAAATCACGAAATTTATCAAGTGCTCATCATATCATATGTAGAGGTTGTGGTAAAAAATTGTGAATGTTTTGAATACTTGGACACATACGCTGTTTAGAAACCGGAAGTCCGGAATATCTCACGAGAAGTTTCTAAGAATTTGAACTATTGTCACTAGGTCTGGAGTCTTAGAGAAATTCAAATTTGAATTTGAATAAAAAAATTTTCTATATGTAATATACAACATAACTGATGTCATGTTAAGTTTTGGAAAAGTTTTTCATTTGTTTACTATTTATAATAATTAATTTTGATTAAAATTGTCTTTGTCGAGAGCAATTTATTTGGGCTCACGGCAAAGCAGAAATGGGCCAGGTGGCCCATTATCCCATGGGCCCAACTTGGCCCACGCCCCCTCCGCTGCCAACCCTAGCTATAAAATGTCGGTACCCTCTTCTCCCTGCCGCACAGCCGCCTCACTCTCCGCCGCCAACACCCCCCCTCACTCTCCGACGCCGCCTCCCTCAGTCCCTCTTCTCCCTCAGCCCTTACCTCCATTCGCATATCCGGTGGCCGCTGTCCCTCCTGCCTCCCCTCCCCTTCCCCCTCCGTTCGCCCCTCACCAGCAGTGAGGAGCAGCGGTGTGGCGAGGTGCAACGGCGGCACAAAGGAGGAGCTCGGCCTCCTATCCCCCGGTGTCAGTGCAGAGGCGGCTCAAGCTCCCTCCCAGGCTGACGCAGTGGTGGAGGTGGCGGCCTCGAACTCCCTCGCCGGAGGAGCGAGATCTATGGCGGTCACGACCAGATCCGGCGACCTGCGCTATTTTCCTCTCCTCCCCCGGCGCGGCCTGCACCTCCTCCCTGGCGCGACGGGATCTACAGGCACGACGGCCTCCTCTCCGGGCTCTCTCTTTGTCTCTCTCTCTGGGTGGTTGCATGCGGCGGCGGCCGGGTGATGGTGTGCTGGTGGTGGTGTTGTGGTTGTGGTGGCGGTTCTGGTGGTGGTGGCGGGCGGCAGCAACCGTGGTTGCGGGCGGCAGCGGCGGTGGTGGCGGTTCTGGTAGTGGTGCCGAAATGGATTGACGTGGCTCTCAGCAAAGAGGCCTTTGGCGGCCCAAGTGTATCGAGTGCCCTTTGCCAAGAGTTTCCTTTCGGCAAAGGCTCTGCTGAGGGTAAAGGAGCCTTTGCCGAGAGCATCTTGCTCTTGGCAAAGACGGCGATTCTGGTAGTGAAGATCATGGTCACTGCAGCTCACCGGGGAGCGCCTGTTGTGCGATGAATATGGGCAAAATATGGATATACCCTTTGCCTTTATTTTTAGTAATTGGCCCACTGGATGTTGGTACCAGTTCACCGTTTTAGTTCCTTGTAACGGGTTCCTCCTACTTTTTAAACATCTGATTTGGACCGATTAACGGCTATTAAAATCTTCAAGCGCCATAAAATCTCTCTTATTTCTTACTCCCTTGTTTTTAATACATGCTATAATTATTGGAGGACGTGCACAGTAAAGTGTGCTCCCTCCTATTTCAGGTTTGTGCTCCGACGATGCATGCTGCCTTGAGGCATCTTCTTAAGCCAAAAGTAGGTGAGGTTTCTACCTCAAACAATGCCGTTAGGCCATAACTGGGAAGGAAAGCGAGCTGGTTAGCTTCTGATTCAATTATTCGATGTCCCCATCTGATGACTGCTCCCATTTTCCTGTTTATTTAGAATAATTTAATGGTGATATTTTTAATGGTAGGCGAATTCATCAATCTTGAAATCGGTCTACAGTCTTATATATGGTGCTCAAATGATACGGTGCGTGTGCATCTGTCTATAGCAATATTTAAAAAAAAATACTAATAGAATACAGGTGTTGATGCCGATTTGGAACACAGACTAGCACGGCCTAGCACACCAGAGGCCGCACTTCGGAACTTGGTCTAGCACACCAAGTGGAGAGGATCAAAATAGCGAGGCTGACTATCAAGCCGGCTAGGCAGTATGGACATGTTTGGATGGGACCCTGGCTCAGGCAGCGCTGCCCAGGCAGCGATCCGGACCGCAGGCACTCGAAATCGAGCGCCTGGATGCGCTGCCTAGCGCAGGCAGGTTTTCCAGGGTCGCAAGCAAACAAGCCCAACTCTCACATACACCCTGCCTGGGAAAACATCTAGGAGGTGCACAATGAGGTTGTCCTAAGATCAACAAGGTCATTTAGCATGTGTTCGGTTTTTGGATGATTGGGGATTGGTTGGACCCAACCCAGATTTTTAGGATGGGACTAACCCACATCATGTGCTTGGTTTAGGAGGTTTTGTCCATTCCAATTCTTTGTTTGCTTTGGAGGGTTTATAGAAGTGGAATAAGTCACGCACAAATGGGACCCATGTGCACTACCGGAAACCGGTTTTTTGTGGTGAGCCCCGGGCTTTACGGTGAGCCAAAAGTCAGGCTCACGGCAAAATACCTTTTTGCCGAGGGTCAACACTGAAACTCACGGCAAAGAGGAGTTTGCCGAGAGCAGCTCTCGGCAAAGAAATCTTTTGCCGTGAGCCTTTTGTGGCCGACAGCAAAATGATGTTTTGCCGAGAGTCGCTCTCGGCAAAGAACTATTTTGCCATGAGTTTTTTTTGGCTGACCGCAAAATGACTATTTTCTCATCTCAAAACACCTTCATAGCTTTTTAATGTAATTTTTTTTCTCCATACACTAAACTTTTTCTACTTTACATATACAACATGTGGTAATCCATGTTAAAATTTGATACATTTTTGTGTTTTTTACTATATTTAACTAATTAATTGAATTTCTGGCATTTTTTAAATCTAGTCAAATTTGAAAAAAAATATATTCATGTTATTTAGTCAATTTTGAGACCTTACCCATAAAATCAAAAGATTGTCCAGGAAACACGATCAAAGACGCGTGTTTCAATGATTTTAAAATTTTTAAAAATAAAAATGAAGTCTAAAAATCATGAAATTTATCAATATCTCATGATATCATACAAGGATGTTGTGGTAAAAATTTAGTGAGTTTTGCTTATTGTTTCACGCACGATGCTTAGAAACCGAAACATCTCCGAAGAAGTTTCTTAGAGTTATGAAGGAAGCGGTTAGGTTTGTAGGCAAAGTGACGTTCAAATTAGAATATATTTGCTACTCCATGTTAACATTTGACACATTTTTGCATTTATTTGCTATATGTATATAATTAATTGCATTTCAAGCATTTTTTGAATAACATCAAATTTGAACTACAACTGATTCAAATAATAGAAGAAAATAAGTGGAAAATGATATTCATGTTATTTATCCAAATTTGAGACCTTACCTATAAAATGAAAAGAAATTTCCAAATCTTGTCCAGGAAACACGCTAACAAACGCGCGCCCGAATGATTTTAAAATTCTAAAAAACGCAAATGAAGTCTGACAATCATGAACTTTTTCAATGTCTCATAATATCATACAAGGAGGTTGTGGAAATAAATTGAGTGAATTTCACACATTTTGCATGTACGATACTAAGAAACCGAAATATCTCCGAAGAAGTTTCATAGAGTTATGAAGGAAGTGGCTAGATTTTTAGGCAAAGTGACGTACAAATTAGAATTTGAATTCAAAACTTTTTCCGCTCTTTACATACACCATTTGGTACTCTATGTTAAAAATTGGTATAATTTTGAATTTATTTGCTATATTTAACTAATTAAATGCATTTGATGTAATTTTGAAAAAACAAAACATTAACATGGGCTGAAATTTTGCTCTCAGCAAAGCCAAAATTGGGCCATCCGGCCCATCATCTCGCCGGCCAAACCCCAACGTATATAACACCACCACCCCTCTCCCTCAGGGCCGGCCCAGCCCGACTCCTCCTCTCCCTCAGATCCGCCACCACCCTCTACCTCTCCTCTCCTCCACTGCCGCCCCTACCTCTCCTACTCTCCCCCGACGCTGGCGCCCCCCTCCTCTGCCTCCCCCCCTCCCTCCTCCGCTCGCCCCTCACCGGCGGTGAGGAGTAGCGACGAGGTGAGGTGTGGCGGCGGTGCATCTCGAGGATCTACGACGGCTGCGGCAGCGGGATCTACAACCGAGGCGGTGCGGGCTCATCCTCTAGGCTTGGCATCCCGGCTTCCTCCTCCAGGCACCACGGTCCGTCCTCCTTCAGGGGATGTACGATGATGGTGGCGACCAAATCTACGAGGACAGAGGCGGCACAACCTCCTCCACCCACGCGCCGGCGTGACCTCCTCCACCCATGCACGGCCGCCTTCTCCCCTCCTCCTCCCGTGCGCCGGTGGAAGGTTCAATCTGATGGTGGCATAGGTGGTTGTGCGGCAGCGGCACCTAGATTCGACGGGGCGCAGGTTCCCTCCACCCTCCCTCTCTCTTTGTCTCTGTCCTGTGGGGCTCCGACGTATGGATCCGGCCGTGGGTGGTGGTAGTGCGGCGGCGTGGTGTGGGTGGTGGTGGTGGCGAATCTGGTGATGGTGGTGGCCTAGTCCAGGTATTGGAGGTGGCGGTGGCGGTGCAGATGGAGGCTGCGGGGAGGGGGCAGCAGCGGCTGGTCGGTGGGGCCACGATGCCCAGCCGTATTTTTTTTATTCTTTTGCAAAATTGCGTGTTGAGAGCGGAATAGTACACACGGCAAACGTATGACGTGAGCTTAGGGCTCGGCTCACGGCAAACAAGCCCTTTGCTGTGAACTTTTTTGCCGTGAGCCCTTTGCCGAGAGCGGCTCACGGCAAACCATTTGCCGAGTGTAAACCGGGGTTTCCCGTGAGTATCGGGCTCACGGCAAACCCGGGGTTTCCCGTAGTGGTGGCTGCCAATCCATATCTTCTTCTACCTCCTGCACATGACTGCTCCCCACACTGCTGGCCAGGCTCCGCAGCCTTCGCTCGCCCAGGCCGCAGCCGCCTCTCGGCGTGCCGTTGCCACTCGCAGGCCACTCCACCACAGCTCGTCTAGGCCTTGCCATCACCACTCACCTAAGCCGTGCTGCTTGGCAGGTCACGCCGCCACTTCCACTGCTGCCTAGGCCACAGCTGCCCAGATGCAGGATCATTTGAGCCGCATCTGAGATGAATATTCCATCTTCCAGATGAACCCAACAACCCCCACCTCTGCGAACGAATCGCTCTAAAAAAACGGGTCCTACACAACCAAACCAGTTGGACCCACATACCAAATATGCTTGAAATATAATGCCAACAAATCTTATTGAGAGAGATGCTGGATTTTGCAAGGAATTTAAAATAACAGGACGTGGGGAAAACTAGTAGTAGATTGATTATTGATGATTTGTGTGTTTTACCTATATCAGGATTGATCCAATAATATATATATGAGGAAACATACAGTTTGTGAACATACTCATGTTTCTATATAGCAACTAACATATATCACAAGGTGCAAAAAATTACGAGTTCCACTGAAATTTTGTCATGGTTATCATTTTGATAATTCTTATTTTAGGTACGTTTACATACTTCAATTGATAAATAGGTATGTACACATACGCAAAGTGATTTTTTTAATGTGAGAGTTTCTCTCTCTATAAATATATATATATATATATATATATTCATTTATTTATTTATTTATACGCAATCAAGTTGGTACTGAGCGAATAATTCATTTTGCCCCAAGTCGTAACGAGTTGTAATCGATATTATTGACCCTCGATAACATAGTCACATGTTCCTACTCAACCTTGATCTCATGTCATACATGACACTCCAATTTTGAGCGAAAAAATATTTATACTGATATCATTGTGATGTGCCAACATATTTATATTACTATATATTACGTATGTACGACATAGGCTGGATATACCTACTACTCCCTCCGTTCCAATATGATCATCGCCAGAAAAATGAACCACCAACCAATGCAATTGATAAAAGACCCTGTCACCCCTATATACCAATGATGATATCATTGTGATGTGCCAACGTATTTATATTACTATTATGTATGCATCAAATTACCGGCAATGCACCTTGTGACGTGGACGAGGGACCTCCTGGATGATAGCTTGCTGCCAAAGAAGAAGGCAGCCTTGGTCATCTGTGGGGTGTGGTCTCTTTGGTCAGGGAGAAATGCACGAAGACATGGGAAAGAGAGATGGAACCCAGGGGCGGCAGTGAGACCCATTGCAAAAATGTTGAGGACCTCGTGTGATCTACGCCGTCTCCGGAGGTGCCGAGGGCTGTGCAGCAAGGTAAATGGAGCAGGCCGCCAGAGGATTGGTTCAAAATAAACACTAATGCGTCCTTCAAAATGCAGTCTCACTACCAGGGATACAACCTTTTGTACCGGTGCTAAACCCCCCTTTAGTACCGGTTTTCAAACCGGTATTGTTCCTTCGGTACTAATGTGAAGTCACATTAGTACCGGGTAGGAAAACCGGTACTAATGTGCTCCTTCCGTGTGCGTCCGTCCGTCACCATCCTCCCGTCCGTCCCCCGTCCACCCCCTCTTTTTTTTTCTTTTTTTCTTTTCTTTCCCTTTTCCTCTTTTCTTCTCTTTTCCTTTATTTTGTATTGTTCTTCTTTAATCAATCACACAATATTCACACACATAGATCGATTCAACAGTAAATCATCAAATTACAACGTCAATTGAATCATTCACATACACATGTTACAACATCCATTCATCACAAGAACACATTCATCACAAAAATCATCACAAGAACACATTCATCACAAAAATCATCACAAGAACTAGATTGAAGAGCAACAGAAATCATCACAAGAACTAGATCGAAGAGCAACAGAAATCATCCCGGCCCCGGCCCGCTCGCCACCTGCATGCGCCGCGGGCCGCTGCGCGCGCTCGCACGCCTGCGCCTCCTGCGCGCCTCTCTGTAGGCAGAGAGGAAGAGAGATCGATGGGAGAGGGAAAGAATATGAGGATAAGGAAGAAAGAGATGAGGATGAGAGGGATAGGCAAGAGGGATGAGAGGATAAGGGCGCCCGCGCGTGCGGACGGTGTGGGAGGCCGCGGTTGCAGATGTTTTTTGACGGAGAGGACGTACTTCACGGATCTAGACGTGGAAGACATTAGTACTGGTGTTTGTATAGCCCCGGTACTAATGTGCTCACATTAATACCAGGGCTAGTTCCTACCCGGTACTAATGTGGTCTGGCCACATTAGTACCGGTTGGGAACTAGCTCCGGTACTAATGTAGTACATTAATACCGGAGCTAGTTCCCACCCGGTACTAATGTGCCCTCACGAGGGCCTGCCGGGGCTCTCCCTGCTCATCCATACATTAGTACCGGTTTATATGTTTATCAGTACCGGGTGCTAAAAAAACTGGTACTAATGTTAAAAATGCCCTGGGACGAAAACCTCTTTCCCTAGTAGTGTCTTCTATAGGAGCAAGTGGTGCAGTGCTGCGAAATTCTCAGGGTCAGGTGATTGCAGCGATTGCAAAAGCCTACACAAATGTCGCGGATGTCCTCACAACAGAAGTGTTGGCGGCGAGAGATGGAGTTTTACTAGCGCTCGAGCATGGTGCGGCGAAAGTGATCTTGGAGATGGATAGTACCCAGCTGGTGAACCTTTTTCGGTCAAATGAAGGCATCTATAGCGCTATCTCAGGTATCTTGCATGAAGTCACAGAGCATTGTAGTTTGTTTACTGTTGTTGATTTTTCTTATGTACCTAGAGGGGGCAATGAGGTTGCTCACACCTGTGCGAGTATGCCATCATCGTCTTCCCCTTCCTTTAGTTGGGCTGGCTCTCTCCCTAATTGGGTGTTGGAGATTGCTGCCAAAGACTGTACCTATAAATGAACGAAGCTCTTGTGAGTTGACCTAAAAAAAAGTTTGCATCGAGTTGAACTTAATTTATTAATCCTCTATGACCATCTAGCAAGTCTTCACCTATCCAAATGGCTTTGTTCGGTATATTTTAGCATCAATTGGAACAGAGTGAATAATCTATTTGCCCCAATTGACTCGCTAACGACCTGTAATCAATATTATATATATCGATCCTTGATGACATATTATGTCTTCCATACACTAGTACAGAAACAGTTTCCACCTACAACTACGTGCTCCATTTAGTGGAGGGTCAGAAATTGTAAACAGATTGAACAGTCCCCAACACATTTCAAATTTAAGAGTCACCAACACATTACTAAATTTAACAGTTGGCGTGTTGTCCTGCATGATGAGGAAAACAAGTCAAAGAAAAAATAATTAGTGAAATAAATGACTTATCTTTTGCCGTCGGAGCGGACTGTAGACACGACCGGAGTTGGCCTTTGCCGCCAGAGCGGACTTAGACGCGGACCAAAGATGGCCTGTGCCGCCGGGGTGGACACGGACGTGACCGAAGTCAGCTTATGCCATCGGAGCGACATAGGTGCTACCAGAGTCGACTTATGCCGCCAGAGCGGACTTAGATGCGGTCATGTACCACCGGGGCGGACATGGACACGACCGATGTCGGCATATGCCGCTGGAGCGGACTTAGGTGCGACCAGAGTCGACTTGTGCCGCCGGAGCCGACTTTTAGAGACTAGTCTTCGGCACCTTGTCCTGCGTACAGAAAAACAAGAAAAAAAAAATTATTGAAATGAGCGCCTGCCAAAGATGCCACCTAACACAGCAACCATGAAGCAACACTCGAAGCGTGTCTGGTCTGGTAAACAAAAACCATGATTCCCTCGAAGAACAGCATCTATCACAGCGAATGAGCTGAGGTTTTGTCTGTAACCCGTGCTCATCATATAATAGTTGCATCCAGTTGAACTTTATTAAACAACCACCGGTGGAAAAACAGCCTTCCGTCCCGGGTGGGAAAGGCTTTAAATCTCTAAAGCCCACCCGGGACGAAAAGGGAGAGAAAAAAGGCCTCTCCTTTGTCACTGGGTGGGCAACCGGGAATAAAAGGTGCCATTTATTCCCGGGTGGTAGCCCCGCCCGGGACAAAAGGGGAGGGCTAGCTCTGTCGCCACCCTTTAGTCCCGGGTGGTAGCCCCGCTCGGGACAAAAGGAGAGGCACACCAGCGCCTGTGATTACCACCCGGGACTAAAGACCCCGCTGTGAATTTTTTTTGATTCATTTCAAATTGTTCTAATAATGTTATTCGCGTATATTCTCACGTATTTGGGTGTAATTTACGTATATGTTTAAATGTTTGCACTAATTATACGTGTTTACTATACGTACTATATGAAGAGAATAAACTTATAAATAAATATATACACACATTATATTACATCGAAAGCATAGATAGTATTTTCTGAAAGTAGTATATATATATATACATCAAAATACGGTTTCATACTAATTCTAGTCTAAAGTTCCACCGGAGGTGCTAATTAAAATTTATCAATTCGATGACCGTCATAGTGATTTCTGCCTTGTGGATTAATCACCTGGTCCATTATGAATCCGCAGAGACCTTCTTGAATTGCCAAGAGTCGGTCCTTCTCAATGATTGCGTCCCTAATCATATTGTTCTGCAATGTGCAAATAATTTAATATATTACACACAAGAATTAAATATATAAGCGGTTAGAAAAAGTATTATTAATTGATTTAAAATAATACTTAGATAATCTGACTTGACCTCGCGAAATTGTGGATGAACTCACACACATAGTATGCACATAAATGTGTTCTGGTTCTGTCTCATACACTAAATTGAAGAAGATAATTATGAAAAATTAGTCTTATGCATTTTAATTTGCCCAATCTGAAGTTGTTATTTGGTTTACGCAGAAAATTTGTAGTGAAGTTTATTCTAGGTTTCCATTGTCCGGTGGTTGATGCCTTGAATTTTTCCCAAGCTCGCGAAAATAATGAAAGTTAGAGCTAGATAGTGTTAGTAAAAGCACACTATTGCATAAAAGAGAACGTATGGATAGAATTATTACTCTTGAAACATATCTTGAAGGTCCAAGTATTTGTCCGGATCTCTTCTCAACGAATCAAAGACAAGGATGTTGCTCGTGACATCAATTATGAGAAGAATCCGTGGAAACTGATATACATAGAAGCTTAAAAGATTAGAACTAAATAATGTTAACTAAGATAATTAGAAATGCGAACCCTTAGCAATTAAGATGGTAATCACACTTACTCGAAGTTGTAAGGTAGAAGTATCAAATCCTTGTAATGCAATTCACACAAGGTCTTTATGATTGTTTTGAATGTTGTTTCTGGTTGCTTCTTTACTTGATCTTGATTAACTAAAGATGGGTCCATGAAACCTATTCGTTGGTAACCATTCTTCCCCATGTTATGCATTTCCAGGCTACAGAAAATGAAAGACAAAGTTAATAATTAGTGTATGCATAAATTTGTTAATTAGGGTATGTACATTCACAGGCACCAGTGCCATGACAAGATCGGTATTCAAGGAGTCAAGATGGTAAATTTCATAAATATCCTTGAATCGCAGCTGTGACAACTTCTCGCCTTCACCAGCAAAATCTCCGGTTTAAAAGCATGCCAATCATCTCGGCCCACCTTAGACGCCTTCATGTAGAAGTCACGCAATCTGCGATCCGAGTAGGGAGTTTCTTCACCAACTCGCGACAAAAGATTTCCCATGCTTGTAGCGCCATTTAGGTACGAAGTTTGGGTCCCGAGGAGGTGATTCGTGGTCGAGAACATATTCTAGTGGCATCCTGTTGCTTCTTGCATTGCAATGACCCCGCTAGTTGTTCGCGTCCATTCCGCAAGAGCTCGTTCGATTGCGGTGAGGCCGAGGCGACGTAAGTCTGTACTCGGCGTCGACGCTTCTTGCCTTCTTCGTTGAAGGCTCTTCACGACGATGACGTTTGTGTTGCCTTCTTCATTGAAGGCTCTTCGCCGACGTCGACGTTTGTGTTGCCTTCTTTGTTGAAGGCTCTTTCGTCAACGTCGACGCTTGTGTTGCCTTCTTCTTCTTCCTATAATCTTGTGGCATCGTCGACCCCGTTATAACGGTTTTGTGATCTTCATCATACGTTGGAACTTTACCTTTTCTTTTTCGTTTCCACGGTCCCTTTGTGCATCTGTAGAACTGGCCAAGATCATGTGAGCCGTCGGCATGTCTTTGGTAACTCTTCTTCGTCGGCATCTTCCATTAAAGTATAGCAAAAGCTTGACTCGGCCCATCCGGAATACCCTCCTCCTCTTCTTCGCCGCCTTCCATCACAACCCCTCTTTCACCGTGCTTGGTCCAAACCACATAGTTCGGCATGAACTGTATTTCAACAAGTGGAGGTGAAGTGTGCCCGGTCATGGTAGTCTCTTTCGTTTCTGCAATCGGAGCATGGACAACACATGAACCCACTCGCATCCTTGTTTTTTTTCGCCACTTCGAGAAAACCATGCATGCCGGTAATGTACTCCGCTGACCGTCTGTCGGTGTTGTACATCCATTGCCGGTTCATCTGCATCATATTAAGTGAAAAATATCCATGTTAATTCTAACAACACTAAAGTATAAAAACAAAAAAATCTTAGCACAAATGAATTTCTATGTTAGTACAAATGATAACTATTTATTACTCCCTCCGTTCTTAAATATATGACACCGTTGACTTTTTACTCCAACTTTGACCATCAATATATGTGGAACAAGTTAGTTAACTAAAGTAAAATATGTATCATTATGTCTATTGTCACATGTATTTTAGATTTAACTTGTAAGTTTATCGATTTGGAAAAATATTTGCAGAAAAGACGAATAGTCAAACCAATGAAAAAAGTCAATGGTGTCATATATTTAAGAACGGAGGTAGTACTAAATCTAAAGTATACTAAAAACCTCATCTCTTAGCTCTTAAATCAAAATTTCTATTTTCTCCTTCTCTAAACCATAACACGAAATTTAAACACAACAAATGAATGGAGGATGAAGAATAATACCTTAGCAACACCTTAGAGGTGAGAAAACTCCACAAATTGATGACGAAAAATTTGGGCAGCATCTCCCTAGGTTTGAAGCGCCATGGATTTTGCAGGTGAAGGTTTGAGCTCTCGGTGAAAAATGGTCGGGCAGGGGAAGAACAAGGAGCGTGGTTGTCGATTTTGTATAGGGAGGTTTTGTCCCGGTTGGTAAAACCAATCGGGACCTTTTGTCCCGATTGGTTTTACCAACCGGACAAAAATCTCAAGGGCCGCCAACCCTTTAGTGCCGGGTTAGTTTACCACCCGGGACTAAAGGCCGGCCCCAATTATTGCGGCCGTGGATGGCTGGCCTTTAGTCCCGGGTTGGATTACCAACCGACTAAAGTTGCTGCCCCAATGACCTGTTTTTAGTTTAATATATATTAAGGTCTCCAAAATTTGTGATAAAGACTAATATTAAGGCTTAATCAATACTTTGGAGATGAGAACCCTAATATTAAGGTTTCCAATAAATTAGTCACTGGCCTAACATCAATACTTAAGGTCTTAACAAAAAATATAAAAAAGTTCGTACATCAATACTTAAGGTCTTACAAACATAAAAAGTTCATACATGAATACTTAAGGTACGGTCTTAATAAAGATAGAGGGTGCATCAATGCACGACACATATTTCACACTTCATTCTTCTTCCTTAGATAGTCCATATAGTTGAAGTCTCCGATCTTGAAGTCAAGAACTTCAGCGAAATATGCCAGAGAATGGATCAGTGCACTCTCTATCGCTTCACAATTACGGTCACATGGACTTCCATAAATGTCAAACAGTGGCGGCGAGGCAAACCGATATGGCAAATGAAAGATGAGCCGATACTTCCAATTTCTTGTTTGTATAGCATTTGAATCTGTAAGAAAATCCCACAACATCCATCACTTGCTCTAGAATTGCATGAAAGCTCATTGAAAGTTTGACCAAACATATCCTACAATTAAGAATAATGTTATTACGACGCATAAAAAATGCTGAATAAGAGTAAATGGTGCTCCATACCATGTCATGTTCATTTAGCCGACAAAGTCTCTCTGTGGTCCCGTGACACTTTGTCCTTCCTCAAGTGACTTTATTAGAAAATAAGAGTAATCGCACAAAATACCCATTAGCGTTTAGTTGTTGTAAGCATGCCCGCACGCGGTCCTTTCATAAGTCCTCTTAACGGTCAGGGGCACACCACCCAACAATCGATACCATTTGGATGGGTTCAAGACAGAGGAGTGATTTTGTCCACGAACAGTATGTCAAAAGAGATTTTTAATTGTATGCAATTGTTTGGACCGACAATGGCGTGTTGTGTAACAGGAGGGTACCACCTAAATTTTCAACAACATGTGCGAGCCACGCAAATGATTGAGAACCACGCATTGTATGAAAATAATATTATTATCCGTGTGTAGTACGTAAACATGAAATTTATACAACGAAAGAATATTACTATGTTGGGACGAGGTCCCCCGGCCGATCACCATGGGTAACTCAATCACACCATGGGTGAAGCGTATGCCAGACGATGAGCCAAAGGTGGCCGGTCATCAAAACTGATTCCACAACCGCCGCCATGACTTGCCATAGTTATTCGGACTACTGTAATATATATAAAATAATGCTTAAATAAGAGAATACTTAAATTTATTCTATATAAAAACAACATATATAAGACCTATTTTCTCATTTTCTAATAACTAAATGAGATAAGTGCAAGAGCTGCTCGTTCGGTGCAGTATATAGAAAAAGAAAAAAGAGAATGCCTAAATGTATTCTAAATAAAACAAGAAATACTTAATAAAATGAATTAAATAGGTAGGTAGTATATTTTTGTTTGGTAATGACCATTTTTTTAATAAACTAACTTCACATAAATTAAGCTAAATGTAAAATTAAATGCATCTCTCATCTAAAAGTTAAAATCAATTATCTCTATAGCAAAAACTATAAAATCGAGGATAAATCCTATGTGAAACTATGCTTAAAAATATGTGAAACTAAATACAATGTTAGCTAAATCTAAAACATCTCTTAGCTCCTCCTACCACTAAAAATCTAAATCCATATTTTCTCCATTTCTAACCATAAAAACGAAATTTAATCATAACAAATGAAGGAAGGATGAAGAATCAAACCTTAGCAACACTTTGGAGGAGAGAAATCTTCACAAATGGATGACGAAAAAATTGGCTAGGAGAAGAACTAGCTAGCTCTCTTCACAAACTATCTCTTAAGTCTCGGGTGAATGTGAGCTCGGGCAGAGGAAGAAGGAGGCGGATTTATAGGCGCACCCTTTAGTCCCGGGTGATATTACCACCCTGGACTAAAGATGAGACTTTAGTCTCGGGTGGTAATACCACCCGGGACAAAAACTTTAGTCCCGGGTGGTGTTACGACCCGGGACTAAAGGCTCACCCTTTAGTCCCGGGTCATAATACCACCCGGGACTAAAGTCTGGCGCCAATAATTACGGCTCGGAGCCGTTGGACGCCAGGCCTTTAGTCCCGGGTGGTATTACCACCCGAGACTAAAGGCGTCGCAAACAGCCTTTCGAGACCACGTCGCCCCAAAAGCATTTGTCCCGGTTCCAAAGTTGAACCGGGACAAATACTTGGGAACAAAGGTCATTTTTCCACCAGTGAACTATGACCGCCATTTGACGACTCAACCTATCCAAATGGCTTTGTTCGACAAATATTAGCATCAAGTTGGTACTGAGCGAATAATCCATTTTGCCCCACAAGACTCGTAACGAGTTGTAATCAATATTATTGACCCTCGATAACATAGTCACATACTCCTAATCACCCTTCATCTCATGTCATACATGACACTCCAATTTTGAGCAAAAAAAATATTTATAGTGATATCATTGTAATGTGCCAACATATTTATATTACTATTACGATGTACGACATAGGGTGGATATACCTACTACTCCCTTCGTTCCAATATGATCATCGCCAGAAAAATGAACCACCAACCAGTGCAATTGATGAAAAACCTGCCACCCCTGTATACCAATGATGATATCATTGTGATGTGCCAACATATTTATATTAATATTATGTATGTACGACATAGGGATATACGTACTAGTTTAAGTTGAGCCTGACAAAGATGCCACCTAACGCAGCAACCAAGAAGAAACACCCAAACCGTGTCTGGTCTGGTACGGTGCGAATGAGCTGAGGATTTGTCTACCGCCCGTGCTCATCAAATAATAGTTTGCATCGAGTGGAACTTAATTTATTAATCCTCTATGACCATCTAGCAAGTCTTCACCTATCCAAATAGCTTTGTTCGGCATATTTTAGCATCAAGTTGGAACTGAGTGAATAATCTATTTGCCCCACTTGACTCCCTAACGACCTGTAATCAATATTATATCGATCCTTGATGACATATTATGTCTTCCATACACTAGTACAGAAACAGTTTCCACCTACAACTACGTGCTCCATTTAGTGGAGGATCAGAAATTGTAAACAGATTTAACAGTCCCCTACACATTACTAAATTTAACAGTTGGCGTGTTGTCCTACATGATGAGAAACACAGCCAAAGAAAAAAAATAATCAATGAAATACTTGACTTATCTTTTGCCGCCGGAGCGGACTGTAGACGTGACCGGAGTTGGCTTTTGCTGCCAGAGCGAACTTAGACGCAGCCAAAGATGGCCTGTGCCGCTGGGGTGGACATGAACGCGACCGAAGTCAGCTTAAACCGTCAGAGCGGACTTAATTAGGTGCTACCAGAGTCGACTTGTGCCGCCGGAGAGGACATAGACGAGGCCATGTACCACCGGGGCAGACATGGACACGACTGAAGTCGGCTTATGCCGCTGGAGCAGACTTAGGTGCGACCAGAGTCAACTTGTGGCGCCGGAGCGGACTTTTGGAGAGTAGTCTTTGGCATGTTGTCCTGCGTACAGAAAAACAAGCCAAAAAAATTATTGAAATAAGCACCTGCCAAAGATGCCACCTAACACAGCAACCATGAAAGCAACACCCGAAGCATGTCTGGTCTGGTAAATAAAAACCATGATTCCCTCGAAGAACAGCATCTATCACAGCGAATGAGTTGAGGTTTTGTCTGTAACCCGTGCTCATCATATAATAGTTGCATCCAGTTAAACTTTATTAATAAACCACTATGACCATTTGACGACTCAACCTATCCAAATGGCTTTGTTCGACATATATTAGCATCAAGTTGGTACTGAGCCAATAATCCATTTCGCCCCACAAGACTCGTAACGAGTTGTAATCGATATTAGTGACCCTCGATAACATAGTCACATACTCCTAATCACCCTTGATCTCATGTCATACATGACACCCCAATTTTGAGTGAAAAAAAATTTATACTGATACCATTGTGATGTGCCAACATATTTATATTACTATTGTGTATGTATGACATAGGGTGGATATACCTACTACTCCCTCCGTTCCAATATGATCGTCGCCAGAAAAATAAACCACCAACCAATGTAATTGATAAAAGACCCTGCCACCCCTATATACCAATGATGATAGCATTGTGATGTGTCAACATATTTATATTATTATTATGTATGTACGACATAGGGATGATATACGTACTAGTTTAAGTTGAACCTGACAAAGATGCCACCTAACGCAGCAACCAAGAAGCAACACCCAAACCGTATATAGTCTGGTATGGTGTGTGAACGAGCTGAGGATTTGTCTACCGCCCGTGCTCATCAAATAATAGTTTGCATCAAGTTGAACTTAATTTATTAATCCTCTATGACCATCTACACTGGTGGAGTGAGGGGTTTTAGTCCCAGTTGATAGAGGTCTTAGGTCTCTCCAGTCCAACCGGGACTAATGATGAGAGACAAAAGCCTCTCCCCTTAGTCCCGGGTGAACGAACCTGAACTAAAGGGGCCCTTTAGTCCAGATTTGTATTACCAACCGGGATTAAACGGGGGCACGTCTGCGCCTGCGCCAACTCCGTTTAGTCTCGGTAAGGGTCCCCGTCTCTTTTTTTTGTTTTTCAGTTTGAGCGCATATTCTAATTGTTGTCTCATATGTATATGTACGTATATTTATTTGCACTGAGTATCTATGTATACTTGTCTATATATATACTACATATGTAATTACACTTATATATAATCCTATATATCTACATATATAAACTTATAAATATATATACACATAATAATTTATACACATCAAAATAGATAGTATTTTCTTAACTAGTATACATCAAAGCCCTAAACCCTATAGTATATATACATCAAAATATCGTTCAATTGAAATTTCTAGTATCAACTTTCAGTGGAGGTGAGTTGGTCAGTTGGATGGTTGTCATAAAAATGTTTTCCTTTTGGATCAACCACCTCGTCCATGAGGAATCCGATGAGAGCTTCTTGAATTGCCAAGAGATGATCCTTCTCAATGAGTGTGTCCCTTTTTTATTTCCGTCTGTATTTGCAAATATATTAATATATTACACCCAACGATTAAATATATAAGCGGTTAAAAATGATGTATTATTAATAGACTTATTTTACTTACAGTATAATCTGTCGAGCTTGTTGAGAAAGCGTGTATGTTCTCACAGACGTAGTACCCACATAAATTATTTTCTTGTTCCTGTCTGAAACACCAAAGTGGAGAGGAGAACAGATTATGAAATACTAGAGTTATACAATTTAAATTTTCTCAATCTGAAGTTGTTATTTGGAATACGTACCAGAAAATTAGTGACCCATCTAGTTGTTGATTTAAATGGTCCTTGGTGGTTTGCAATAAATTTTTTCTAAGCTCTCAGGAAAAATAATAAAAGATAGAGTGTTAGTAAAAGCTATATATATATATATATATATATAAAATAGGGTATATATATTTTATACCCTATTCCATACCCGAGCCAGCCTACACCTTCCGGCGGCACCAGCTCGCTATTCCCTCGCTCCTGGTTTTTTGACGGCGCCGGTTTGGTTCTCCCTTGCCCCACTCCCGGCCGGTTCGCCGCACGCATCGCGAAAACTATCGCTGAGGCCACACCACACGGACGTGGGTGGCGCCACCATGTTTCATCCCGTGCTTCCAATTTCGTCGTCAGTCACCGGTGTAACATCCCGCAATTTCATTACGGAATGCTTATTATAAAAATGAGGATTTAAAAATTTTTGGTGAAATAATTGAGTGCTTGATAAATTATTTAAGGATGTCTTCTATTTTTTCTCTCCTAAACTCCTAGACTTATTTTTCGAGCTAAATAAAAATTCCTAGGAAATATAAAATGCTAGAGTGTGAACCTTGGATTTTATTTGGATTTAATTGAAGTGTGATTCAAATTTGAATTCTTATTCAAATTTGAATCAATTAGATTTAAGGGGTAAGGTAAATAGGAAATGGGAAAGACCTTTTCATCCTCCTGGCCGGAACCAACCCTTCAGCCCAAAGACGGCAAGTCTACCTCCGGCCCTCAACACTCTCAGCCCGCGCACAGCATCACCTCCCTCTCTCCACCGCGGCCCAGCTCCACACGGCCCAGCCGGCCCGTCTACCACCAACCCTCCGCTGACGCAGGCAGGCGGGCCCCGACCGCACCCATCGTCCCCTCACGACGCCGCCACGCGAGCGCCGCCCATGGCCGCTCGCGGCCGCGCGCCGCCGCCCACCTTTACCATCCAGCCGTCCACGTACCCCCGCGCCACGCCTCGCCCTATAAGAAGGCCGCCGCCGCAACCCCTCAGCACTCCCAACCCTAGTCGCCGGGGATTTCACCCCATTGCCGCACACCTCTGCTCGCCGGTGAAGAAGAAGAAGGGGGAGAGGAGAAGGAAGCCCGGAGGCCGTCCGCGAGCACGCCAGAGCCGCCGTGAAGCCGGAGGACCGCCCATGGAGCTCCAGGAACGCCGGGAAGCCAAGGACCGCGACGCCCCTGCTTCCTCTGCTTCCCCTGCTCCGCGCCGCCCACCTTCCTCACCACCGACGACCCTGTTCCGGCCGCCTTCCCCAATGCCTGCACGTCGACCAGAGGTCACTAAGGTGAGGCCTCGCTCCCTCTCTCATCCGTTGTGGACCGGCCTTCGAGCCGAGGGGGAACGCACCTTGCCTGCGCCGCCGCCGCCGTGCCACCGCGCACGCCGCCGTTTGTGGAGCCGACCTTCGCGTCGTGCCGCTTGCGAGCCGCTGCCGACGCGCCGCGCACGCCTCGCTTCCCTTGTTTCACGGCCGCACCTCGCCGTCACGCCTTGCCGCTCCGCTGTGCACTGGCGCGACCCACCGCCGGCCTGCACCTCGGCGCCCACACGTGTAGGGGTTCTTCCTGTCTTCTTTTGCACGCCTTAGTGATTGCCTCGTCATCTTGAGCACTGCGCACCCACGCGCGATGCTGCTCCGCGGCGGGAAACACGACCTTGCCATCGCTGCGCCAGCCAGGGGCTCCGCCATGGCGCACGGCGTCGCTCACTTCTGCAAGGGGCGAAGCCCGCCAGTTTTCGCTTGCACTTCCTTGTCGCACGCACGCGCTCACCTGGCATTTTGGCTCACCCGCACGCCGTCGTCGGTGATTGCCGCTCCACACCCGCATGACCGCGCCGCCGCCATCCTTTGGATCGCCGACGACGCTTCAACCCCGCCGTAGGCCGCCTTTATGCACCGGGTGAGCTCTTGATGCTCCCCATTCTCCCCTTGCCGTTTGTTGCCTTACCCGAGGTGGCTCGTCGCCGGCGAGCCCCCTTTCCGCGCCGCCTCGTCTCTGCGGCATTCCGCCGAACATGTGACGGCGCCGGGCACTAAGCCCTGGGGTTTTGCCACACGAACGCACACACGCACGACATGCTGTAGAGGATCCGCCGGATTCCATGTGGCTGGCCACTCGAGGCCGCCACGCCGGTTCACACCGCTGCCGCTACCGCAGCTAGCACACCCGGATCCCCGTGCCGCCGCCACGCAGTTACCACGCAGCCGCCACGCCCCGCCGGGCGATGGCTATAAGCCACGCCGTGGCAGCCACGTGGCCGGCAGGAGCTGGCTATCAGCCGACTTAGCGCCTTTTTGGAGCTGGCTAGAGACACTTTATAGATAGCCTAAAGTTTACAATATTGTATATGCGTATTTGATTTTCAGAAATCTATTTTAACTTTGGAAATTCATATTTAATCAGTTTTAACTCCGAAAAATAGAAAACTTCTTCTGAAAATCTTCTAAAATTCCAAACTCTGCGCTAGGCTAGAGTTTGCCTCTTTTTGGGGTCTTATTTGTTCTTCCTCTTGGATTTTATTGCAATTAGCATCCGTGTTTATATTTTATTACGATTCTAGGAGCCGCCGGAGTCGGAGAGCTGAGTCAGGACTACGACGACGACCTCGGCTACGACGACTACTCGCACCCAGGATCACGCCCGACCGATCTTTGAATGCCCATTAGGCATGGCTATTAGAACTGCTAGTGCTTTATTTATTGCATAGTGATGGATATGATGAACCCGTGCATAGCCTCTTTTACATACTTGTCCTTGATTGACCTACTACTACTACTTTACTTATGCGTGATGATACGCTGAGCTTGCTATGCATGTGTTGGGATATTGTGGTAGATTCTTGGCGTGTGTGGGGGAAAACCGGCAGGAGAAAGTGTTTTTGGATACTTGGCGAGGGTGAGCTCAAGACAACCCGATCCGGGATCGGGGCCAGGATCGCCTTCTGACGTTGCCCAGCTTTGGTGCCTATGGCGGGTACACTGTTTTTAGGAGCACAGGTGTTGGGGTTTTTGTGATGACTTGGAGGATAGGAGCTCGCCCCGGTCTGAAACCGAGTGGGTCACTTTGTTACACGGGACTTTCGTACACACCACCTCGGCGAGAGTGGGGATAGGGCCGTTTCGACCCTAGCAAGTGCGATACCATACCTTCCAGTAGGATAGAGGGTATCAGTGAGAGGGTTAGGGTGAAGTCCCTTCCCTATTGGGCGCTCCCCGTGCGGCCACACGGGGGCATGTTCACAGTTCTAGGGTGGTCCTTTGCGAAGGACCACAGCGAGACCCGGATGTAGGATGGAATCGTAACTCCTAGGTGTTCGTTTGGTTGGGTAGGCTCGGTCGGCCGTACACCGTCCGAGTGCTATTTCGAGTTGGAGTCACCTGGTGTACCACGCTCTCTGAGAGTTTAGATCTATACGTATGTTGGCGTCCTCGGTTATGGACATGCCTGTTGTTTACTCCGACTCTTACGTTTTGGGATTTCTACCTTCCCCCTTATAGGATGAGAGTGTACGGTGAGCCGTGGTTGTTCTCGGGGAGAGGAGAGTTGCTCCCTCTGCCTCGCGGATCCGGGAGCAACCATTGAGGTGCGAGAAGTGGGAGTTCTCGCACCGACCCTAGATGGAGTTAGGTGATGGTGACGGTGATCTAGGTGACCAGGTGTAACCGTTTGCGGATGAGAGATATGGGAAATGGTGGGATTATGGAGATAATATTCTATTTATGTTCATGCTGCTGCTGCATAGGAAACCCGGCTTCTACCCTGATCTTTTCTTTACCCTTAGAAGTAGGCCACTTAAAGCTTGCATACAGTTGGTGATGTGGACCTATCCCAATCCTTGGTGATAGCCCCTGAGCTTGCAGGGTACGAGTCAGACTACGACAACAACGCCGACGGATGGTACGACTGAGGGGGCACATTGCTTTGCTCAAGGATGCCTGTGGAAGAAGAATAAAGACGGAGACACCTTCTGGAAGCTAGCTACCGCTCCGTTGGCTTTTATTCATGTTATTCCGCCAAGAGGTGTGTATTGTTGTACTTCGATTATTCAGGACATGTAATAATCAGATTATTATTCGTACTCTGATGCTGTATTTTGTTGTATGTCTATGATATTTATCTGTGATGAATGCCTGTGCGTGATAGCGTCTGATCTAGGGACTATCACGAGACAGAATGCTGGGTTTTCCGCTTTTGAAAACCCAGGGCATTACAGCTGGCACCAACGCCGCTCGCTCTAGATTCCACCACCACCGATCGAGTCGCTGCAGATTTCTTGGTTGTCGGCTCGTACTCTAGCTCGTGGTTGCTGGCGCTTGATCTTGGATGAATCCCTGGAGATCCCCAGTGGCGCAGTTCCCTATACCATCCCATCAATTTCTGTTTTCAATCGTGTGCGGATGATTTGATTTTGTTCCCCACAGCTGGTGACGGGCAGTGGTCTCGTAAGCTGCCGCCTCTCCACCCTCCTGATGTGACGGCCCGGCCTCTCTCCTCTTGATGCAACAAGTTCATGCGGTCCCTCAGCCCGTCGATCTCTCCACCTCCGCAGTAACCGAGCCCCGCCTCTATGCCCTCCGTAGGTGACGGCAGTGCCGCGAAGGCCCTATGACTACGGTGCGCTAGCCTCCATCTCCGTGTCTTCACCTTTCCGCCCAACATAGCAGATCCGACTTGGTTACATTTTCGAAGCCGGATTGAAGAACACCTCCGTGCCGCCCGCTAGATGCCGACGCCGCCAGCCGCTTCTCGTCACCTGCCCCTCGCCGCCGGTCGGCACCGTCTATGCTGCTCCTTGCGAACCCCTAGGTGAGATCTTCATCATGCCCGCGTTCCGTTTTCCCTATTCCCGTCGGTTCCCCTTCACCTTAGTTCATCTTGTAGTAGCGTTAGTCCGCCACCACCCACCGAATGCAAGCCGGGGGAGGGAGCTGAGCCCACGAGAAGAGGAGGGTCCCATTGCCAGCATGCTTGCATCGGATCTGAGTCATGGAGTTAGTTTTTTTAAGTAGATTCCTATTTTCTCATGGCTGCCGGCCATCCTTATTGGTGGTTCATCCATCTTTCGATTAGACTTCACTAGACATTAACACGTGCCCTTAGAAATGGTCGATAGAAATTAGGACTCTAAACGGTCTCTTTTGTTATATACAATTCTTGGCATATATTACAAAAACGTATCCTTCTTTGAAAAGTTCTATCTCACCTGCGCTAACTAGAAATTTCTTCCGTGACACAGGAGATGGCTCGGCAGGAGGTGGAGCTCCTCCCGGAGCACATGGAGGGACTCGCCGCCATGGGTGGACCGGTCGCCCCGTCGGGATTCCCCACGCACGCCACCTACCACGCCGAGGACGTCCGCGATTGCCCTGACCACCGATGCTTTGCACAAGGGCCTATCCTACTCCCACCCGCGCCCGCACTTCCCCGAGATGCTCGAGCACAGCACATGACTCGACGTCCGGATCGAGCCACCGCAGCCACGCATGCGCCACCACTGGCCGGCTAGGTACCGCGACGCCCACAGGATCGAGACTGCACCTGATCCCCCAGGACTACTACAGAGTGGCTCCGATCATGAACGGACCGCTGCACGGACCCACAGACTCTACGAGGAGGAGGTTTGTCCAGGTCCTCTCAGACGAGTCCGGACGACGCCGCCGTCACCACTGGGAGCTACCTCATGGACCTCGACACTCATGCCCGCCGACTGAGCGAGCAGACGAGTGCACTCTTCAGCAGACTGGAGTACACTACCTTGGACTTACGAGAGCTTCAGCCCCGCTGCCAGAGTCTGATCGTGGAGAACGGTACCCTGCGCTAGCGAGTCGAGCAGCTCGAGCGTGGACTACGCCATGCCAACTCCATGGTGGTGCGAGCTGGGGCTGAGAGGGTGACCGCTCGAGAGGAGATGATCTACGCCCAGGAGGATCTGCGCAAGCAGGAGGCCAGGTTCACCCACCTCTTCGCCAAGTTGGACCAGAAGGATGCTCAGTTTGCCTCACAGGGACGCAGTCTCGTTCGTGAGAAGGCTAGGGTGACAGAGCTCGTGCAGGACCAGTACTCCAACACCACCAACCTCGCTGCACTCACCAAGACTTCTGTGTTCCTGCTGGACAAGTGCAAGAGGATGCTGAGGACTTTTTGGAGGACGCTGACTCTCTTCGAGTGGACGAGCTTCAGGAGCTCAACGGTCTGCTACCTCCCGAGCACCAGCGGGCGATCCGCAAGGAGACTTTCAAGCTGCACCCGTCCACCCTCAAGCTTCACCTGTGTCCAATGGCTGACATGCCCGCTCCGGTCGAGACCCAGGAGGTGAGGGCTGCTCACGCCATGCTATCACAGATGTTCCCCAGAGACTTCCCCGAGGAGGACCATTACCTCGTGAGGTACAAGAAGGCTCGTTTCGAGTAGCGTGCTGGAGCATGATCATGCTAATAAGAGTAGAGTTGTAAGATAGGTAGTTTCCATGAGTTGATCCATGCAGCCGAGAGCCTGTTCTGGTGCATGTGGAGTTATGAGTCTTTTCACACCTAGATGTGCACACCCTTTTGAGATCATGTAATGCTATATTAGATCGCTGCTGTGTGTGACCTCCAAGGCTTGAGTCAGCCTCGAGGAAACTTATGTACTCTTAATGGATGCTGATTGCTTGGTCTTAATGGAGTTAATCGTTCTTATTGCTTCTTCTTATTGAGTGTTGGAATTATATTAGTAGAAATATTTCATGCTTGTATATCAGACTCAATTTGTTGGTGAGTGACGTATCTAAAGCCTTCCTATATCCTTGGTCATGTTTTCAGTAAGATGTCCATCAGGAGGTCCGGTCGTCTGTTGGCTCGCCTCGAGGAGGCTGACGCCGAGGAAGAGCAAGCCCCGCCAGTCCGTGGCCGTGGACGTGGCCGCGCTCCCGTACATGGGCGTGGACACGCACCTGTCCTAGGACGAGGCCGAGGCGTAGTGGTGCCACCACCACCGCCTCCACCCATCAGACAAGGCGATGCAGAAGATGGAGGGGAGGAAGAAGCCGAAGGAAAGCCTGAGCCACACCCAGCTCCCCAGGGTCATGGGTGTGGTCGTGGCCATGGAGAGGTACTGCCACCGCCTAACCTGGTTGAGGTGATGGCCCTACAGACTCAGCTGATGCAGAGGATGGCCGACGCCATCGAGAACCGAGTCGGTGGGAACCGCAACGTCCCGCCGGAAGAGGACTTCGCCAAGAAGATCGAGAGGTTCCTCCGCCTGAAGGCCCCTACCTTCAGTTACTCGGATGACCCACTCGAGGCCGATGACTGGCTCTGCGTGATTGAGACGAAGCTCGACCTCACTGCCTACACTGACGAAGAGTGTGTGGCTCTCGCCGTCCACCAGCTCGAGGGTCCTGCCAAGTCTTTGTGTGACAACTACTCTGGGAGTCACCCGAACCCAGCTTTCATCACCTGGTTGGAGTTACGTGAGGTGTTCCATGAGCATCATCAAGGAGCTCATGATTCAGAAGGCTCGGGAGTTCTGCACCATGACTCAGGGTGTGATGAGGGTGGAGGAGTACGAGAGGCACTTCATGAAGATGATACGCTATGCCCCTGACGACACCAACACTGACGACAAGAAACAGCAGGCCTCCACCATGGTCTCCGCCAGGCTTGAAGGCGTGAGCACAAGTCCCTTCGCCACCGGTGAACAGGTCTATCGGCGAGGAAGAAAGGAGGGGCATGAGGAGCGCATGAAGGGCAAGAAGAGGATGGGAGATCGGGACCATGGCGACCGATCCTTCCGAGGCCGTGGAGGGTAGAGCAACTCACGAGAGGGAGCTACCACCGGGAACAACCAGCCCGACGTGGCTTCAAGGAAGCCGCACCGCACTCGGAGGAAGGAGCTCCAACTACCAGCAGCAGGGTTGTGGCTACAACCGCTCGCAGCATAGCGCGTCGAGACCCAACGCCGAAGGTTTCACCCCGACGTGCTACGCCTGTGGCAAGCAAGGCCACAAGTCGTACGAGTGCCCCAACAAGAAGACCGCTGCTACACCTGCCAGGCACTAGCTCCGTGAGGGAGGCCACCTCGCCTCTCCCACCGCCACTAACCGCGGAAGGCTCAACCTCCTGACTGAGGAGGAGGCTGCCGACGCTCCTGACGTCATGATTGGTGAGTTTTTAGTTTGTGGTGCTCAAGCTTTGATTCTTTTTGATACTGGTGCAACTAGTTCATATGTGTCCTCTAACTTTGTAAACAAACTGTCTCTCCCCATGACTCCCCGACCGGAACCCATTGTGACGAGCTCACCGCTCGGAGACATCAGATGCACCCTACTATGCAAAGAGGTGGAAATGTTCATTAAGGGTCACAAGTTCCTCGGAGATCTGACCGTGCTGAAGTCCAATGGGATTGATGTTATTCTGGGCATGGATTGGATCACTGCTCACAAAGGGGTTATCTCCTCGTCACCCGACAAGTGACCCTGATACACCCGAAAGGGACGAAGATCACATTTGAGCCGCTGAAGTCTCGAGAAGTACCAGTTGTGTACAACCCCACTACGAAGACAGTGGCCGATGTTCCAGTGGTTTGTGAGTACACCGATGTCTTTCCTGATGATCTGCCGGGGTTACCACCAGACCGCGATGTGGAGTTCATGATCAACCTGGTGCCGGGTACAGCACCCATGGCACAGAGTCCTTACCGGATGAGCAAGTTAGAGTTGGCAACGCTGAAGAAGGAATTAGAAGCTCTCCGTGAGAAGGGGTACATCCGACCTAGTGCATCACCTTGGGCTTCACCAGTGATGTTTGTACCGAAGAAGGATGGGACGCAACGGCTGTGCATCGATTACCGCGCTCTTAATGCGGTAACCATCAAGAACAAGTACCCGTTGGCACGCATTGATGACTTGCTTGATCAGTTGAGGAAGGCAAAGTACTTCAGCAAGATTGACCTTCAGTTCGGCTATCATCAGATGAAGATTCGCCCCGAGGACATCTACAAGACCGCGTTTGTGACGTGCAGGGCACTATGAGTTCAACGTCGTATCATTCGGTCTTCTGACGCCCACAACACTTCATGAACATGATGAACAAGGTGTTCATGGACGAGTTAACAAGTTTGTCGTGGTTTTCATTGACAACATCTTGGTCTTCTCAGAAACTGCAGAAGAGCATGAAGAGCATCTGAGGATAGTGCTGGAGAAGCTGAGGCAGAATTAGTTGTATGCCTGTTCACGGTGGAAATTCACCATTTCCAACCCTCAATATTCTCACATAAATGGAGGCATATGCATTATTTACTAGCATTTAGGTTTGAATAATGTAGTTCCACTTGTCCTTGGAGATTATTTGTATGTACGTGATTTACCCTTAAAAGAGATGGAAACTCCACTTCTATGAAGAAACCATGCCAACTCAGCTGGAGGTGGCTGCCACCAAAGGAAACATGGCAAGACACGTCATCAATCTAGGGGAGGCACTCACTAACGAATCAGAGGATGCCACATGGACTTCACATGGATCAAAGGGCCCACCTGATACCAAATCAAGCCATGCACCGGGATAGGAAGGCCACGGTGGGGCCACCCTAGGGGCCGCCGATCCTAGGATTGGCCGAATCGCCTAGGGGTCTCCATCCCTGCCCTCCACGTGCAGCTCCTATTGGTCACTTGCTTCACTCCCGGTGTTTAGGGGCCATTTGGGCGTCCGAGCAAGCCTTGTCCTTGCCTATAAATAGAAGGGGAGGGGCTCCCATTTCTCACACACCACTCTCTCATTCTCCTCTCGCTTTAGTTTCCAAGGCTAGAGGGTAGGCTAGAGTAGCTCTTCTTCGTGTTCCAAGTCCTCTTGGAAATCTTGGTATGAGTTCTCTTTATCTTTATTTCTTTGTATGACTTTGATCTACTTTTATTCAGCTATTTCATATAAAGTCATGGTAGATCATATTCTTGATATGTTCTTGAGTTCATCCTCTGTTCATCATTTAGAGGCTCGTGTTCTTCGTGAACACTACCTTTTGATCCACTTGAAGAGTGATAAACTCCTTCCTTATGTGTTTGTTCATAAGTTAGAGGCTCGTGTTCTTCACGAACACGACCCTTTGATCTTGTTGATTAGACATAAGAGAGTTCATATCTGTTCGTATGTCTAGCCTTAGTTGATCTTGTTAGATGGCATGAGAGTTTTGCATGGGGTCTGTGTTCAAGTAATGGTACTCGGTCTAGTTGACCAGTCTTCTGGTGGCTCTCACCCTGGGTCACAATAGCCCGGGCCGGGTGAAGTCTAGCAGCAACGTAGGCATGGTGCCTGGGTTGTCTGGCTACGATAGTTATGAGCATACCCCCCGTAACGAGAGGTCGGTCCTCAGGTGGTGACAACCCTATTGGATCCTAGGGCAACCTCCGCGTTGGGGTACCTGCTGTAGGAGTCTAAAGTCCAGTTTCCCAGAGTGCTGGTCGTCGCGGGCTAGCTCCCCGTTTGTACCTGGGTGTTGAACCATGTTTCCCTCATGCAATACTCATGCCCATCTCTTGTATCTTCTAGCTTTGCATGTTTAGTACATTAGAACCTAGAGCTAACTCGTATGTTTCTCCTAAGCCGTAGTGTGCTAGAGTAGAGGTAGATTTGAGGTGTGTGTGTCACACTACCCTTATTATCTTTTATCTTACCCCTGCCTTTGAGTGTGTTGTTCCCTATATCTATCTCTTGGTTTACATTCAGAGCAAAAGCATAAGTCTAAGATATCCGTCATTGCCTTCCTCGGATTCGATACCCTTGGAATACTCTCCTTCCTTGGGGAAATGCTACAATGGTTTATCCGCGGCGCTATGATTCGCTTCATGATCGCTTTAGATTAACCAATGGTAAGTCTCAATGTTGTGCCATTAGTTGTGACATTGGGAAATGCCAACAAGCATTTCTAGCGCCGACGCTAAGGATGGATTCCAAATCTGTTCTTAAGTGATCGACTTTTAGAAATGTCAACAACCATTTCTGGCGCAGTAGCCAGGGAAGGCACAGGATTATCTTGACTATGCTTTGCATCTGTTTATAAACTCTGAGTAGGTTAGGACAACCCTCAATGCAAAGCTAACCTTGATTGTCTTCTTTATCTTTGGATGATGAAGACAGTAGTGTATGATGGTTTTGACCTACCGGAAATTTTATCAAGATCCCGAGTCACTTGTGAGGAAAGCTCGAATTCATTTCGGCTCACCTCGTCGTACTCGTCTGGGGGACAAACCAGCTTCCTTTGTACCATCCACGTCTAACACTATGGCCCAGAAAACACTTCGTGAGTACTCAGCTCCTTCCGCTGACCAGGTGCTGCATGGCCCTGAGGTGGCAATGGGGACTGAAAATTTTGAAATCAAGACGAGTCTAATCACGATGGTACAGGCTAGCCCATTCTGTGGCAAGCCAAATGAGGATGCCAATGCTCATCTGCAGCAATTCCTAGAGTCAGGCAAAGCACTTTCGCCATCGTGGGTGCAAATATGGATGTTGTTCGCTCGCTATTTCCATTCTCCCTCTTGGGAAAGGCTAAGCAATGGTTCTACGCGAACCGGGAATGTATTGACACTTGGAGTAAGTGTTCAGAGGCATTTCTCAAGAAGTTCTTCCCATTGGGTAAAACCAATGCTCTTCGTGGAAGGATTTTTGGTTTTCAGCAAGCAGCAAGTGAATCTATTCCAGAGGCTTGGGAGAGGCTTCAGGAGTATGTCCTGGCCTGCCCTCATCATGGGATGGAAGATTGGCTCATTCTTCAAAGTTTCTATAATGGGTTGACCGAGGCCATATTGATGCTGCTCAAGGAGCATTCTTCTCACTCACTGTTGATAATGCTAAATCACTCATGGAGAAGATGGTCTCCAACCAAGGGTGGAGTGATGAAAGACTCCAACCACGACCAAGGGGTACTCATACTGTCAAGGAAGCAGACATGATTACTGCCAAGATGGATCTTCTTATGAAGAGATTGGATGACTACACCCGAGAAGGTTGCCATGGCCACTACCGCTTTGGACTCTCACATGACTTGTGAAGTCTGTGGCAACACTGGGCACTCAGGCAATTATTGTCCAGAGACTCAGGAGGAAGTGATGTACATGAATGGAAATAACAATGGTTATCGTCCACCTCAACAAGGAGGCCAATCGTGGAATCAACAACACCCTTATTATCATGGAGGTAACCAAGGTAATTCTTACAATCCTAACCAACCTTCCTTGAGAGATCTTGTTTTTGGGTAAGCTAAGATTAATGAAGGTATTAACAAGAAGCTAGCTGCCCTAGATAAAACTGTGGAAAGCCTCAACGTTAAGCTTGATAGTTTTTCTTCACGCCTGAAGAGTCACCGAGTTTCAACAAGATGTTAGAAACCCAGTTGGCTCAGCTGGCTGCTTTGGTTCCATCTCCGATAACGGAGGATCCCGGGCAACTCGTATCCTCTTGTGAAAATGTTAGTGTAGTGTCAACCAGGTGGGGTAAGCCACCTAGGAAGACACATTTTTCTGACTATGCAGGAAAGCCCATTCAACAAATTCTTGATCCATGGGAGGAATCAGCAGTGGTGCACAAGAATGATCCAGGCTATCCAACTATCACTTGCACAATCTATTACAAGAAGATTAGGCATGCTCTTTGAGATCTTGGTGCAAGTGTTAATCTCATGTCCAAGGCCATGTTCGAGCAACTGGGATATCCGGCTCTCTCTCCAACAAAGATGGACTATCCAACTCGCCGATTCAACGATCCGATATCCAGAAGGAGTTGCTGAGAGTTTATTGGTTAAGGTCAAGAGCTCTTATGTCTTCGCGGATTTCGTGGTCCTCGATATGGATGACGAGGGAGGAATGCTGCTCATCCTTGGGCGACCATTTCTCAGTGATGTCCGAGCTAAGATCAATGTGGGATCCAGTATCATCCGTTTCCGCATTGGGGAGAGGAACCTGAAGTTCAAGTTTCAGGACAAAGAAGAGCAATGCTATTTGGTGCAAGATAGTGTTGAGCAGCTTGGGGGAAGGACAGAGCCTTCACCCCCAAGGAAGAAATCTCCATCAAAGAGATTAAAGAAAATTCAGAAAGAATGGCGGAAGATTGAGATGGCACCAACCTCTACTTCTCAGGAGTGGGGTGCTGAATGGAATTGATCGAGAAGAGTCCAACTCGTCGTCGGACAAAAATGATGGGTCCTTTCTACCAAAAAGGTTAAAGCTGGTATTTATCTCATATTTCCCTTTCCAAAATTTATTTCCAAAATTGCATATTTGATTTTTCGAAACTCTGCATGTGTATGCTAGATTTATCTAGCCCTTTTCCAAATAGAATTCAAAATCATTTAGTTTGAAAATTCAAGAAAATCATTAGAAAAACTATTTCGAGGGAATTTGGGCGAGGGCCACTCAGTGAGCGACTAGCCGTTAGGGGAGCCAGCAGCTGGGGCATGGCGGCAGGTGGGCAGGCTTGGGGTCGGCCAGGCCAGTTGACCCGATGGCAGTAGCGCTGTTCCTGTGATGCCGCATTTACCTATAAATAGCGGGAGAGGGGTGTTCTTCACATTAAACTAAATAGCGGGAGAGGGGTGTTCTTCACACATTAAACACTCTTCACTCACACTCCCTCTCTACTCCTTGCTCTCTTGGTTTTCTTGGATTTCTTGCTCAAGATTGGATCATCAAGTGGTCTCTCTATTGTGTTGCTGAAATTATTGCTATTGGTGGAGCAAACTTGGTAAGAACTTCATTCGATTTCACTAACCCATCACGAGTTGCTCTTGTTGTTTCTTGTTGTTGTGCTAGCATGAATTGGGCGGTGAACATTCTCGGGAGGTGACACGCTCACGCTCCGTTCACGGGCAAGAGTGCATCCACCCCGGGGCCGACAGAGCCCATCAGCGATGGATTATGAAGAAGAGCAAGAAGAGCCACAAGCCGGGAGGAGCCGGAGGAGGTCGTCGGCGACACCCCTACCTCGGCTTGCGGGCGATCGAGAGGAGCAAATGCTCTCTTGAAGGACCGAGTCTTTGCCCACACGGGACTTCGACCCGGCTCTCATGGAGAAAGCAGGTATGAATCTCGAGTTCGCTTCCATTTGGAATGCTCTTGGTTGGGAGGAGTTTGCGGTCCTGAGCTTGGCTCTCGGCCCCTCACCATCCGGTTTCTTTGCTCTCTTCAGAGACCGGATGGCATTGAGTTTCGTCTTTTGGGACCGATTATCGTCTTTCTTGGAAGGATCTTAGTCGTCTTCTTGGTTTTAGTCCTCGTTGTCTTTGTCTCTTTGAGCGAGCTTGTGAGGGTTATGTTCGAGAATCTTTCTGGGCAGATATCTCTGGTCTTGTTTACAGTGGCAAGTTTGTACCTCGGTGCAACGATATTGTGCATCCACTCTTCCTTTGTGGCACAAGTGGCTCGCCATTACTCTCTTTCCACGAGAGGATGTTCGGCCCGTGTGCAGCGATGAGATGATGCTATTATACGTTATCAACCGGATCAAGGTCTCTCCGTTAAAGCAATGATTCGACAATGGATGATGAATTTCAAGATGATAGGTCCTATTGAGTGTACGGCTTTGGTGACTCGTATTGCTCTCAGACTCGGGGTTCT
This sequence comes from Cenchrus purpureus, assembly GCA_022644695.1. NCBI lineage: Eukaryota > Viridiplantae > Streptophyta > Magnoliopsida > Poales > Poaceae > Cenchrus > Cenchrus purpureus. The sequence continues at coordinate 213,785,235 of CP053466.1, read as the reverse complement.
TAGCGGGAATCCGTACCCTTCATCGGGACGCCCCGAGTTCTCATTGATGAGGCATACTTGATCCGAGGGCATATACTCAAGAGGGCCCAAATGATTCTTTGACTTTCTTTTTCCGGGCTATGCAAACCAAATCTCCGTTACCTAACCCGTGGTTTGGATTGTATAACTCGAGTCACTCACCATTCCTTGTTACACAAGAGGAAAGCCATCATGCTAGTGTTTGAGCAGTCCACGAGTGCGTGAAGAGAGCACACATGCAGCAGCGGCAGCGGCGACAGCCACCACCACCACGGCCTCAACCAAAGCTGTTACACCACCACCGGTGGCGGAGGGGCCCTGCGAGGTACATGTGGGTTACCCGGATATGCACACTGGTTGGGACCAGCCACCTACCAACCGAGTCGAGTGGCACGGCTTGGGCGGCGGCGAGCTCGATGGGCCACACCCGCTAGTTCCAGCTCCGGTGGTCCACCTCGTCTTTCGTCCTTCCGGCGACACTCTTGACCTCTGCACGACGCTCAGCTCGCCACATTGGGAGAGCTTACCGTTCAGGCCACGGGATTGGAGGAGACGCTGAACACCACGTCGAGTCTACCTCGGTGGCGTCGGTGGTGAGAGGATAGCAGCCATGCAGCAAGATCATGAGTACATGGAGGCGCAGAGGGCTTACTACGCGAGTCAGGGTTTCTTCTTCCCTCCTCCGCAGTGAGCCTGAAGCTAGCTTGGGGGAGGACCCCCATTCTGAGGTACTTGTATCTTCCTTTATTGTCAGAATATCTTATAAATGAAAATCCAAAAAAATCTGCAAAATAAAAAGACCAAAAATATTTATTTGCTTTCATCATCATCATTTGCTTAGTTTGCTTTGATATGCTTAGTAAGAATGCTTTGCCTCTATGGTTGAAATGATGAATAGTTACTCTGTTTATTCTCCTCGTATGTCTTGCCTACAACTTTGTATCCTACCTAAGTTTTGAGTTTGTTGGCTTGTATGTTCAAACCTTAGCTTGAAAGCATGGGTAGCAAAAGCATGATCCTTGCCTAAGTTGTTGTGAGACATGATATGGTAGAATAGAGTGCTATGATCTTGTGCTTAGTGATGCTTGACATCCGAGTTTTCCTTTTGAAAATCAAAACATGATGAGTTCCTCAATGATGAGAATTCCCCATCCAAAGCCATATGTAGATTCTAGTTCTTAGCCTCCACATATGCAGCTTGTTCTCTCATTGAGCTTTATCAAATTGTTGTGACCCTTGTTAGAATCATACTCCCCTGATCAAGATCACATACACGTTCATGCTAAACTTCTACACTGGAAGTTAAGCATTCATCATTTACTCCATACTGCTTATGCATTCTTCCATAAATAAAACTCTATGTATCTTTGCATCATTCATTGTGAGACATGGGTACCCCTGGGTCCCCACCGACCAGGCTCACGGCCGTCCATGACAAGTAGGTCCGGCCTGCCAGAAGACCTGCCGACCTGTCAGTGGGCCCAACCGACCTAGTTGGCAGCCCACACGACCTCCTGAAAACCTTCCAGAAGATTCCCCCGATGACCTAATTCAACACGACCTCAAGACTTGGCGTACAAGACAAGACATCGGTGGATTTCGACCAAAGCAGATCGATGGATATGGCAAATGTCGTAGTCAGCTAGATTTAGGTCTCCTGGTCGTAACCGACCTAGAGTCTGAGAACCGACCTTGTCTGCTGGCCAATATAAGGCGGGCAGGGCGACCCCTTGTATCAATACGCAATCCTCAAGCAATCTACACCAACAATGGATGTAGGGTTTTACTCTCGGAGGCCGAACCGATATAAACTCGCCATGTTCTCTGTGTTCCGTGTGCTCTTGCACAACCTTGAGTTCTTAGCCTTAGATTCCACCTCGCGAACAACTAAACCACAGGGATTAACACCCCGTGGGCTGTCTAGATCTCACCATCGGCGGTTGGCGCGCCGGTGAGGGAATCAAGGTTCTTCGTGCAACTCGATGGCTTCGACCAACGCGTCATCTTCCGGAGAGCATGGCGGACATCCTCGCCAATCCCGCCGACATACGCTTCGGCTCCATGCCGTGAAACCCACTCGGCCCGCCTCGTCGCATCGAGAGCAACGCGGTCACCTCAACCAGCAGATCGGGACGGATCTGTTGGCGGAATCCACCACCACCCACTCTAGCGACGATCGCGGGGATCGATCGTGTTGAAGGCATGCTCTCCGACACGATCAAAATCTGCGCGTCAAACACCCTCGCGACCTCTCATCATCATCCGGCATGCCTCTTGGCTTGCGAGCGCAACTCACGTAGCGTCTCGCTACATGAAGCGCAAGATCGGATCGAATCTGGACCCAAGACACCGGATCGTGGAAGCTGCGAGAGTCACCTCGGCGACCCTTGCCCCATCCACGAGAATCCCAAACACACGGCTCGCCTGCGTGTGCTCAAGAACTTCGACGACCTCTCACCGCGGCTCATCGCCGCGGATCAACCGAGCCGTCTCGGACCGCCTCGCGTTCGGATCGCCCGACGACCATCTCCCGAACTATCCAGGAGAAGCGTTTGAGACCCGGATCGCGAGGTCTTGGTTGTCTCTGCGGATGTACCTCCTCAAGCGGAGAGCGGACGATGCAACGCATCGAGCGTGAAAATGTGCGCACGGCTGCACGTCGTCAACAAGAAGTCGTGCCGCGGCTAATGTGGGACAAGGCGCCGGCACCAACCAAGGCAACAGCGTCAACAACGGGGCGCAAGCACCGCGGCTCAAGTAGCTCCTCAACAAGCATAGCGAGCCTCGGCGAAACCGCCTACGTGCGGAGACCTCTCGAGGACTTTGAGCAAGATGGCCACGAAGTCTACAACTCTCCTCAAAGCAAACACAGGCCGCTCTTGCACTAAACTCGGCTTGAGGATACTCACGCTGTCTGGCGTCTTCAAGCTCACATCCGCGTCGCCACCGCTCGATTGAAGAAGAGGCCCGGATACAGAGATCGGGCTGCAAGCTCCTACTCGAGGAGTAGGTCGGGACAACCCTCGCCGACGTCCCGTAACACTCCCCTTGAGGTCAGTGAAGAAGGAGGCGGTGAAAAGCAGTGTATCGGTCAACCTCGCTGCCAGCGCTAACGCCGCATGCGGCCAACCCGGCGCCAATCGCGCTAACGCCGCAACAAAACAGCCAATGCTGCGCAGGCAACATCAACAATGCTAATGCGCCCAAACAAAATGCGCGGAGCTCAACCTCCGCCGGTACAAGCCAACCATCGAGGAAGCCGTCGGCGGATACGAGATGAAGTGGAATAGCACGTCGTGCTAACTCGACCGCGATCATGGGGTCCTCGATCCTTACGCCAACAATCCAATCCAAGCAAGCGGAACTGGAATATGCACGACCAAGAGCTCCTCGGCGTGCCCGATGACCAAGATAATGGTCCTCGGAGACCTCTACATCATCCCGACGGCCCATGCCCGTCGGCAAGCCGGGTGCGGTCAACAACTTCCCTTTCTCACGGCGTCTCGGACGATCGGATACCCCAAAGACTTCAAGCCGGCTATCGAAATCTGACGGTCGCTCAGGCCCAAGTATATGGCTCAAAATGTACGACATCGCGACACGCCGCTCACGGAGGCAACGAAGACCACATGGCGGGATACTTCCCCTTGTGATGGGCAAGCGCCACTCACGTGGCTCGACAATCTTCTGAGTGCATCACCTCTTGGGCAACATTGTCTCGGCTCTTCACGACCAACTATCGGCGACCTACAACCGATGGCAACACTCATCACCTCGCCAGTGCGGATGAGGCGTGCGAAACTCTTCGAGTACACCAACCGCTACTTGAGAACGCAACACCCTCGCGGGTGTCAAAGGCGAAGGCGTCATCGCCTACTACAAGAAGGAGTCACCAACATCAAGCTCTTGAGAAGATCCATGAAGGCGCGCACACCATCGCCGACCTCATGGCTTACGTCGACAAGCTAGTCGACACTCAAGAGCGGTGATGCCGACTTCAATGGAGAGGATCACGATGATGGAGGCGCAGTCGCATAGCGATCTGGCGAAGCTTATGGCGATCCACCAAGACCTTCCACCTTCCTCGAGGTGACTTCAACATGGTCATGGACGACCAATGTGCAGTTCCACGACGCCAAACATACCATGAGGGAGTGCGAGCGGCTAAGCGTGCCCTTGGGGTACCTCGAATCCAAGAAGGCCAAGAGGCGGCAACAATGCGACCGAGCGGTGACCGCGCTTTACAGCGTAACCGTCGACACGATCGGCGTGATTACCGTGACATGGCGACCCTACCGTCGCAAGCGGCGGCGAGGATCGACGTGATTATCGCGCGACTACGCGCGATGATGATGACAGCGCGGCGACTACCGTCGCAGCGATCGTCACGGCGACAACCGCCGGCGTGGCGTGACCGGCGTGATCGCCGATGACGGCGTAATGACCGCCGAGATGATCGGCGTGATGATCGGCGTCGCCCGGGCGACCACAACCGCGACAACAACGCAGGAGCGCTCTCCACACCACCACCTAAAGGGGCAACCCTAATGGTTTTCAATCAGCCAACCGAGATCAACTTCGCCGTCGGTGGTGCTGGCGACCAAAAGCAACGAGCGAGATCGAGCGCAAGGAGATCGGCGTCAACCGAAACTCCACAACCTGCGTTGGTCGGAGTTCCCAATCACTTTCTCCGGGAAAGATCATTGGGTCCACATACGACCGGGACCTACCTGGTCGTTAACCCCATAGTCGACGGGGCGTTCCTGCCTAAGACCCTCATTGATGGGGCGCGGCTGAACATCATCTTCACAGGCGCTCGAGAAGATGGACTTGACTTCAACAAGATGACCGCCTGCGACGAACCCTTTTATGGGGTTGTACCCGGCAAGGCTGCATACCCCATAGGTCGTGTATGCTTGCCGGTCACCTTCGGCACAAGGAGAACTTCCGCACGGAGTACTTAACATTTGAGGTCGCGGACTTCCGCTCCTCCTACCATGCCATCCTCGAGACCTATGTTGGCCAAGTTCATGGCCATACCCTCATCACACCTACCTCATCATGAAGATGCGGCGCAAACGGAATCCTTTCCGTCGGGGACATCATGGTCTCCTACACCAGAGAGCGCCACATCGAGCTCTCCAAAGACTCGCGTCAAAGCTGCAGCAACGGTCATGGTCGCCGGGCGCCAAGATCGACCAAACCACTCTGAGGTGCGAGCAGAGCGCAGCTTTGGACCCAAGTCCAGTGAAGAAAGGTTTGCCTCGGCCGCCCGACGCATCCAAGGAAGTCGCCATCGGGCCAACCTCGACCCCAAATAGGAACTCGCGCTCACCGGTTTCCTCGGGGACAACGCGACATCTTCGCATGGAGCCCATCCGACATGCCGGTGTCCCCAGGAGGTGTGAGCACCTTGAAGTAAACAAGACCGCCCTATCAAGCAAAAGCTCGTGATTTGCAAAAGATAGCAGGCCATAGAAGTAGAAGTCAGAAGCTCTTAGGCTGCGAGATTATCGAATGTAAACACCGGTTTGGCTGCAAACCCGGTCCTTGTACCAAAGAAAAGGCGGAGGATTAAGGATGTGTATCGATTGCACCGATCTCAACAAGCCGAAAGATCCCTTCCTCTTCCTCGCATTGACCAGGTCGTGGACTCCACGGTGGTAGCGTTCTACTCTGCTTCTCTGCTACTCGGGATATCACCGGATAGCCGAATGACGACGAAGACAAAAGCGGCGTTCATAAGCCCCATGGCATCTACAAGGTCATGACTTTTGGCCTAAAAACGCTGGAGCAACATATCGAGAAGGCAATTGAAGTGCACGAAGTCGCGGATCGGGAAGAGCGTGAAGCCTACGTGAGCGATGTGGTCGTCAAGACTACCGAGGAAGATCACTCATCGCCGACCTCACCGAAACCTTCGCCAATCTACGAGTTCGGTGGAAGCTCAACCCGAGCCAAGTGTGTCTTGTGTACCCTCCGGATTGCTCTTGGGCTTCATGGTGCACCGAGGCATTGAAGCCAACCCCGTGAAGGTCGGCGCTATACGCAACATGGCCAAGCCATCTTGCAAGAAAGACGTCATGAAGCTTACAGGGATGATGGCGGCTCTGGGTCGTTTCATCGGCAAGCTCGGCGAGAAAGGTTTACCCTTCTTCAAGCTATTGAAGAAGGCGGATAAATTCGTGTGGGACGACGAGGCACAAAGCGTTTGAAGCTCTCAAGAGTCCTTGACCACACCACCATTATGACACCACCCGATTCGGGAAACACTCTCCTTTACATCTCGCCACCACTAATGTGGTCACGGTTCGTCGCTGAGCGAGAAGAAGAAGGGTAGGCCTATCACATTCAGCGACACATGTACGTGGCGAGGTCTGGCGATGCTAAAACACGTTACTCACGACCTCGAGAGTTGCTCTATGCACTCGATCACGTCGAGAAAGCTTCGTCATTACTTCCAAGCCCACAAGATCACGGTCCCATCATCGTTTCCACTAGGAGAAATCATCATAGCCGTGGCATGCGGCCGCATCGTCAAGTGGTCGGTGAGCTTGGAGAGTTTGACATCGAGTTTTGCCCTCGGAGTAATCAAGTCCGAGATCCTCGCTGACTTTGTGTATCGAGTGGGACAGAGATCGGATGCCCCTCCCAAGGAGCGGCCCGAACACTTTGGATAATGTACTTGACGGTGCCCTAAACCTCGAAGGAGCAGGGCAGCGTATTACTCATCTCTCCTCGGGAGAACAAGCTCAAGTATCGTCCTGCAGATACACTACAAGGCCTCCAACAATGGAGCGATCTGAAGCTCTAATTCACGGACTCAGTATAGCGGTGTCCCTTGGCATCAGCGACTACTAGCTTTTGGCGATTCAAGGTCGTCATCGAGCAAGTCAACAAGGAGTGGGATTGTGTCAAAGACACAATGGATGCCCTCTTGTCTTTGAGATCGCAAACTCGAAGGCCACTTGAAGGGATTGAGTTTCGGCACGTGCCACAAAACAACAACGTGGCAGCGTACTCTCCAAACTAGGCTCGGCGAGCTCTAGTCGGCGTTTGTCCAAGACTTCGCAAGCCTTCAATCAAGCTCTGGACCCGGACATCCAGATTCACCTCAACACGAACAAGCCTCCCACCTCCCGCGACGTGCGTGTGAGAAAAAGAAGATGATTGGCGCAAGCCTTTCATACTTCATACTCGACCAACTCGTCCGGAAGACAAAGCGAGCGAGGCGTATCACACGACGAAGTGCCAACTACGTCGTGATTGGTACGACCTCTGAAAAAGCCGCCTCCACAGGCGTCTTGATGAAAGTGCATCTTGCGATCGGAAGGTCTCTGACTCTGGTGAGATCCACGGGCGAATGTGGCTGCCAGCATCCGCCAACCTGGTCGATAAGGCGTGCGATCTGGATTCTCTTGGCCCACGGCCATGACCGTAAAGAGGTGCAAAGGATGCCAATTCTTTGCCAAAGCGGCACACCTGCCGGCTCGGGCCCTGCGCACAATTCCCCATCATGGCCCTTCGCCATGTGGGGCCTCGACTCGATGGGACCGTTCGAGCCCAGGCTCTGAGGTTTATCCTTGTGGCGTCGACAAATTCACCAAGTGGATTGAAGTCGACTGCAAAGTAACATCGGAAGAGCGACAAAATTCATGCAAGACATAACACACACCGCTTGGTGTGCCAATAGGATCATCACCGAGCCTGGGGCACGGCCTTCCGGCGCTGCCTTTTGGGATTTTACCAAGATAACACCATCGATGTCTACTACTCCTCGGTCGCCCACCCTCGGTGCAGCGGCCGGTCGAGCGTGCCAATGGCATGGTTCTTCAAGCTCTCAAAGATCGTATCTTTGATGCCTCAAACTCGCCACCGGTGGTTGTGAGCTACCACACGTGATTTGGGGTCTAAGGACCCAAGTCAGCTCCACGGGCTTTCGCCTTCTTCTGGTCTCGGCTCGAAGCCATATTACCCACCAAGTCGCCTTTGGAGCTCACGCATCCAATTCTACGAGGAGGGAAGCCGAGCAAACACGTCGTGTGACCTAGATAGCCTTGAAGAACAGGCTGGCGCCGTCATGAGACAAGCTCGTCACGACCAGCAACCGTCGGTATCACGATCGCAACGTTAGGAAACTTCCTTCAACATTGGCGACCTAGTCCTAGCGCATCCGAGAGGCGGCATGCATAAGCTCTACTTCCCCTTGGGAAGGACCCTTCATCATCACGAAGTCATCGGCCCATCACATATCGCCTCCAATGGGGTGACGGGCAAGGAGTGCCAAACCCTTGGAGCGTGGAACATCTCTGACGATTCTACGTAGAATAGTTTTATTACAGCTATGTATTTCTTTCTACCTTTTTTCGGATTAAATAAATATTAGTTCAAGCGGTCATCTGCTTTGTGTCAGCCCTACCTTCTCTCTCTCATGTCATCAACCCTCCCCTCGACACGCTCGGGGCTTGGCTAAAGCCAATACATGGGTCGTAAAACACGAGGGGTTATAATTTTCTCCTACTCCTCCCCTCGACATGCTCGGGGCTTGGCTCAAAGCCAACCTAAGGGTCGTTCGACACGAGGACATCATCCTAATGGGTATAAGCCCTCTGTGTTGTTGCGAGCATGCTTGGTCGATAAGGTCGCAAACACAGTCCTGAACTCCTCCCTGTGCCCGACCACGTAAGCCTCCACTGGTGGTGGTGTGTAAGCCGACCTCTCCGTGAGTAGTGGTTGGCGAGGCAAGAAACAACACGTCGTCATCTACAAGACTACCAAGCTCGCACGGGCACAAAGGCAAGTACTTCACTTAGGCATAACAAAATATTCATCAAGAAGCATTGTTTACATGAGAGAAGGAGAAGTACAGCTCTAGACTAGACTACTCTTCGCCGTCATCACCTTCATAGTCAAGAGCATCCACTTCCATGGCGGCATCTTGAACTTCAAGCTCCAGGCCTTGAGGTCTTTTTCGGGCCTCCTTGACCTTGACCATGTCAACATCGGGGTAGTGACTTCACCCTCACCAAGCGCTCGTGGCGCGCCAAGCTTGTGCCTTCAAGAGGTCGAGAGCTTCTGAGGGTCTATGACGATCAACAGACTTGGCTCCTCCCCCTCGACCGCTATGCATGTCCATAGCATAATTGGGCGGCGTTCTTGGTCGTTCGGCTCCACCTCATATCCTGCAATGGTTACTTGGTCATTCTGCAATGACTTCAAAGCTACCTCAAGATTGACCTCAAGGTCTTTGAGCACTGTTTCTCATAAGCCGCTTTTGAGATCTGACTCAACTCCTTGTCTATTGTCTCCTTCATCGCGCTTGAGCTCTTGGCCCGACTCGACCTCCGAAGCGTTACCTCAAGGACGGACCTTTTCCTTGGTGTTCTTTGATCGTTCTTGAGGTCATCCTCACGCTGTGAAAATCTATCCAACAAAGATACTCAACACAAACCCTCGGCCTACAAGACAAGGATGGTAAAAAATAAAGTCTCGATCTTACCTATGCTCACAGTGTTGAACTGCGTTGGCCTCCAGGTCTTGCGCTTTTCCTCAGCGAGCTCGTCCTCGAGCTTCTTCTTGTCTCTACGCGCCTCACGGACTGTTTGAGCTCTTGCTCAAGCTCGACCACCGCGTGCGTGCTGTGCAGCATTCGCGGTCGATCCGCCCTTTGCACGCGTCGGCCGGTATCAACACAACAGGTCATCAACAAATCAACAACACGTCGTCAAAAACATCGAGAAACTCACCGTCAATGCGTTGATGGTTATAAGATCGCGTGACCTCATATCTTCATTGTCGTCAAAGATATCCTCCTCAAGGGTATTATTCGATCAATCTCTCGTCTCAACGTTGGCCACTCGGCGGAAGTACTTTCGCGGTTGTTTGGATTCTTTGGTCTTCTCGATTGAATCGGTCGGTCATCTGAGCGATGTCTTTGAGCGCATTGATGGGGTCCACGTCATGACGCGGCAGCGCATGCCCCGTGCGCCATCACCTTCGTCGGTAGTGGCGGGTGGCGTCTCGCGTCGTCAACCAATGCGAGCTCGACCTCATGGTCGGGCGACCTCGTCGAAGGCGACCTTGAGCACCAGCGCTACGAGGCTCGTCAGACCCTGCATAGTCCATCAACACAAACAAGCATAAAAATAACAATGAGTTAGAGATATCGAAGTGTTCAAGACCTTACCTCGTGATGGTAGGGAGGCTTGACCTTCTATTCAACGAGGCATCTTGCTGCAGCGTGACCGGCTGCGCCTCCATCCTTGATGGAGGTCTTCCTCGTCTTGCGCTCAACTCCGGCTGCCTCTTGGCGCGGGCTCAACGACCTCCTCGCCGTCGATCTTCAACGATCGGTGGGTCATCGATGGCTTCATCTTCTTCTTCATCGACCTCCACGGGCGAGGTGTAGGAATCACCGGCGTCTCAACGCGGTGGAGGACTTCTTCCTCTTCCTCTTCTTCTTCTCCACCTCTTGGTGGTCTTGGCTGCCCTCGACCTTTGCGCACCCTTGTGGTTGGCCTTCCGCCTCGCCCTTGCGCCTTGGGCTTTGTGCGCTCGCCTCGGGCGGTCGGCCACATCACCCGACCTGCCGTTGGTGTCTTCATCGGCCTCCACCGATGAAGTCGGACTCGTAATTCTCAATGACGATTGGAGGTTGGTACTGTCGACCTCGACTTTTGGGGCACTTCTTGATCTTCACCTTCCGTAGATCCGGGACACCACAGCCGCCATCTCCTCCTTGGAGACCTTGCGGTTCACCTCGAGTGGGGTCACTGCCCCAATTCATATGCTGGACCCGATCCTTGATCGGTTGGAATCAGCACGGCAAAAGACCTGGCCGAACCCCTGTCACACCCCTTCTTGAGTCGTCACGACCAGCTCAGACCTCCTTGATGTCATCTCGCTTCGAGAAGACAAGTCCCATTCAATCTTCACGGGCTTGTGGCGGGCGAAGGGCGGCGGCGATCGGCGATGTAGAACCACTCCGACCTCCACCCGGCGGTGTTGTCGTGAGATCCATATCTATCCACTCGACTTGAGGGCCGACCTCAAGCGGAACATTACAGCCCCACCACCTGCGCTTGCCGTACTCTTCACACAGAGCAGTGCCCAAAGAAAGTGAGGCGATATCCCCGGATCGCCTCACGAAATGGATGAAGGTCGATACTACGGTGATGGAGTTGGGACGAGGTGTACCAGCTCCGACTTGTAGTAGAGAGACCGGAAGAAGTCACCCGGGGGAGGTTGAAGCCACGCTCGAAGAAGAAGACGACCTGCTCCTTCACGTCCTCCTCGGGAACTCTCCCCGCCTTCCACTCCACCTCCTCCTTGGGCCTCGTGGCCACGGTCCACCAAGGATTGGATCTTGGCCTCCTCGTCATCGTCGACCGCACCCACACCGTCTGCGGGTCGGGATCGAGAGCTTCCGCCGCCATTTCTTGCTAGGGGGATCTAGATCTAAAAGCTACTAGGGTCTTGATGAGCTTGATGCGCAGCGGGTAATGCGTGCGGGCGGCGTGGAGCTGCGATGGCGGGATTGATGGCGGAGTGGATGTGGAGGAAGGCGTGGCAAGGCTATGGTGCGGTGGCCGCGATGGCGGCGATGAGGGAGGAGGAAGAAGATGTGGCGGTCAGCATGGTCCCGCCCTCTATTTATAGGGGCCCCACCAGGGTCGCCCGTTGCGGCTCCTTCGCCAGCTCCAACAAGGTCGATAAGCCCCCAAATCATATCAATTTAGGTCTTTGATGAATCATTTTGTCAAAATGACCAAATACATGACGAGAAGAAGGCGAACATTACACGGGTCCTCCGAAGGTACACAAGTCGCTGCGACCTCATTGGATCTAGAACCCGGCACAAAAATATAACATACTCAAGACCACGATCTACCTAGAGCAATCCTTGAGGCATACTCCGTCTAGAGAGCACGTCGCAAGAATTCTTCTAGCCTCGGGACCTCGATGGTGGCCTTGCGGTGAACAAGCGCGGCGCACGTAGTTGGGCACACTTTGTGCCCGACTATGGAATGCGGAACGAGCTTGCTCTTGGCTGACGCAAGCCTCACGAGCACCACACGATCTCGCTCGGGCCTCTGACATCACCTCAAACTCTCACCGGTACCACGCAGAGGCACGGTACAAAGAGTGGGGTGCTGCCTACATTCAAGAATTCTTCTAGCTCAAGCTTCTACAAAAGCAATCTACAATCGGTGGGCGAACACATGCCCATGGCATGGCTTCAAACTACTGACTTCATAGCTCAACAATGCTCGGTGCTTGCCTCCTCAAGTCTCACGGTGCTATTTATAGCCGCGAGACCTCGGGTAGTGGCGAGTGATGACATGTCACGTGGTCGAGAGGGCTGCGAGACATGTGCATGATTAAAGCGATGACTTTACACCTGTCTCGCGACGTCTTTGTCGCTAGTGCATCAATGATGCACGAGCCGCAGTCACATGGCTACAGTACCCCTTGATTAGGTGGGCGGTTTGTCGTTTTACGGGTGGCAAGAGAATCTCAGGACCACTATTGACCCGTGACCTGCGGTCTACGGTAACGACAAAAGCGACCATGTGTCGGAGGGCCTGCGCCTCGTTACATCTACATGACGGCGATGATGACTCGACCTTCCTCTGACCTGATGTCTTTTATTTGCACCGCTAGGCTCTGCGTCTGGTGCACCGCTATGGCTCTGCATGTAAGCGGACCTATTCCAATCGCCTATATTTACATTTCCACGGCGGAATGGTCGTAGGTTCGATTGAAGACCTTCCGGGGTAGGCGTGCCTCTGCTCTGCCGGATCATGCAGGCGCACGGAGATCGAAGCTTCATGGTCTACAATTTTTCGGGCCCCGTGGTCGGTGTGCCTATTCTTTGAGGTCGTCAATACCTTAGTGCCATGGCTCACTTTGGATGGTAGCAGCTATGTTGGTCAGGACACCAAAATGACCTCCTTGAGGTCGGCGTGCCTTAATACCTAGGTCTTGCAATACCTCGGTATGTCTGGCTCGCCAACCTAGTTGGGCACCCGGATGCGTGACCTTCGAGGTCGGTGTGCTCTTGTAGCCTGCCACTGCCTGGACACCGAGTTTTATCGTCGGGGAATGAAGGCCTCCACTGTGGAGTGCGCGCCACTGCCAAGTATCTCCGGGTGCTTGGGCGCTTCTTGATTTGAGACCTTCTTGAGGTCGGCATGCCTCGAGTGGCTCTGCCAGACTCTTTGCAGCTATGCAAGATATCTGGTGTCTCTACACTCCATACGTTCAAGATCAACATTATTTCAAGCTTCATCATTGACCGTTTCAACCACCTGAGAGACCTCTTCATGCACGTGCCTTTCAAGATCTTCTTTGGGTATCCTCGGATCTTGGGCAAAATTTGATTTGAGGCCTCTTTGAGGTCGGCCGCCTACAAGGCCTCCTTGAGGTCGGCCACCTGCGGAACTCCTTGCAGCCTATGCTGGGAGATGCTGGGTGTCTCTACACTTCGTTCGATCAAGACCATGACTCAGTTTTCTTCTCTTTTTGAGCATCAAACCAGCCATGCTGCCTGCTTCAATGCTCGGGGACTACTCTCTGAGTGCGTCTTGGCCCTCTTGTTTTCTTCGTCATTTGCAGGCACTGTTGGGAAACCTGTTTCTCATCACATGGCTACTCTCCTTCTTTCTTTTTGGATCATCATAGGCCATCTTGCCCGCCACGATGCTCGGATACTATGAGTGCATCCTTGATGCCCTCTGAATTTTTCATCGTCGTTTCGATCTATTGGAAGCACTGCTTCTATAGGTCGTCACTCGACCTCTCTTCGTTCGGCAAGACTACAAGCGTTGCTAAGGTCGCTGTTGGCTTTTCTTTTTTGGACCGACGTGCATGCTATTCGACACTGTCGATAGCTCTGACTTCGTCATGACCTTTCTAAGGTCATTGCGCCTACACCTCGCTCGGGGCTTGTGAGACATGGGTACCCACAGGTCCCCACCGACCGAGCTCACGGCCGTCACGACAAGTGGGTCCGGCCTGCCGGAAGACCGCCGACACATCGGTGGGCCCAGCGACCTAGTTGGCAGCCCACACGACCTCCGAAGACCTTCCTAGAAGATTCCCAGGCGACCTTTCAACACGACCTCAAGACTTGGCGTACAAGACAAGACATCGGTGGATTCGACCAAAGCGGATCGGCGGATAATGGCAAGTGTTGTAATCAACTAGATTTAGGTCTCACAGTCGTGGCCGACCGGAGTCGGGAACCGACCTTGTCCAATATAAGGCGGGCGCGACCTGTAATCCTCAAGCAATCTACACCAACAAGCTGGACGTGAGGGTTTTACTCTCAGGAGGCCGAACCGATATAAACTCGCCGTGTTCTCTACGTGTTCCGTGTGCTCTTGCACAACCTTGAGTTCTTAGCCTTAGATTCCACCTCGTCGAACAACTAAACCACGGGGATTAACACCCCGTGGGCTGTCTAGATCTCACCATCTGACATTCATCCCTCTCCAAATATCTCGAATAGAGACAAAGGGCTAGCTAAAAAAAGAGAGAAAAAGAAAAGCATGCTCAAAAGCATGGCAAAAATAAATAAAGAGAGCTAGCCCAAGTCTCGAAAAATTTCTAAGGAGACAAAGGGATTGATATGAGCAAGAGAAAGAGTTCCACCATATAGATGGTAATAACTAGTACCTACTCTGGGGCTAGTGTCCACCTTACCATCAATCCCTCATTCCCTCATATAAAGCATGGCAATATCTAGCACCCATTTCCGGGACTAGTATCCACCTTGCCATGCTCATACCCATCAGACACATATGCACATCTTGATCAGGATATATGTTTGTTTCTTCCAAGGATCCGGTTTTTGACTTAGCAAAATATGAGAGACAAGTATGCCACATCTTTCCTACCTAGAGCTCCACATAAAGCCTATTAGGAGTAGGATGTGAAGAAAGGCAACATTGAAGCCTTGGTGAGGAATCATACACCTTTGTCCGAGAGTATCATTTGAGGAACTCTGATTTTCTTTTGAAAAATTTGCAAAACCTCCGGATTGCTAAGCTGATCAAGGTATGAGTGATTATGCACATGCTATATAACCATTCTGTCTCTCAACTGCCCAAGGCATGTGAAGCTATATGCCCCACGTATCAGGCGAAAGGTAAGAACATTGACAACTTGTTCAACTCTTGGTAGAGTACTTTGCTGTATGTTTGCCATAAGTTGAGAATACAACATTGTAGCAACTCCTGATCAACCAACCTAAGTCTCTAATGTCTTGCTTCGAGACGAGCAAGAGGTTAGCTTAGGGGAGTTTGTTGACGGTGGAAATTCACCATTTCCAACCCTCAATATTCTCACATAAATGGAGGCATATGCATTATTTACTAGCATTTAGGTTTGAATAATGTAGTTCCACTTATCCTTGGAGATTATTTGTATGTAGATGATTTACCCTTAAAAGAGATGGAAACTCCACTTCTATGAAGAAACCATGCCAACTCAGCTGAGGAGGTGGCTGCCACCAAAGGAAATATGGCAAGACACGCCATCGATCCGAGGCACTCGAGGCACTCATCGAGGACGCCACATGGACTTCACACGGATCAAAGGGCCCACGCCGGATACCAAATCAAGCCATGCACCGGATGGATCAGAGGGCCACAGTGGCAGCCAACGAGGAAGGCCACCGGTGGGGCCACCCTAGGGGGCCGGCCGATCCTAGGATCGGCCGAACCGCCTTAGGGGGCTCCATCCTGGCCCTCCACGTGGCAGCTCCCTATTGGTCACTTGCTTCACTCCCGGGTGTTTAGGGGCCATTTGGGCGTCCGAGCAAGCCTTGTCCTTGCCTATAAATAGAAGGGGAAGGGCTCCCATTTCTCACACACCACTGTCTCATTCTCCTCTCACTTTTAGTTTCCAAGGCTAGGGGTAGGCTAGAGTAGCTCTTCTTCAGGTTCCAAGTCCTCTTGGAAATCTAGGTATGAGTTCTCTTTTATCTTTATTTCTTTGTATGACTTTGATCTACTTCAGTTATTCAACTATTTCTTATAAAGTCATGGTAGATCATATTCTTGATATGTTCTTGAGTTCATCCTCTGTTCATCATTTAGAGGCTCGTGTTCTTCGTGAACACTACCTTTTGATCCACTTGAAGAGTGATAAACTCCTTCCTTATGTGTTTGTTCATAAGTTAGAGGCTCGTGTTCTTCACGAACACGACCCTTTGATCTTGTTGATTAGACATAAGAGAGTTCATATCTGTTCGTATGTCTAGCCTTAGTTGATCTTGTTAGATGGCATGAGAGTTTTGCATGGGGTCTGTGTTCAAGTAATGGTACTCGGTCTAGTTGACCAGTCTTCTGCTGGCTCTCACCCTGGGTCACAATAGCCCGGGCCGGGTGAAGTCTAGCACCAACGTAGGCATGGTGCCTGGGTTGTCTGGCTAGGATAGTCATGAGCATACCCCCCGTAACGAGAGGTCGGTCCTCAGGTGGTGACAGCCCTGTTGGATCCTAGGGCAACCTCCGCGTTGGGGTACCTGCTGTAGGAGTCTAAAGTCTAGTTTCGCAGAGTGCTGGTCGTCACGGGCTAGCTCCCCGTTTGTACCTGGGTGCTTAACCATGTTTCCCTCATGCAATACTCATGCCCATCTCTTGTATCTTCTAGCTTTGCATGTTTAGTACATTAGAACCTAGAGCTAACCTACGCTCCCCTAAGCCGTAGTGTGCTAGAGTAGAGGTAGATTTGAGGTGTGTGTGTCACACTACCCTTATTATCTTTTATCTTACCCCTGCCTTTGAGTGTGTTGTTCCCTATATCTATCTCTTGGTTTACATTCAGAGCAAAAGCATAAGTCTAAGATATCCGCCATTGCCTTCCACGGATTCGATACCCTTGGAATACTCTCCTTCCATGGGGAAATGCTACAATAGTTTATCTGTGCACTTGCGGATTCGTTCATGATCGTTTAGATTAACCTATGACAAGTCTCAATGTTCACGCTAACCTGCGCCGTTAGTTGTGACATTGGGAAATGCCAACAACCATTTCTAGCGCCGATGCTAAGGATGGATGCCAAATCTGTTCTTAAGTGATCGACGTTTAGAAATGTCAACAATGCCAAGTTCAGCAAGTGCGAGTTCTGGCTAGAAGAAGTGGCATTCCTTGGGCATGTGTTGTCAGGTGAGGGAGTTGCAGTTGATCCCTCGAAGATCAAAACTGTGTCAAAGTGGCAGTCGCCCAAGACAATGACGGAGATCAGGAGTTTTCTCAGGATGGCAGGGTACTACAGCCGTTTCATTGAGAACTTCTCCAAGATTGCGAAGGCGATGACCGAGTTGCTAAAGAACAACACGCCATTCGTGTGGTCAGAGAAGTGTGAAGCAAGCTTCCAGGAGCTCAAGACCCGACTCACCACAACTCCTGTGTTGACGCTTCCCGATGACAACAAGGACTTTGTGGTGTACTGTGATGCTTCGAGATAGGGTCTTGGCTGTGTGCTGATGCAGGAAGGCAAGGTGATTGCTTATGCTTCAAGGCAGCTTCGGAAGCATGAAGAGAACTACCCAACACATGACCTTGAGTTAGCAGCTGTTGTTCATGCTTTGAAGATATGGAGGCACTACCTGATGGGCGACAAGTGTGATATCTACACGGATCACAAGAGTTTGAAGTATATCTTCACCCAGTCAGAGTTGAACTTGAGGCAGAGAAAATGGCTAGAGTTGATAAAGGACTACGACCTCGACATTCACTACCACCCTGGCAAGGCGAATGTCGTGGCCGATGCTTTGAGCCGAAGAAGTTATTGCAACAACCTGATGGTGCAGGAGGAACCGCCAGAGTTGTACAAGGAGATGGAGAGATTGAAGCTCGACATCGTCGAGAAGGGACAGCTCAACGAGTTGAGGGTGAAGTATGGTCTAGAAGACCAAATCGTGCAAGCCCGTAAGAAGTGTCACGAGATTGAGGAAGTGAAAGACCTTCTGACGAGAGGCAAGGCCCCTGACTACCGCATTGATGAGCAAGGCACGTTGTGGTTGAAAGATCGCATATGTGTGCCTAGTAGTGAGGATATCCTAAGACGATTCTGAAGGAAGCTCACGATTCGATTCTATTCACCCGTTGCACCAAGATGTACCAAGACCTGAAGTGTCGATTCTAGTGGGAGAATATGAAGAAGGACATAGCTGAGTATGTTGCCCGATGTGACACATGTCAGAGAGTGAAGGCGGAACATCAGAGACCCGCCGGATTACTCTGACCACTTGCGATACCTCGGTGGAAATGGGATGATATCGGCATGGACTTCTGTGGTGAGTTTAGCACTTTCGAAGGGGAATGACTCGCTATGGGTGATTGTGGATCGTTTGACCAAGGTAGCACACTTCCTACCGGTGAAGAACAGGTTCACTGTGAGTCAGTTGGCTGATCTTTACGTGGAGCATATCCTGAGGTTACATGGGGCACCCCGAAGCATAGTGTCCGATCGTGGTGCTCAGTTCACTGCCCAGTTCTGGAAGAGTCTGCATGATTCGATGGGCACACACTTTGACTACAGTACCGCTTTCCATCCTTAGACTGATGGACAGACAGAACGAGTGAATCAGGTGCTTGAAGATCTTCTGAGAGCTTGTGTATTAACTTACATCAATGATAGGGAGAAGAGTCTGCCCTATGCTGAGTTCTCGTACAACAACAAATTTATTTGCAAATGGCACCCTTTGAAGCTCTGTATGGCAGAAAGTGTAGGACCCTGTTGATGTGGTCTAAGGTGGGGGAGAGGACTTTCTTCGGTCCTGCTTCCATTGTTGAGGCTGAGGAGAATGTGGCCAAGGTTAGAGAGAACCTGAAGATAGCTCAGAGCAGGCAGAAGAGCTACGCTGATCCTAAGCGAAGGGATGTCTCCTTCGAAGTTGGTGACTACGTCTTTCTGAGAGTGTCACCGCTTAGAGGCACGAAGAGGTTCCATGTGAAGGGGACCCTACCAGATTGTGGCCAAGGTGGGGAAACTTGCTTATAGGCTGGAGTTACCGCCTGATCTTGCCGGAGTGCATCCGGTGTTTCACATTTCAACTCGAGGTGCCTCGACCCGAAGCTTGACAAGCATGTCTCCACCGATGCTATCGACTTGCAAGACAACCTGGAATACTTGGAGTATCCGGTAAAGATACTAGATTGGGCCGAGAAAGCTACAAGAAGTACCACCACTCGCTTCTGCAAGGTGCTTTGGAGCAATCACACCGAGCAAGAAGCGACGTGGGAGAAGGAATCGGTCATGAGGGAGAAGTACCCGCACCTCTTCGAGACGGAGGTAAGTTCTTAAATCTCGAGGACGAGATTCTTTTGAGCGGGGAGTCTGTAACATCCCGCAATTTCATTACGGAATGTTTATTATAAAAATGAGGATTTAAAAATTTTTGGTGAAATAATTGAGTGCTTGATAAATTATTTAAGGATGTCTTCTATTTTTTCTCTCCTAAACTCCTAGACTTATTTTTCGAGCTAAATAAAAATTCCTAGGAAATATAAAATGCTAGAGTGTGAACCTTGGAGTTTATTTGGATTTTATTTGAATTTCATTGAAGTGTGATTCAAATTTGAATTCTTATTCAAATTTGAATCAATTAGATGTAAGGGGTAAGGTAAATAGGAAATGGGAAAGACCTTTTCATCCCTGCTGGGCCGGAACCAACCCCTTCAGCTCAGCACGGCAAGTCTACCTCTGGCCCCTCAACACTCTCACCGACAAAGATCACCTCCTCTCTCCACCGCGGCCCAGCTCCACACGGCCCAGCCGGCCCGTCTACCACCAACCCCGACGAGGCGTAAAGCGGCCCCGACCGCATCATCGTCCCCTTTCACGACGCCACCCACCGCCAAAGCACTAAAGCACCGGAGCGCCACCTATGGCCGCCGGCCGCGTCAGCGCCGCTGCCCACCTTTACCATCCAGCCGTCCACGTACCCCTCGCCTACCGCCTATAAGAAGGCCGCCGAACCCCCAATACTCCCAACCCTAGCCGCCGGGGATTTCCCCCCATTGCCGCACACCTCTGCTTGCCGGTGAAGAAGGAGAAGGGGGAGAGGAGAAGGAAGCCCGGAGGCCGTCCGCAAGCACGCCGGAACCGCCGTGAAGCCGGAGGACCGCCCGTGGAGCTCCAGGAACACCGGGAAGCCAAGGACCGCGACGCCCCTGCTTCCTCTGCTTCCCCTGCTCCGCGCCGCCCATCTTCCTCACCGCCGATGACCCTGTTCCGACCGCCTTCCCCAACGCCTGCACGTCGACCAGAGGTCACTAAGGTGAGGCCTCGCTCCCTCTCTCATCTGTTGTGGACCGGCCTTCGTGCCGAGGGGGAACGTGCCTTGCCCGCGCCGCCGCCGCCGCGCTGCCGCGCACACCGCCGTTTGTGGAGCCAGCCTTTGCGCCGTGCTATCTGTTTGCAGGAGCTGCTGCCGACGACTGCGCGCGCACGCCTCTGCTTTTTCCCCTTGTTTCACGGCCGCACCTCGCCGTCACGCCTTGCCACTCCGCCGTGCACCGGCGCGACCCGCCGGCTGCACCGCACCCTCGTGCCACACGTAGGGGTTCTTCCTGTCTTCTTTTGCACGCCTTAGTGATCGCCTCGCCGTCTTGAGCACCGCGCACCCACGCGCGACACTGCTCCGCGGCGGGAAACACCACCGCCGCCGCGGCCGTCGGGCTCGCCATGGCCGCCGGCGTGCTCACTGCAAGGGGCGAAGCCCGGTTTCGCTCGTTTGCACTTCCTTATCGCACGCATGCGCTCACCTGGCATTTTGGCTCACCCGCACGCCGTCGCTGGTGATTGCTGCTGCGCGCCCGCACGACCGCGCCGCCGCCATCCTTTGGATCGCCGACGACGCGCCCGAACCCGGCTGTAGGCCACCCCTTTAAGCGCACTGGGGTGAGCTCTTGATGCTCCCCGTTGTCCCCCTGCCGTTTGTTGCCTTACCCGAGGTGGCTCGTCGCTGGCGAGCCCCCTTTTCGCGCCGCCTCGTCTCTGCGGCATTCCGCAGAACATGTGACAGCGCCGGGCACTAAGCCCTGGGGGTTTTGCCACACGAACGCACACACGCACGACACGCTGTAGAGGATCTGCCGGATTTCGTGTGGCTGGCCACTCGAGGCTGGGCCACACGCCGGTCTACACCGCGCTGCGCCGCAGCTAGCACACCCGGGATCTCCCATGCCGCGCCACGCAAGCCACCACGCAGGCCGCCACGTCTGCTGGCGATGGCTATAAGCCACGCCACGTGGCCGCTTAGCACCTTTTTTGAGCTGGCTAGAGACACCTTATAGATAGCCTAAAGTTTGCAATATTGTATATGCGTATTTGATTTTCAGAAATCTATTTTAACTTTGGAAATTCATATTTAATCCGTTTTAACTCCTAAAAATACAAAACTTCTTCTGAAAATCTTCTAAAATTCCAAACTCCGCGCTAGGCTAGAGTTTGCCTGCTTTTGGGTCTTATTTGTTCTTCCTCTTGGATTTTATTGCAATTAGCACCCGTGTTTATATTTTATTACGATTCTAGGAGCCGCCAGAGCCGGAGTGCTGAGTCAGGACTACGACAACGACCTCAGCTACGACGACTACTCGCACCCAGGTTCACGCCCGACCGATCTTTGAATGCCCATTAGGCATGGCTATTAGAACTGCTAGTGCTTTATTTATTGCATAGTGATGGATATGATGAACCCGTGCATAGCCTCTTTTACATACTTGTCCTTGATTGACCCACTACTACTACTTTACTTATGCGTGATGATACACTGAGCTTGCTATGCATGTGTTGGGATATTGTGGTAGATTCTTGGCGTGTGTGGGGAAAAACCGGCAGGAGAAGGTGTTTTTGGATACTTGGCGGGGGTAAGCTCAAGACAACCCGATCCGGGATCGGGGGCCAGGGATCGTCTTCTCGGACGTTACCCAGTTTAGTGCCTATGACGGGTACACTATTTTTAGGAGCACAGGTGTTGGGGTTTTTGTGATGACTTGGAGGATAGGAGCTCGCCCCAGTCTAAAACCGAGTGGGTCGCTTTGTAACACGGGACTTTCGTACACACCACCTCGCCGAGAGTGGGGATAGAGCCGTTTCGACCCTAGCAAGTGCGATACCATACCTGCCAGTAGGATAGAGGGTATCAGTGAGAGGGTTAGGGTGAAGTCCCTTCCTATTGGGCGCTTCCGTGCCACACGGGGCATGTTCACGCTACGGGGTGGTCCTGCGAGGGACCATAGCGAGACCCGGATGCGTGATGGAATCGTAACTCCTAGGTGTTCGCTCGGTTGGGTAGGTCGGTCGGCCGTACCGTCCGAGTGCTATTCCGAGTTGTGTCTTTCGTGTATACGCCTGCAGAGTTTAGATCTATAAGTATAGTCCTCGGTTATAGACATGCCTCATTGTTTACTCGACTCTTACGTTTTGGGATTTCTACCTTCCCCTTATAGGATGAGAGTGTATGGTGAGCCGTGGTTGTTCTCGGGAGAGAGTTGCTCCCTCGCCTCGCGGATCCGGAGCAACCATTGAGGTGTGAGGTGGGAGTTCTCGCCGACCCTAGATGGAGTTAGGTGATGGTGACGGTGATCCGGGTGACCAGTGTAACCGCTTATGATGAGAGATATGAGAAATGGTGGGATTATGGAGATAATATTCTATTTATGTTGATGCTGCTGCTGCATAGGAAACCCAGCTTCTACCCTGATCTTTTCTTTACCCTTAGAAGTAGGCCACTTAAAGCTTGCATACGGTTGGTGATGTGGACCTATCCCAATCCTTGGGGATAGCCCCTGAGCTTGCAGGGTACGAGTCAGACTACGACAACAACGCCGACGGATGGTACGACTGAGGGGGCACGTTGCTTCGCTCAAGGATGCCTGTGGAAGAAGAATAAAGACGGAGACACCTTCTGGAAGCTAGCTACCGCTGCGTAGGATTTTATTCATTTTATTCCGCCAAGAGGCGTGTATTGTTGTACTCCGATTATTCAGGATATGTAATAATTAGATTATTATTCGTACTCTGATGCTTTATTTCGTTATATGTCTGTGATATTTATCTGTGATGAATACCTGTGTGTGATAGCGTCTGATCCAGGGACTATCACGAGACAGAATGCTAGGTTTTCCGCTTTTCAAAACCCATGACGTTATAGCTGGCACCAACGCCGCTAGCTCTAGATTCCACCACCACCGATCGAGTCGCTGCAGATTTCTTGGTTGTCGTCTCGTACACCAGCTCGTGGTTGCTGGCGCTCGATCTTGGATGAATCTCTGGAGATCCCCAGTGGCGCAGGTTCCCTTCTATACCATCCCATCAATTTCTGTTGTTTTTTCAATTGTGTGCGGATGATTTGATTTTGTTCCCCCGCAGCGGTGACGGCGTGTGGTCCCGTAGCCTGCCGCCCTCTCCGCCCTCCTGTTGTGACGGCCCGCCGGCCTCTCCGTCCTCTTGATGCGACAGTTCATGCGGTCCCTCAGCCCGTCGATCTCTCCACCCTCCGCAGGCAACTGAGCCCGCCGGCCTCTACGCCCTCCGTAGGTGACGGCAGTGCCGCGAAGGCCCTATGACTACGGTGCGCAAGCCTCCATCTCCAGGTCTTCACCTTCTGCCCAACATAGCAGATCTGACTTGGTGACATTTTCAGAAGCCGGATTGAAGAACACCTCCGGTGCCGCCGGCTTGCCAGATGCCGACGTCAGCAAGCCGTTTCTCGTCAGCTGCCCTCTGCGTCTCCAGGTCGGCGCCAGAGTCTATGCTGCTCCTTGCGAACCCCTAGGTTAGATCTTCATCATGCCCGCGTTCCGTTTTCCCTATTCCCGTCGGTTCCCCTTCACCTTAGTTCATCCTGTAGTAGCGTCAGTCCGCCACCACCCACCGAATGCAAGCCGGGGGAGGGAGCTGAGCCCACGAGGAGAGGAGGGTCCCATTGCCACAGCATGCTTGCATCGGATCTGAGTCATGGAGTTAGTTTTTTTAAGCAGATTCCTATTTTCTCATGGCTGCCGGCCATCCTTATTGGTGGTTCATCCATCTATCGATTAGACTTCACTGGACTGGATCACCAATTTACTGATTTAGGAGGGGATTTTATTTTACTTTGCTGATTGATTCCCAATTCCAACTTGAGCTACTGACTATAGAGCAGACTACTCTATTTGCCTACAGACTATTGAGCAGCTAATGTCATATTCGTGGTTTAAAAAATGCAGACTTTGTTTGCATCACAAAATTGGACAGATGTTGTATGTTCCTTTGTGCGGTCTAATATTTCCCAACAGCACAAGCACAGCAGCTGGAAAGATCCTTTGTGAGGCCAGATGTTCTTTGTATATTATTTGTTCTAATTATTTACATGATATCATCTCACAGTGACATGAAATTCTATGCTTTCCCCTCCTGCATAGAGATTGTAGACACATCTGATTCCTTTCTCAATTGTTCATGATCTAAAGTTTCAGGAGCCTTTGTTAGTCCCAAGTTGTTGAAATTTTCATGTCTCAAATCGATTTTCTCTGTGCAGCATGTTCTATGGACCTAGAGGAGCATATATGTTGTTTCCTGGTAAAGATGTCAGGAGGGCATTGGTCAAGATGTTCATTGAACTGCAGGATCGGAATGGTGATATATATGGGTTACACCAATGGAGCTCGGTTCCTTGAATTGTTGAGAGTACAAGTTCACCAGGAAGCATGTGAAGGTAGGAACCATATAATAAGGTCAGCACCTCTGGCTCCTGTAACGGATGGAACTTGGTTGGCTTACTATTCTTTTCATCTCTCATCTGCCCAATGTGTTTATATAACCAATCTAGCTACTTGGAACTTGCATTCAATCCAGTTTTTTGAAAAGTGTAAATTTGTTCTATTGCCTAGAGAAATTATTGTGATGGCAGCCCTACTATCATGTGAAGAGCTTTTTATTTTTCAATTTGGTTGATTTTCACTGATTTAGAGCCAAAGATACCTGGTTAAATGTGGAATGACTGACAGTATTCCAGTCATGTTTGCTTTTCAAATCGCACATTATTGTGAATCACTTAAAGTTTCACGCTTCTTTAATAGAGAAGATATCAACTGAATAAAGTGGCATCTTTGTTATTGCTGCACTCAAATTTTACACTTTTGTGAACTACTAACATCATTGCAGTTATGTTTTCTTGTGACTTCAATTGATTGAACTTCTCACTATGTTTTACTTACAATGCACTTAAATCACATCAGAGGCTAGGAGTGGTTGCTAATGATAACATTCTCCTCTGTGATTACTAATGAATTTTTGCTCCGCTTAGATGAATATCATTTGATGCACTGCTTTGAGCAAGAAAATTTACTGCATTGTCACAAATAGTTGGTTAATTATACACGGTCTCCCGTTTGCTTTCCTATTTAAACAAAAGCTATTGCCTCACATTTAGATTTATGTACGATAAAATTCTGAAATGTGATGCAAAACAATATAATCATGAGTGGTGTGAGTTTGCTTGTAGAAAGGCCACCTTGCTTACCATAGAGAGTAGTGCTTGATAGTTCAGGGCAAAGTGCCTTTCAGAGTAAAATGCAGATTAACATGTCATGTTATATTCCGACAGTTGGTGGGAATGTTCAGGATTGTGATTCTTTCCTATACTTTAGATTTTTATGCTTCTTTCATTTAAGCTGATGGTTGCTAATTACTTCTTTTTTCTGAATTTCTCCGATCTACACTTGTGCTATCAGTCTGGTGGGAGGAACAAACAAGTTACAAGTGGCTGCATTTGCTCCCAATCTACTTCGACTGATCCACCTGCATGGCGACACAATGGTTTCGATTATTTATCAGGAGGGGATGCATGCATCCTACTCAAGTGTGCATAATGACTTTACGACTTTGTTCTGATCAAATTAGATTGGCTAAATTAGAGTTTGTACAGGGAGCTAAATTGGGCTACAGAGTATACGGATGCATTTATATGCACCTCTTCATGGTGCAATTTAATTGATGTTGTGCATAGAGATTTCAGATCAACTGAAATTTCAAAACAAACTAAAGTTGATGTTTCTTTTGGCATCATAGTTTCACTCTCTGCTCTCGCTAAGTCCAGTTTCTACATCATAGTTCATTGCAGATACCCTTCATTTCTGTATAGAAAAGGATTAGTGTAATGATTTGTTTTTCAGACCACAAAGTCTAAACTTTCGTATGAGGATGCTCAGAATGGGCGATCAAAGAGATCATATATTTAAAAATCACGGTGAAAGTTGTTTTTATGCTCATGTTATTGCTTTTAAAAAATCATCTCTTGTAACAGAGTAGCACATATATACAATGAAGAGAAACCTAATAGTAGTAGGACAATAGAGTCTTGTGGTATACTATCTAACGAAAATCAATGATAAAGTGCATCGATATATATGAATTGTGCGCTATCTTTTCCTTTCTAATAGTGTATATATGTATTCAGAGTCATCTCATATCAATCCAATCAAAGCTTGGAACCCCTGGAACAGCTGTATATTTATGAAATTGCAACCTGAAATCTGTATTTATGACTTGTTAGCTACAAATAGTATCTAGAGCATAAATTATTGGTTTGTTATCCAGTCTTTATTGTCTTCTCAAATAACATTAGGTTTGAGCTAAGCTGCAGATATGATGAATGGTACGAGCAGAACTGAATATAACATAGGAGTATCTTGATTAACAATTCTGACTCTAGATACAATGAACATTGCTTTTCATGTGCATGCATATGCATTTTGAAATTGGAGTATCCGAGTATGCATGCCCACCTTGTTCGCTTATGATGCTTATGCAGAAAGATCTTTTATTTTCTTGTCAGATATCCTGTCTTCACCCTTGCTTCCATCCTCACGAATGAAATTAACTTAGGGCAAGATTTAACAGTTTGACGCATTGTTCAGTGATGCTACCCAATGATGTTCCAAATTTATCCATTTGTACAGTATAATCATTGCTGGTGTTAAGAAATATGGTTGCTTAGAATTGTCTCAATCTCGTGCAAGTATTGACAGGATAGTAGCGGGTCTACATTAAGTGATTTATATTTGCTATCTTGCTAATTTCTGGGATACTTTCTAGGATGGCATGGCATGTTGCCCATCTACCACGGTCCTGCAACACTACCTCCTACAGCATAGGTGATTCATTTAGTTTCGGCTCTTGTTGAGATGTCTTCTGCAGAATGCTAATATGCTATTGCAGTCTGGTCAATTTATTTGATAGGTGAATAATTTATGCTTTGTAGTAAAGGGTAGACCAGAGTGTCTGCTCCATTATTTGCAAACTAATTTTGCCTCTGGTTAGTTGTTCTTTCTCATGTCTTGTCAGTATCTCCTCTTAAATTTCATATATTGGAATTTAGGCTTTGATCCAATATTGTGTTGGATCTGTAGAACTGATAACTCGTCTTTCAGTAATACAAAGATGTAACAATTACCTTGCCATGGCTGTTTTAGTTCAGATCTATTGATTCTTTACTAGGCTCTTGAGTTCATAGGCTGCCAAAGAACAATTTCATATCTTGACAAGATCTTAACCTTTCTTTGGAGAGCTACTGATGGCAGCCACCATTTTTTTCAGGTTATTGTGTTATAAGCCTATAGCTATGCATGTACTACTCTGCATATGACCTAGTGGATTCTCAAAGCTGAATGCTAATCTTGCATTGTCAAAGTGTTTTGTTCTTTAATTATGTTCCTTCTTATTTTCATTTATTTGTACAGGTCCTGCTACAGTGCTACCTTTCAGTTGGAGTATCTGGGAGGACAGACCAGCTAACTGAGAACCACAGATCTCAGATACCGGATCAGAGGGCTAAGCTTGTGTTGCTGAACGTTGTAGCTGTTGGAGGCACTTCTGGTTCATCACATAATTACTCTTTGGATGTGATTCTATTAACCGAACAACTACTCCAACTTAAATTTAGGAGTTTTTGTTATCCAACTTGACACTTTTTAAGTTTTGTCCCATGCTTGTTGTAATTATTAATACTTTATTGCAAAAGATTGTGCTTTCATATATCGTCATGAAACAATTGTTTTCACCCATGTTCTGTCAGTTGGTCCATCGTTCACCAATGGATATGAATCTCCTTGGAATATTATTGTTGCAAATACAAATAGGCTAGATCCAAATTAAGAAATAAAAAAATAGATGTGTGTGCCTATACTCAAACCTATGATTGACGCTGCTCTGATTGATGTTTCAGCCATACCTCCGGTTCCTTGGTGCCTGAAATTAATTTCCCTGATGCGCGAGATTATTAATTTGGACTGAACTTTAAAAATATTGGAACCTGAACCACGGTGCTGTAAGTCACTAGATCGGTACAACCTCTGTAAAACCAGCGAATCTGGCAGGACCGGCCAGCACGCACGGGCCCAGAAAAACCACACCCCCGAGAAAAACCGAGCGAATCTGGCAGGACCGGTCAGCACGCACGACCACGCGCCCGAGAAAAACTGAACAACCGCGCACAGGTGCGATACTGCGTGCCGGTGCGTCGGGGTGCCGCTAAGGGGGCTCGGGTATGGAATAGCGCTGCCTATATATAGATATATATTGATATATTGATATATATATATATATATATATATTACATTAAAGAAAACGTCTTAGATAGAGTTACTACTCTTGAAACACATCTTTAAGGTCTTGGTATTGTGAGGGGTCTTTTCTGAACGAATCAAACACCATGATGTTGTTGTTGTCGACACTAATTATCAGTAGAATCCAGTGGAAATTATATGCATGCTCATAAAGATTAGAATTAACTAAATAGAATTAACAAGGATACTTAGATCACAGTCGCACTTGAAGTTGTAAGGCAATAGTATATAATTCTTGTAATGAAACTCAGACAAGGTCCTATAGATTGTGTCGATTGTTGTTTTTGGTTGATTCTGGACCTCGGATTGGTTAACTTTTGATGGATCCATGAAACCAACTTTTGAATAACCCTTCCTTCGCATCTCAGTAAGTTACAGGCTAAAAAAAAATGAAAGCCAAATGTTAATTAGTAGATCGGCGGTAATAAATTTATTAATAAACATATGAAAATATGCCACTTACAGACACCAGGCCATCAGAAGATCAGTATTCAGGGCGTCTAGTTGGTAAAGTTCATAAATATCTTTGAATTGCAACCAGACCACCTTCTCGCTTTCAAGGGCAAAATCTTCACATCTTGCGAGCATACCAAACATCTCCCGACCTCCTAATGACTTCTTCATGTACCATTCATGAAATCTGTCAATCTTAGTTGGGAACTTCTTGACTAATTCTGGCTTCACTGAACATTGTCCTAGCTGAAAGCGCCATCTAGGTATGAAATTTTGATCCGCTGGTAGGTCTTGAAGGCCGAGAATAACACCAACAGGCATCCCTATTTGTTCAACAAAACTAATGACATGAGTTAGTTGTTCTGTAGGCATATTTGTAGAGCTGCTTGTTCGTCTGCATTGAGGCCTGAGACAAAGTCAGTCGAATTGCTCATCCATGCATCTGTTTGCTTCTCCTTGTTCTTCTTTGTGCCAGTCGTCAACGTCAACACAAGTATTTGCTTGATGTAACTATTCAGCGACCCTCATCATCTCTTCTTTTGATAAGACTTGGCCACCGAACGGTCATAGTCCGTTTTCAACTCTACGCTTCTCTTGCTTTCTTCCTTCTCGCATATGAAAGCCTTGAGTCTCTGCGGACGACCTTTATTTTTTTCTCCTCGAGCCGCCTCTGTCGACCTTCTGCTTTCACTTTGTCAAACCAATCCTTGACTTGTTGATTTGAAATCACATCATTTTCTTCTTCTTTCATCTCCCATGGTAGCTTCCTTGGCTCTGGATTTTTCTTCGCTGGTCCTTTTTTCTTTGGCGGTTGCACTGACTTGCATGATTATGCTCGGGACCTCTGTGGCGCGTGATGTTGCTGAGGTGATTTGGGAGGGATGTCATCATCGTGATCGCTGGAATCGTCATGATCGATGGAGCTCGCTTATCCCGGATTGAATGGTTCTTGTGGAGACGATGAGCGAGGTGATCTTGAAGGTAGTGATGACGGCCCTGGAGATGATGGTGGAAGCTCCAGGGGATCTCTCGGAGGGATTGATCCCTCGTTCACAGTGGGGATTATGATGTAACATTTGGGCCATAATATGATACCACGAAGCACATCCTTAAGTGTCTTTTCCCCATCACCTCCTCGGATCTCTAGCTCTAGCTCTTCAAAATTAGGATGACAAATCTTCTCCACACTAATTGAGGTGTAGCCAGGTGGAATCGGCATGTTGTGGCTTGTCTGTCCAGGAAAATGCGCAAAAGCACTTCCATCTGCCACCTATATATGTAGAGAAATAATGAAGCCATTAGCTTGAATTATACCGTCATTGTGATTATCTGTTCAGAAATTTCTAAGTCATGCATCAGTTGTTGAGCTAATAGCATGAACTATACCTTCACTGTGATGTTGCCGAATGGCTTGTGCAGCTCACATAGGGAGCGCCGACAGAGGTCATCCACAGGGTACCGTTGGCTGTCGTCCACTTGAACTCCTTCTATTGCCCTTTCCTCTTCGGGGACCACTGTGGAAGCACAACTGCTTTTGTGTGCAGAAGGATCCACTTGTACTTGGGGCAGTCCAACAGAATGGGTCATCTCATTTATGGTAGCGGCTACTCGCCGTTCAATCTCTGCCTTCATGCTTTCTTCATGTTCTTTAAGTCTTTGCTCCATCGTTTGGCTATGTTCCTCCTCTTAACGCTCTCTTCTTCTTCTGCAGCCTCTATAGGTGGTAATGTTTCCCTTGAAAGCAAATTTCCATGGTACCACCCCATAGCCCCTGCAATGTCCTAGGTGTTCTGGATTCCTGAGCGCCATAGTGAGCTCATCCATCTCTCTATCAACCTTCAATCTCCCCGCTTTGACATCTTCAATTATTTTCAATATCTCGAGTGCCACCTCTCGTAACGAGGGTGGGAATTCAAAGGTACCATCTTCAGAGTTAATTCTGCCTCTATGAGCATAATACCAATTCCTCGCTCGCTCGGGCCACTCATAGACAGCTGGTATGGTACCTTGTATGAGAAGGTCTTCTTCCATCTTCCGCCACTTGGGAATTGCAAGTGCGTAACCACCTCGACCAAGACGATGGTCGTGCCCCTTCTTACCACAAATATTCTTCCCTAATTGTCGGTGCGGAAAGTAGTCCCGACACTAACTAGTAAGTTACTGTGATCGCCTTCTCGATGGTCGGTGCAAAGCGACGGCCACAGGACACGAGTTTATCCTGGTTCCGGGCGGGGCCGTACGTCCAGCAGTGGTGTGCTCGAGGCATGTATTGCGTTGCACCGTGGTGCTGGAGGGAGCTACAAGCGGGGCGGGAGGAGGCCGGACCTCCAGGTCCCTGAGGTTTTGATTGAGGCGAGTGCCAATATCGTGGTGAAGGCAGAAAGCGTGTGGGTCAGTGCTCTCCGTCGTCGTCCCCCTGCGGCCAGGGGACTGCCCCTCCTTTTATAGGCCAAGGAGGAGGCGGTTCTGAGCGTGCGCCTTTATTCTAGCTATGTGTGATGGCATGGCGGACGGTGCAGCAGTGACGGCCGTCTGGCGAATCTTGCTTCTGGCGGGCGTCATGGCGTGCCACATGATCCGTCGAGGCGGCTTCGAGGGTGGCGGCGTAGAAAACTTCCCGTGTGGTCGTCGTCCGTACGTTAACTCGAGGGTGCAGCTGACGGGAGGTTGTAAGGGGCACAGCCGCGGGCGTGGTGGTGTCTTGTCGCCCCGCACTCCCACAGCGTCAGGGATGGCGCTGCGATGCAGGATGGTGTCGTGATGGCGGGGATGGCCGCGCAGGACCGACGGTGATGGAGGTGACGCGCCTCACTGGTCCGGTGTCATGGTGTGGCCACAGGCGCGCGAGCGCGTCGTCCCTTTTCGAGGGTTCTGCCGTCCTCTTCGAGGGGTGCGGTGCGTTAACGTCACAGTGGGTGGCACGATGTCATGGCGACACCGCCTTACCGCAGTGGTGGGGATGGCCTCACCGGAGAGTTGGCGGACGGCGAATATGATTCCCGAGCGTGTCAGAGGGACGGCATGGTGTGGATTCGTCTTTGACCCGGGCGCCTGCAAGTGTTAGAACATTAAACACCCGCCGGGAGCGGGGGCGGCGAGCCGTGAGGGCCTCGGCGAGGCGGAGTCTCACCCGAGGGGGCGACCCTCGAGCGAGGCGGAGTCTCACCCGAGGGGGCGACCGACCCTCGAGCGAGGCGGAGTCTCGTTAGCGTGGCGCCGCGCCCCTCGAGCGAAGCGGAGTTTCGCCCGGGGGTGGGCGGCTGTTCTAGTGGGCGGCCATACGGTGTGGGCCACTGGCCGTGACTATCTTGAGCGTGTTTTAGGTTTGTGAATTCGTTTGTGTTTTAGTTTTTGCGAAAGTGAATGGGTTTCCCCCGGTTTTTTAGGGGACCCTTATGGCTGTCCCCGACAGTAGCCCCCGAGCATCTGCGGGTGTATCCGTTAGGATCCCGCAGATCTTGGCCTTCTTGATGGGACCTTCTTCCCTCACGATTGCTTTGTGCTATTCCGTGGGGGCGGCTAAGCGGCCAGCAGTCTAACCCAAGCCTTGGAGGAGTGTGTGTACTCCTTCAAGGTTTTTTCACAGCGTCGTCATTGTGCGAGGCGTTTATTTCAGCCGGCCTCGGCGGTGTTTCAGCCGGCCTCGGCGGTGCCGTACGCATGTGCCGACGTTCGCGTGCGTTTGGTGCATATCCAGGAGGTGTAGCCACGCGTCGAGCCCCGAGCACAGGCCCGTTCGAGGCGATCGGGCGGCTCTCCGACTTGTTTGTCGTTCTCCTCGCCATCCCTCTCCGGGGACGAGGGTGAGGTGTCCACAACTCCCATCGAGCGGGTCGCGTGCGGGTTCCTCTTCGAGTGTTATCAAGTGGGCGCCCATGCCCGTTCGATAAGGGTTGGCTCGTGGTCCGGAGACTCGTCCATGAAAGCGCTTACGTGGGTTTGCTAGGCAGGGCTCGGTCCCGTTCGGCGGGGCCAGGCGCGGGCTCTCCTCGATGGGATCCCTCGACTAGCTGCCCTCGTTGGCTCTTGAATACGACATGTGGGGCGCCCTCGAGCTGGTGAGCTCGAGGATAGGCTCGAATGCGCGCGCCCTCGTCGTCCCTGACTCTGTTGATCTGGGGCGCTGTTCGAGAGGTGGGGCTTGAACCCCACGATTAGTAGGGCCGTTGTGGGGTGGCAGCTAAGTGCCCCCGTCTTGATTGCATCTGCAGGATTCGTGGGTTCATGGTCGAGCCGACCCCCGAGCTGCTGATCAGTAATCCTCTAGAATCGAGGCACTGGCGCCCGCTTTCACCGGCGGGTCTCGAGGCCAGTCGTGTCGCACCCTTCGAGGGTCTGGTTTTCGAGAGGCTCGGGCGCGAGTCATGCTTACTTAGTAAGGGACGGGCCGTTAAATGCCCAGATTGTGGCTTGATCGTGCGTCGCGCACTTTTCGGCGTCGCGCGCGCGTAGTGGCGGCGTGGGGGCGGGCGTGACGGCGCCGCGCGGCTCTTGATTGCCGCGCCGTAATGATCGCGCATGCGCGCGGCCGGCCGTTTCGGTGCGGTGGGCCCGCTTGTCGATGGCGAATGCGGCCGCTGCGGTTAATGCAGCGCGGCGGTTTGAGGCGTGGCTCCCTTAGATCTATAAATCCAAGGAGAGGCGGAAGCTCCTTACCTCGTTACTAGCGCCCGCCGCCCTTGGCTCCTTGTTCGCTTCTCGGTGCGCCCTTCGTTTCGCCCGCGCTAACCGTCTTCGTGCGCGAACCGCAATGGCTCCCCACGGCCGATCACGGTCTGGATCCGCTGCCGTGGAGCCGCTCGGCGGTGCGAGGCTCGCCTGGCGAGCTCGTGAACAGCGGCCGGTGGCGCCCGAGCGTGGAGGGGCAGCCCGGCGTGGATCGTTCGCCGGCGGACGGATCGAGCCCAACCCGCCCGTCGGCTCGTCGTCGACTTCATCCGGCACCATGGTAGCGGCGCCGCGCGTGGCGCCGCTTCATGCGTGGTTGTGCCACCACTACGGGGTGGGCTGCACAACCGCCCCAAGCGATTTCGCGGCGCCACCTTGCCGTTGGCGTGCGAGGATTCTGGGGATCGGTGAACTGGGATCTCTGGGTCCTCTTCCGCGCGGGCTGCACGCTTCGCTTCGCCCGAGGCACGCTGTGGCCGGGCGGTGCTGTGGCCGGCTGTCGATCTCGTTGCGGGATTCGCGCAGGAGTTATACATCCCACGCGATGACATCCAACAATGCGGAATGGGGCGGGGTGGTTCTACCTCATAGCAGCGGCGGCCTCCCCTACACCGGCAAGGTCTTTGAAGGAGAAAGGCCGACTCCGGCACCACGGCGTGTCTCCTCCTCGCACCGGTAGCGGTTGGATTCGCTCCTAACCGCATTGAAGAGCTGGCGGACGCCGGGTTGGGGCGGCGGTCCTCATGAACCTCCACCCGTGGATCGTCCCCCTCATGGAGAGGAGCTCCGTATTCACGAGATGAGCGGGCGGCCAACCCTCGTCGTTGGCGCTCGCGGTTCTTGAATAAGCGCCTCGCTCGGGAATCTGTGACCACGAGGCGGCGCGCCATCGGCCTCAAGGCCGGCCGACAGCGGCGACCTCGGTGGATTCGTTATGCTCCCGACGCCCGTGGTGGTAGGCCTTCCTCCCTTTCTCGTTCCCTTGCAGCGTACCGGCATGGTTTTGTGATCGCTTTTAGCGAGGGTGACCGTGGGCGCCTCGCGGTCGACCATACGCCCACTCGGCGGTTGCCGCGCCACGCAGCGGCGGGGCGAGGCGGGCGGGCGGCGAGGAAGAAGAATCGGCGGGGCGCGGGAGCAGCGGCGAGGAGTACCGGCGCGAGCAGCGAGGACTCTCTTCCCGGCGACTCGGGGAACTTCGTCGGGAGAGGAGGAAGAGGAGAAGCGATGGGCGGGCCCCCCTCGAGAGGTGGAATCCTCGACTCCCTCACCAAAGGCATGAGGCGGCGGAAGCGGCGCCCGTGGTGGGCGCGGGCGCCGCCGCCGGGCGGTCCGTGGAAAGAAGGCGGCGCGTCGCGAAGCGCCAGGCGTGAAGCGTCTGGCGCTGCGGCGGCGGCAGCAGGCGCCACGGCGGCGCTGCCGAACCCTCGAGGAAGAGGCGAGGCTTCTCCACCTTGAGGTGGCAGTCCCTCCTCCAGACGTTCGGTTTCGAGGGTTGGAGCTCGATTGTTTGTCTCCGTGTTCGCGGTGGCGCCGACCGTCCCGCCCTCGCGCCCGCTAAAGCGCTCGGTCGGACACGTCCGTACCCAGTGGCGCTCGTCGAGGCGCCCGCGGGCCGGAGGCCTTGGCGATGACGGCGAAACCACAGCGCTGGCCCGCCGCCGTGCCGCGGCGAGGCGGCGGCGCGGCGGCGGCTCGGCAGCGGCAATCGCCAGCGCCGGCGTTCGACCTACTGTCCGGCGGCGGGTGGTCAGCGGCCGTGGTGGAGATCCACGACGGCGGCAGCGCCCGCTGGATGGGGCCAATGGGGCGCCCGCGCCCGGCCCGAGCCAGCGGCGGGGTGTTAGCGATGCGGGAGGATGGCTGCGTGATGCCGCAGCCCTCGGCGCGCGCGGCGAGGCCTCGTCGTCGTCAAGCCCTCCTGCCCCGATGGCACCGTGGCGCGTGTGGAGGCGGAGGCGGGGAGCAAGCCAGTAGCGTCGCCAACCCTGCATTGAGGCCCGGGCCGGCGGTAGGTGGCAGGTTCGCGACCACGGCGCCTCGCTCAACAGCCCTTGGGACGGACGGCTGCGGATCCACAGGGGTCTGCGTGGCGGATTTTCAGTCTGGCGTCCTTACATTGGATTTTGGAATTTCTTCCCCTCGTCTCTCCGCGTTCGTGCTTTTCCGACTCAAACTCTCTTACGCCTTGTCTGGTGGCGGGGTGGAGGTCGAGCCGGAGAAATGCAGCCACCTCGGCCAGGCTGAGCTCAGCTCGGCGTGATGCGGGACCAATCTGACGCTCTTGGCGCCCTTGTCGAGGCCTGGCGGACGACAGCGGGTGGGCTGGAGTACCGGCTCCAGGCGGTGCGGGGCGAGCTCACAGGCGGGGCGCCCGAGCTGCGGCGTCTGCGATCGCGAAGGTGCGGACAGCGCTCTGGAGGCGGGGCGGCGGCTGCTGCGGCGAGGGCGGCCGCGATGCGGACCGTGGCGGCAGTGGGAGGCGGAGGTGGCCTCGATTCGCGCCCGGCTCGAGCAGGACCGTGCAACCTCGAGAGCACGGTCTTGGCGGCGAGAAAGGGCCAAGGCGGCGGTGAGGCGGCTGGCGGACCGGGCCGCCTCCCTCGCCTCGGCGAGCGGCCGGCGGGAGGCGGGGCCCAGCGCCAGCACGCTCGGCTCAGCGAGGCGAACCGCCCTTGAGGCTCGGGCCGCCCTCGGCCGGCGCTGGCGAAGAGGCCAGGGGCCTCCGGCCAGGCGCCCGCACTCGAGGCGCGAGCAACCCTCAAGCAGGGGCGAAGAAGTCTCGCGGCTCGGCGGGGGCTGAACCTCAGCGTCTCCACGAGGATCTGCGCCCGGTATCGTGTGGGCGGGAAGCTACGGTCCTTAGCACGAGCGGAGGCGGGGTCGCGCAAGGCCCTCGATTCGGAGAAGAAACAGGTCGAAGGTGAGTCGCCTCTCTTCGCATTTTGCTTGTTGATTTGGTTTGCTTGGGATCCGCTCCCAATTTTGTTTTCGTTCATGGGTTTCGACTGCGGAGCAGCTCTTGGGAACTCGGCGACCCGGTGAGAGAGACCCTCGGCGGCCTACAACTCCTCACAGCGGGCTGGAGGGCTGCGGGCGCCGCCCTCGAGGCGTGCGAGGTCGAGGAGGCGAAGTGCGGTGGGAGCTCGATGGCGAGTCGCCTCCGCGCCCTCGGCGAACACGTTACCAGTAGCGTCTTGCGCCCTTCACACAGGAGTTGAGCTCTTGGCGTGGTGGCTTCCCACTACCGGGTCGACCTCGAGGCCGTTTCCACGGGCTCGTCGTTCCGTCGGCGTCGGACGGCGAGGTGGCGATGAACCGTGCGGATCGCTCGCTGCTCCCGCCGAGAGGACTTCATGGACTTCCTCTTCCGGACGCTCCCGGTGTGGCCCCAAGCTGAAGACCATTGGGCGTTTGTGCCCTTTATGTTTTGATGTTAGAATTCGAGCCGGCTGTTGTAATAAACATTTGCTGTTTAAAACACTTTGATGTTTGTAAGTTGAAAAACTTCGTTGTTTATTTCGGCAATTGTGTTGTTACGCCTCCCGCTTTCTTAAGCGAACCTTGGCTGGGAAGGTTTTCGTTCGCATGAGTAGCTTATAGGCAAAGTGGCGGGGGAAGGGCCGTATCTGCCGGGCGTGGGCTATCCCGACTCGCGCTTCTTCGCACTCGCGTCCAGCGTGAGTCCACCAAAGTTTGGGTCGAGGCATACTTAGCACATTTCGGTAATTTTCGAAAAAATGGGACCATTTTTGGGGGCGCCCCGTAGTAGCCAGGGGATTTGGTTTCGGGGAAAACCAAGTAGCCCTTCAGCTTTATTAATTTGATGGAAATTACGATGGCCCAGGGGTGTTGGGTATGTAATGACAAGAAAAACTTGGAAATCCTTTCTAAGGGTAGAAGCGGCGTAGCTGTTGGATGTTCCAAGCGTTGGTGAGTTCCTCGCCGTCCTCGTTGGCCGACTTGTAGGTCTTGGGGCTTGAGCACTTTGACAACGATGTAGGGTCCCTCCCATGGGGCGATAGCTTGTGGCGGCCTCGATTGTCTTGGCGCAGCCTTAGGACTAGGTCCCTTCGTGAAGTCTCGTCGTATCTTCGGGCACTGGTGCCGCCTCGAAGCCTGGTATCTTCTTTGAATGCATCGGGCCACGCGGGCTTCGTCCAATTGATCCGATGAGTCCTCGCGGGCTCGCTGGTTGGTGCCTCGTCGTAGCTCTTGACTCAGCGACCCGTATTCCGAGTCCGTGGGAGGGCGGCCTCGCGCCATAGGCGAGGAAGAGCAGGGGTGAATCCGTGGCCACCTGCTCGGGTGGTTACGAGGCTCCACCCGACCGGCGGCTCACAGAGCCATTTTCGGCCGGACTTGTTGATCGCCGAAAATCCACGGGCTTGAGGCCTTGTAGGATCATGCCATTGGCCGCTCCACTTGACCATTGGTGCAGTGGGCTGTGACGGCCGCCCGATCCCGCAGCGGATGTGGTGCTTGTCGCGAAATTCGAGAACTTCTGCGGTGAGCTGGGGTGATGATGGAGTTAGGCACCCGAACCGGTGGATGATGTCGGTGAAGAATATTACGGCTGCTACGCCACGAGATTCGTGATTGGGCGCGTTTCGACCCACTTGGAGAACTTGTCAATGGCGACTAGCGGTGCGTGTAGCCCCGGGCGCCCGGCGAGGGCAGGCAATGTCCAGCCCCCGCGGCAAAGGCCACGTGATGGGGATCGTCACGGAGGGCATCTTGCGGGAGATTGGTCTTGCGGGCGTAAAATTGGCACCGCCAGCGGTGCGCGCGATCTCGGCATCGGCAACGCGGTGAGGCCAATAGAAGCCACTGGCGAAGCGCGTTGCCACGGTGCGTGGCGCGCGTGGTGGCCACACGCGCCCGCGTGGATGTCCGGAGGAGCTCGCGCCCACAGGGGATGGGTATGCACCGCTGCGGGGCGCTGACGTGGCGCTTATGCGGCTCGCCGTCGGCGGTGAGCGACTTGGCCTTCACGGCGTGCGTCGGCCTCGGACCGATCGAGGAAGCTCCTTGCTCCATCCGGTGCGGTGCCAGCCCGCCGATCCTCGCGGCGGGGCGCTCCGTGTCCATGGCCTCGGCCTCGTCGCCGTAGCCCTCGAGCAAGGAGGCACAAGCGCCTCGTTCGGGGGTCTTCA
Organism: Cenchrus purpureus; assembly: GCA_022644695.1. NCBI lineage: Eukaryota > Viridiplantae > Streptophyta > Magnoliopsida > Poales > Poaceae > Cenchrus > Cenchrus purpureus. The sequence goes on along the minus strand of CP053466.1, from coordinate 213,746,314 downwards.
TCCATGGGCTCCGCACGCTGGGTTCGAGGCCCAGGGGTTCCTCTTGACTCGGGGTGTCGACTCGAGGTTGACGACGGCTGGCGGCGTCCGCGCAAAAGCGTTCGGGGCGGTGATTCGCCCGGCGCGATTTTTCGAGTCGTCCGCCTCCTCGTTGTACTGCGGGGCGTGGTTAAGCTCGAGGCCGTAGAACTTGTCTTGAGGGCTCGTCGGCGTTCGGATGAGGCCTCCATTTTGTCGTCGTGACAACTCGCATTCTTCATGACTTGGTCAATCACGGTGCGAGTCCCCACGGCGTCGAGGCGTTTGATGCCTGTCTCAATGGCGATTCGGAGGCCGCAAAGAAGGGCCTCGTACTCCGCCATGTTGTTCGGCGGCGAAATGCGGCGTGCGTATCTCATGTGCTCCCAGGGTGAGATGAAGAAGCGAGGCCGCGCCGCCCTGTTTTCATCACCGACCCGTCGAAGTAGAGGGTCCAGCATTCGGCCTGGATTTGCGGCGGCGGCAGTTGTGTGTCCGTCCATTCGGCGGCGAAATCCGCGGGTTGGGACTTGATTGCCTTCTTGCGCGGCGCCGGCGGCGTCTCGCCCATCAATTCCACAGACCACTTGGCGATTACGCCCGCGTCCGGGTTGCGGATGATCTCACCCAGCGGAGCGAGGAGACCACCGTGACCGGGTGGGCCTCAGTAGTCTTGCGGAGCTTGCGCGGCGAGCACTCTGCGTGAGCGACCACGGATGCGTGGTGCCGTGCCTTGGTCTCGGATAGCGCCGGCGATGTAGTACGGGCCTGCGGGTGGGCGTGCCCTCCTCTGCGCTCCACCACGATGGCGGCCCACCACGAGTGGTCGCGGCGGCGTGGCTCTGAGGCTCGCCGTAAGATTGGCGTGGGCGGCGTCGCCTTGAGTTTGTCAAGCGCCTCACAGGCCTCGGCGGTCCGGAGAAGCGCTCGTGTTTCTTCGAGTCGGTAGAGGTAATCCCTTCTCGGAGCCGCGAGATGAAGCGGCTCAAGGCGGCGAGCACCCCAACACCTTGGACCCCTTGAGGTCTCGAATCGGGCCCATCCGTTCGAGGGCGCGACCTTCTCGGGGTTGGGCTCGATGCCCGGCTGAAACTATGTATCGGCGGCATGCCTCATGACACTCGAGCGCACTTCTCGGGGTTCGCTTCACCCGTTGGCTCGAGCAATCGAATGCCACGCGCGGTCGCTAACGGTCGTCCGCCTTCACGGTTTTCACGACTATGTCGTCTCGTAAAGCCTCAGCAGTTCGCCCGATGTGGTCTCCGAAGATGTCTGCATACATCTGGTATGTGGCGCCCGCGTTTCGGAGGCCAAGCGGCATCGTTAAAGCGAACATTCGAGCGGCGTGATGAGCGAAGTATCGCAAGCTGGTCGGACTCCTTCATCTTTATTTGGTGGTACCGGAATAGGCATCGAGGAAACACAATAGTTCACACCTGCGGTTGAGTCAGCGATTTGATCGATTCGTGGCAAAGGAAAAGGAACTTTGGGACATGCTTTATTCAAACTAGTGTAATCTACACACATCCGCCACTTCCCATTCTTTTCTTAACTAGTACGAGATTAGCTAGCCACGTGGGTGAAAAACTTCCTTGATGAACCCGGCCTCGAGGCTTCGCAGCTCTACTCCGATCGCCCGGCGCTCTTCGTCAAGCGGCGCGGCCGTTGTTGCACTGACTCGGGGGTGAGTAGGATATCAAGGTGCTCGGCGACCTCCCTCGGGATGCTGGCATATCCGAGGGCTCCTGTGAAGATATCGGCGTTGGCGCGGAGAAAGTCGGCACCACTTCCTATTCGGGTCGAGGTGGGCGGACCCTCAACACCTTGCCCTCGGGGCTGCGGTCGAGGCACCTCCTTCGTTTGTTCGGCAGCCTCGAAGCGCCCAGCGTGCTTGGCGGAGGTCGGGGCCCTCGTTGGCCAGCTTCTCCATGTCGCGACAAGCGTTTCGTCGGCGCGGGGCCTCGGCGTGCTCGGCCTTTTCGGCGCGATCGAATCGTGCTCGTCGATCAGCGAGCCACGGTGATTTTTGGCCCGGCATCTTCATCTTGAGGTAAGTGTAGTTCGGGACCGCCATGAACTTGGCATATGCACGGACGGCCAAGGATGGCGTGGTCAGCGCCGGAACCCCACTACCTCAAGGTGAGGACCTCCTTGCGGAAGTTGTCAGGTGTCTTAGAACGGACCGGTGTCGATCTGCAGTGGGCCAGCGCTTGCACTGGCGCGCCATGGAGCAGCCGTCTTTGGGCATGGTGGTCAACCCAATCCCCATCGGTAGTGGGGTGTGGGCGTAGAGGATGTTGAGGCTGTGCGCGTCCATCGACACCTTGGAAAACCCGCGTTGCGATGATGGGATCGGCGACCAGCGGTCTTGGCGGGTTGGGGATGCGGTTCGGGTGGTCCTCGCGGTGAAGGTGATGGCGTCCTCCAGGCCAATCGAGGAAGGAAGGAGGTGCCCTCTCATGGCGAGGACCTCGTGCGCTCTCGCTTGCGCCGGTTGGTGGACATGTCCACCGTCGGTCCCAGATGAAAGGCGTTCTCACGCGGGAAGCCATCCGCGCCTCCGCCACCCCGTCCTTCTTGGCCTCGCCTCCTCCGCGGCGACGCGGGCGGTAGTACTTCTTGAGCATGTCGACCGCCGAGTGTGGTTGACTGGGGTCTTGTGGTACGGGCAGGGCTTCTTCAACATATCGTCGAATACGCCGGGGCCTCAAGGGGCCCTCGAGGGCCCTTTCGAGCCGGGTCAACCGCGAGGGCCTCGGCCCCCGCCGGCGCCCGCCGCGCGCGCTCGTGTGGCGGCTTCTGCCCTTCTTGCCCGCTTGTGTTTATGGGGCTCCTTGGACTTGACCTGCCTCCGCGCGGCCGTCCACACGCCGCCCCTTCTTGCCGCCGAAGATGGCCCCACCGCCTCCTCTCCGGAGGCGGCGGTGGCGATGTCGAACAGCTCGTTGGAGTCGACCGGCGGGCTCCTCCCGAGCTCGCGCACGAGGTCCCGACAGGTCGTGCCTTCAAGGAAGGCGTGCACGATCTCGGACTGAGCAACACTCGGGAGCGCAGTACAGCGCTTTGAAAAGCGCCGTATGAAGTCCCGGAGCGACTCGCCTGGGTGCACGCCGCAGGTCCCGGGAGTTCCTGGGCACACATATGTGCCCCGGAAGTTCCCCACCTAACGCAGACTAAGTCATCCCACCGTGGATCCGCCGGGCAGGTAGGTGCTCGAGCCATGTTCGCCGAGTCCGCAAGGTGCGCGCAGATTGCGGATGATCACCGCATCGTGGTGGCGCCGCCCACCGCAAGCCGACGGTAGTCGTTGAGCCACACACGAGGGTCCATCCCCGTGTACTTGTCGATGGTGGTGGGTCATGGAAACGCTGGGGAAACTCTTTCCGCGACCGAACACTCGGGTTCCCGGCTTCGGTGTTGGCGAGCGGTCCTCCCTCGTCAGAGCGCCACCTCGTCGAGGGTGGTAGCCCGCCGCCCCTCCGCCGCCTTTCGCTGGCCGTGACGCTGCGGCGCTCCGCCGTGGGCCTCGCCGCGTGTGTCAAGGATCCGCCTTGATGTGCATCTTGCCCCGTTTGGCGGTTGCCCGCCGCGCCGTCGCGTGACGGATGCCTCCTCGGTCCTTCGCGCCGCCGCTGGCACTGGATCGGTTGCGCATGCGGGACGCGGAGTTTTGGCCGCCGCACGACGCCGCTTGCTCGATGAGAGTCTCGCACCGCGCGCAGTTACGTGTGTGTCGGCTCGCATGGCCCGGCGGTAGTGTTGCCGCCGCGATGAGTTTTTGGCTGGCACGGCGGCGGTGTGGGTCGCCCACGCTGAAGTTGGCATTGATGCGCCGCAGCTTGCTTTCCCGGCTTCGCGCGCTGCTCGCCGCTGGCCGAGGCTTCCCCGCGATAGTTGCATCGAGAGCCGCACCTGCCGGCATTTTCCGCGAAGCCGCCGCGTCGCGTGTTCGCCACCGCGCATTGATGTCCGCATTGCACCGGGTGGGGCCGGTGGCGGTTCGGCTCCGGATGCCGGGCCGCGCCCCGCCGCCCCGCTTGCGCTGCGCCTTGCTTGTTGGCGATAACGAAGCACTCGCGCGAGGGATCATAGCTCCCCTCGCTGGAGTCGTCGGAGCAACCGAACCAGTAGTCCGCGGCATCAAGGAATCGCCGGAAAACCACAGGGTCCGGTACGCCGGAGAAGTCCCACTCTGCGTAGCCATGCGAGGTTGAGGGCGGCAGCTCGCTGGGCGAGCCGTGGTACGACTCGTCGTTGGTGGTGGCGATGAGGTTCCGGATTGACAGCAAGTGATGGCCCGGGAGATCCTCGTACGCGGCCATGTCGGTGCTGACGGATGAGGCGTACGCCGCAGCAGGGTTGCGCATCCCGTGGGGAAACTGCGGCCCCGCGGCCACGTGTTCCCCCGCAGGGTGCGCCGCCGTGTCGCCGGGGGGCGCGGCTGCCCGAGCCGCCTCGCGTGTTGCCCGGCTGCCGCCTGCGCGCGCGCTCGGGCGCGAGCGCCGACCGGGCGCGGCGCCGGGTCGAGGCGCTGGCAGCCACCCGGTGGGTGCCGGAGCGTCGATGGCGTGACGGGCATTGGGCCCGCCTACCGACCGCCACGGTGGAGCTCGCCGAAGTTGGTGAGGCGATGAGGTAGCCGCTCGTGGCTCGAAAGTTCGTGCTCCCAAACCGGATTTCAATCCGCGGGGAGAGGGTCCGAGCTGCCCATGGCGCACTCCGGACGCTCATCTTGCATTTAAATCACCATCGAGAATGCCGGTGAGGGGTCGATCACGCCCGAAGCCCCTACCGGCGCGCCAACCGCTTGGCGCGAAAGTAGTCCCGACAATAACTAGTAAGTTACGCCGTGATCGCCGATGGCTGCTGCAAACGACAGCACAGGGACACGAAGTTTATCCCGGTTCCGCCGGGGCCGTGACGCCCAGCAGCGTGGTGTGCTCGAGGCAATCAGTATTGGCGTTGCACCGTGGTGCTTGCAGGGGAGCTACAAGCGGGCGGGAGAGGAGGCCGGACCTCCGTGTCCCCGAGGTTTTGATTGAGGCGAGTGCCAATATCGTGGTGAAGGCGTAAAGCGCGGTGGGCTGCTCTCGCGTCGCCCCCTCGCGTGGGGACCGCCTCCTTTATAGGCCAAGGAGGAGGCGCTACAGCGTGCCGCATCGCTCTAGCTACGTGTGATGGCATGGCGATGCAAGGTAACGGAGTGGACGGCCGCTCGGCGAATCTTGCTTCCGGCGGAGCGTCATGGCGTGCCTCGTATCCGCCCGTGAGCGGCTTCGAGGGTGGCGGCGAGAAAACTTCCCGTGGTCGCCGTCCGACGCGACTCGAGGGTGCGCCGACGGGAGGTTGTGGCATACCCGGCGTGGCGGTGTCTTGTCACCCCGCACTCCACGCCGTGATAGCGCTGCAGCGCGGGATGGCATCGTGATGGCGGGATGGCCGCGCAGACCGACGGTGACGGAGGTGACGCGCCTCACCGGGTCCGGTGTCATGGTGTGGCCTCGGCGCGCGAGCGCGTCGCCCCTTCGAGGGTTCTCGCCGCCCTTTCGAGGCGCGCGCTGGTCAGAGAGTGGGTGGCGCAGTGTCGGAGCCGACATCGGCCTTGCCGCGCTGGTGGGGATGGCCTCACCGGGAGAGTTGGCACCGAATATGATTCCCGGGCGTGTCGAGGGACGGCATGGCGTGGATTCGCCTTGACCCGGGCGTAGGGACGCAAGTGTTAGAACATTAAACGCCTGCTTGGGAGCAAAGTGGGCGGCGGCGAGTGAGGGCCTCGAGCGAGGCGAGTCTCACCCGAGGGGGCGACCGACCCTCGAGCGAGGCGAGTCTCAGCGCGCGCGCCGCCTCGAGCGGCGGAGTTTCGCCCGGGTGGCTGGGCCGACTGCTCGTGGTACTGGGGCCACCAGGTCAGGGCTACCGGCCGTGACTATCTTGAGCGTGTTTTAGGTTTGTGAATTGCTTTGTGTTTTAGTTTTATGAAGTGAATGGGTTTCCTGCTTTTTAGGGGACCCTTATGGCTGTCCCCGACACTAATGCACTCACCTTGGCAAACTCTTCACTTTTTAGTAATAAACGAAGGACATCTAGTGTTCTATTAATTTGGGATATTCAATCCGATTTGGAGTTCAATTCTTCTTGATATAATCTTTATCCATCTATTGCTTGAACTTCTGAAATTGAGTTGCCATCCTCGTGAGAGTCCAATGCTTCACAAAGTTTGGTTGGACGCCTTGAGGAAGTGTGAAGTGTTTTAGGGTTTCATTCCACAACAAATTTTTAACCGAGTCTAGAACCACATGTGGATTATCTGCTTTTCTCTTCCATTATCTGTAGCTGATGGGAACATTGTCTCTTACAATGGCCCCACATTGCTACATATACTTGTCTTTGATCTTTTTTGGAGCACATGGTTGGCCAACCTCTGACGCTTCTGTGATATGATACACCACATGGCTGGTGACTACTTGTGTACGCCCTCTCTTAGTCTTTTTTATGTTGAGTATGAAGCCTACAAGTTGCAGATTCGTTATTTAATTAATTATGTAAGAATTGAGGTTAGAGAATTAATAATGATGAACTTAATGCATGATATATATATACCTCATTAGAAAATTGCATATTATCATTCACAATAATGTCCTTATTGTTTTCTGCACAATCCTCATTATTTTCTGCTGGGTCCTCGACGGCCAAGGCCTTCCTACGAGGTATGTTCAAGATCATGTCCGCCTGACTACAATCCTCGGCGGTGTAGGTTGGAATGGTATTTGTACCACTAGCAATAATGTCTTCCATATGGCTGTTATTATTGTCATCCATCTCAACTATACTAATTTCTGCAATAAACATGAATTTTGTAAGAATTTCTAGAATAAACAAGAATTTTCTATGAATTTCTAGAATAAACACGAATTTTCTATAAATTTATACAATAAATAACAATTTTTTATTAATTTCTCGAATAAACAATAATTTTCTAGGAATTTCTAGAATAAACAAGAATTTTCTATGAATTTCTAGAATAAACAAGAATTTTCTAGGAATTTCTGGAATAAAAACAGTTTTCTATGAATTTCTAGAATACACAAGACTTTTTTAGGAATTTCTAGAATAAAAAACAATTTTTTACAACTTTCTAGAATAAACAAGAATTTTCTATGAATTTCTGAATTAAACAATTAATTTCTATGAATTTCTAGAATAAACAAGAATTTTCTAAGAATTTCTAGAATAAACAATAATTTTCTATGAATTTCTAGAATAAACAAATTTTTTTATGAATTTCTAGAATAAACAAGAATGTTTTTATGAATTTCAGGAATAGACAACAGTTTTCCATAAAATTGTAGAATAAACAAGAATTTTCTATAAATTTCTTGAATAAACAACAATTTTCTATGAATTTCGAGAATAAACAAGAACTTTCTATTAAACTAAGTCGAAATATTTCTGCTAACTTGTGGACGAACGATGCTTGTGGACGGCGGTGCCGCGGTGCCGTGTGGGCGTAGTAGGAGCATGGCGGGGAGGTGACGCAGAGTCACTTGTTCGAGCCGACGCGACAGTCGTCAGGTTCGGAACTATGAAATGTGTATTAGAAAACAATTAAGAACTCATATACACAAATACCTTATTTTGGTTGATAGTTGTTGTTGTAAATTCCGAAATCTCCGGACAATAAAGTAAAAGTTGGTCTGACAAAAGGTCTCTCTCTCTCAAAAAGGTGATCCCTTTACACGGAGGCATGGGGGCTCCTTTTATAGTGCCCGAGGGTCACTTTTACATTCTAATTCTACCCCTAACAATGTTACATATAGAAGGAAATGTTGAGGGTACATTCATCCGCGCCAATCACGGAGATCTCTTCTAAATTACAAACATGCCCGAATGTGTTCCAGCTTCTTTCTTCTTGCGTAGCCAAGCTTCTCACATTTCTTTGTGTCTTCTCTAGTACGCCATTGACTCAGTCAGCTTCGGCCTTCCTGAATATCTTCTTGATCTTTAGGAGTCCTCAATCATCAGCCTCGGAAGGAGAGACTGTTTTCTCATACCGTCTTGATGCTCTTTCATGAGACCTCCAGAGTGGAGAAGTTTCCATGGAACTTCCAGCTTCTTGATCTTTACACAAAACACACAGGAAAGAAAGGAATCCTGGTTTCTTAGGAATTCGAGGGTCGATTCATGTTCGATATAAAACCATCTTGTCAGGCTTCTCTTCTTGTAGGAAATCTTTCTCTAATCATAAAAGATAGCAATCCTAGTTATGTTCACAGATCTGAGAAACTCTAGAATTTTCTAGAACTTCCTATCTGCTGATTATTCTGATGACGTGTGTCTTCTTGGAAGATTCCGAGGGTGGTGGTTTTTAGCAGATCCCCAATGGTAGCCCCTCGGGGAAGCGGGTTGACTCCGACGACTCGTTTCCACGTGAAAATTCTGAGGATTGGGTAAAAATGTCACCCTCGGGCGTCGAAGGGGACACGCATCATCGTTTTGTGGGGTGTCGTTCCATTTCCCGAGGCACCTTCTCTATGCCTCCCTCCGTTCCTATAAATAGAGGGGTCGTGGTAACTTTCGCTTTCACCGTTTCCTAGCTTTTGGATCTTTTCGGAAGTTTCTCAAACTCTTGAAGATTTCCTAGTTTCCTGCTTCCTGGTTTCTTCTGCTTCTCCGAAGGTAACATTATTGTTTTTCGTTTCCTTTGTTTTGTTTCTTAGCGATATGATTGGTTTTTTTATTTTGTAGTTCTGTGTTTTTGCTTTTTTGGTTTTTAGGTGGCTCGTACCAAAAGCACTGCTAGGCCAATGACAGAGGAGGAAATTGCTCAAGCTGCTGCCGCTCCGGGTTCTGACATTCCGCAGTCTTCCGAAATACCTTCTTCAAGTGGTGCCCCTTTATTCCAAAGTCCTGAAGATACCACTGTTGAGGAAGGAGAGGTGAATTCGGGCGAAGATTCTGGGACTGAGGAGGATATTTCTCAGGTTGAAGTTGATATGGAGGAACTTATGCCCCCGAAGGTGGCGTACCCTCCTACGTTCGTTTTTGGGAAATCTCTAGTGACTCCTGCCTTGATCAAGGATTTTGAAGAAGCAAACTTCTTCCCTTCTCGGTCGTGGCCGTGCAAATCGGCTGCATGAAGAGATCCCTTAGCCGCAACCTGATGAAGTGGTGGTTTTCAGGGACTTCTTTAATGCCGGTCTTAGGTTTCCGTGCGACAAGCGTCTTCCGTCGATCTTGGATCGATTTCAAGTAAAGATTCATCAGCTCACACCTAACTCCTTTCTGGAACTTTCGAAATTTTTCTGGATTCAGAAAACTTTTGAGGGTCATATAAGTGCTGATGTTTTTGCGCGGCTCTTCGAACTTCATATTCAGCAGAAGATTATCAAGCTTGATGATGATAACTTATACGAGGCTCATTACGGATGTAGCACTTTCAATACTCACAGAAAGAATGCGAGTCAGAAGATCGAGAGGATTCGAATTGCTTCTTGCAGTAATGATAAATGGGTTGATGACTGGCAAAGATTCTGGTTTTATGTGAAGGTTGATATGACTAAGGAGATGAGTCTTGCTAGTCCTTTGAACCCTTTCTATACACCTATTGGATCAATGACCGCGGTGTCGACGGCTTCCTTCAACCGGAAGTCCCAATATTTCAAAAAGGGTGAAGATATGTTCTTCTTCGCTTGCACCATCCTTGGTGGGCGAGACGTGATTGAAGAATACGTCGCTGCTAGCGTATGGCCGTTGTCTTTTGGGTGGAAACCTAAGAAAATCGTATACCTTTCGGTAGATTGGGTGCCGTGCAAGGTTCCCTTTCCAAGGTTTGATCTTCGCCTTCCCGATGATCAAACTTTGGAAGCTTTTATTTATCTTGTGGAAGAGATGGTTGTTGATATGGTTGGAAAATGCTATCTGACTGAGTACAAGCAATTTAAGAATATCGTGAAGCATAAGCGGCGGGTGAACTGTGTTTTCTCAGAACTTAGCGCGGAGCCAGCTTTGCGCCCGAGGCCTCCTGGTCCTAAGAAATTGATGCAGGCACCAGGCGTTACCGGGTCGGTTGCCATTGGTGCTCCCGCGAAGTCTCGGAAGAGGAAGAGTTCCAAGGCTTTGGCAATTTCTGAGAAGGTGTTTGACAAATCTTCTGGATCGAGCAAATTTTCTGGGAAAACCAGATCCCTGGAAATGCCGAAGAAGAGAAAATTGACTTCCGGGAGTTCCTCCTTGCCTCCTCAGATCTCCGAGGTTGAGAAGACCACCGCGGCTGGTTTGGTGGATCTGAATAAGAAGAGAGGTAGTGTGAAAGTGATTTCTTCCAAGCCTCGCACTCGCATTACGTCTGCTTTGTCGGATGATGAGGAAGATGACAGCCAAAACTCAAGTGACTCCTTGTTCTGTTGTGAGGTGGTTCCAAGCCGTGTCGTGTGTTCTCCTTCTTCGGAGAATACTTTTGTTGATATTGAATCTCTTTCAGATAAGGAGCCTGCTGTTGCTGAGAAGATTGATGCATCCAAGACTTTCGAAGTTTCCACATCTTTGGAAAAAGGGATTGTGCTCTTGGAGGATAAGACTGATGATGGTGACGCTTCTCTTAAATTCATGGCTGATCTTGAAAAAACTGTGCAGTGAGGTCCTCCTTCTCACTTTCCACTTCTTATTCAAGGTCGGCAAGATGTTCCTGAGAGCGAAGGCGTCCCTGCTGAAACCTACGGATATAATCAAACTTTTGGGACAAGCCTGAAGGGTAAGTTGCTATTTGTTGGTGGTGCTGGGATTGGGCGGGATGATGATCCTTATAGCTTTAATATGCTATGGCATGCTCCAGGATCGCTTGCTGCCATCGCAAGCTCATCCGGAGGTGAGGCTTTGAAGAAACCCTCGTTCTCTAGTCAGGATTTGGAGAAAATTTCGGATTCTCAAATGGATACTGTACAAGACGAGGCTCATGCAATGGTGAAATCCGTGCATGAAGACGTGGGAAATTATTTCGATCCTGCAGGTGCATGAGCTTCGGCTTCTACTTGCTTTCTTTTTTATTTTGGTCTCTGCTTTTACTGACTAAACCTTTTGTTGTTCGTAGTTTTTGAAGATACTTTGCATAGATTTCCTGCGAGGGATCTGTCAATGATCAGCACTACTCTTGGCTTGAAATCTGTAATTGCCAGGAAAATTGCTTCTGAGAAAACTCGCGAAGACATGAATTATGCTCTGGAATTACAAGGCAAAATTCTGAATCTTGAGCGAGATTTATCTTCCTTGAAGAAAGTTTCTCAGGAACTTGAGATTTTGAACAAGTCCTTGACACAGATGGTAGATGTTGCTAAGGAGGGAAAGAAGCATGCCGTTGATGCTTATAAGGGTCTGGAAGTTGAGCACATGAAGCTTCAATAGTCTCATGCTGATAATTTGAAAATTCTTGAAGAACTGCGCGGGGCTGTTGAATGTGACGCGAATCAAATTTCAGATCTTAAAGCTAAGAACGCTGAAGCCATGAAACAAAATGCTGATCTTGCGAAGGCTAACGGGGAGAAGGATTTGAGAATTCTTTCTTTGGAAAAAGATCTTGCTGAAAAAATTAAGCTTATGAAAGATGGAGAGAAGAAGATAAAGAACGATTTTGAATATTTGTTTGAAAAGTATAGTGAAGCTCTTGGAGAGTATGGTGCTAGGCCAAGCCCTTTTCCAGATGCAGAGGATCCGCAGGCGATTATTAGCTAGCTTACAGAGGAGTTTGAAAATCTTCCCGAACTGATCGGCTCTGCTAGCGATTTTGCCGCTGCATTCTGTTCTGAGAGTCTTCTGAAACTCTTGGAGATTAAGGATTGCACAGATCTTGGAAAGTTTCGTTCTTCTGGTCTTGAATTTCCTTCAGCATCCAGTGTGTCGATGATTCGTGCAAACGAAGACGTGAAGACCATTAAGAAGAACTTTGTCAAGAAGTTTTGGATGGCTAGGGGCAAAGAGTTTGCTAAGGATATAGCTCGTGCAAAGCTTGCTAAGGTAACTTCTCTTTTTTGCCGACTTCGCGTGTTGCTTAGCTCTTTTTCTTTATTCCTGCCATGTTTTGTTTAAAGTTTCTCCCCCCCCCCTTTCTTGATTTTGGAAGATGAAGCGCAGGAGGAACTGCGAACGGTGCTGGAGATGGATCCCGAGGGTGATGCTGAGAAGGTTGACGAGGAGGCGGCGGCGGATGAAGGCGTTGCTAATCCTGATGTAACGCCGGCCGGTGAAGAGCAGGTTTAGGATTGAGATGTGTTTTAGAACTGTCTTTAATCATATGTGGTGTATGTAAAAAACTTGTGACACATTATTCCTGCGCAGGTCCTTGAAGAGGGGCCTGCGCAAGATGTTACCCCAATCCATATTTATCATGAACGGGTCATGGCCAGTGGTGCTTCCTAGTGTTTGTATAGGGAAGCTTATCCTGAAAACTCTTTCAGAGATTTTTGGGTCTTTTGTTGCGAATACTTTTCGATGCACAGCTTCCCTTTGGGTTGGTTCTTTTCTTCACGAGATGACTTCACTGTCTCGAGGCTGGAAGAAGATGTATGCTCCATGAAGACGGAGCCCCTTAGCCGTAGATGATGATTTTGCGTATGTTTGTGATATTCTTTGAGCAATGAGGCTCAAGCCCTTGGTCCATGTGCTTGAACTTCCCTTGTAACTTTTCTTGATTTTTGTATGAACTTGAAGCAATGAAATGCAGTCCCTCGCTATGTGAAAAAGCAACCTAAGAAAAAGTTTTTGCAAAAAACGTCACCCTCCCTATCTTGCGTTTTGTAGTGCGAGGGTGCATCATTTCATTAGAAGATAATTAATCTTGGTAGTTGCTTCAGAGATTTCAGCAAACTTTCTGAAAAAATGGATTGATAAGTCGATAAAACTTGCACGGAGTTTTATGGACTTAAGTCTTTTTGATTGAAATCCATGTTGATATGGCAACTCTTGGTTGCCTTCAACGCGTGCTACGAAGTTTGTTTCTGTAGCGAGAAGCTCTTTACAAGTCTAACTTGCTCAGGAACATGCTATAATAAATATTTGTGAAAGGTGGAATATAGTTCATATCCTTTCAGTAAAAACTAGAAATGATAATCTGTAACAGGGCTGCATCCTTTTGTTGTATTGAGCCTTTGTGATTCTCGTGGTTAATCACAATTTTTGGGATATGGCCGCAACCTTCTGTTGCCCTCGGCCCTTGTGATTTTCATGGTTAATCATACTTTTTGGAATATGGCCGCAACCTTCCGTTGCCCTCGGCCTTCGTGATTTTCGTGGTTAATCACACTTTTTGGAATATGGCCGCAACCTTCCGTTGCCCTCGGCCTTCATGGTTTTCGTGGTTAATCACACTTTTTGGAATATGGCCGCAACCTTCTGTTGCCCTCGGCCCTTGTTTGCTTTGCTTTTGCGAGAATGATGACAGAAAAAAGAATGACGAGAATCGAGAAAAATATGTAGGGGAAACTTCTCTTTCATTGATAACAGAAAGAAAATTTACACGAGACCCGCCTCATTAAAAATCTTGCCTCCATGATGGAGTTCCCCCTGCAAGGAAAAGAGTACGGTCCCTTTAGGTAAATTAAAAATGTAGGAAAAAGTAAAGTTCTTTTTTCCCTCGACACTGTTTATAGACCCACAGGCCGAGGATTTTTACATTTTTTCTTAATTAACTTAAGAACTAACTAAACTTCTAGCTCTATTTTTTCTTAAGGATAGTACCTTTTTAGGCTGTCCACATTCCATGAATGTGGTAGCTCTATTCCCAGCTCATCAGTTAGGCGGAAAGAACCTGGCCTATTGCTCTCTTTCACTATGTAAGGGCCTTCCCACGTTTCTTGTAACTTTCCCGGATTCTCCCAATCCTTCTTTCTTTTGATAACCAGGTCCCCAATTTTGATCTCCTTCCTTATAATTTTCTTGTCTTTCCACTTTCTGGTTTCCTGCTGGTATTTTTCCAAGTTCTGAGCGGCTTCAAGAATATCTATTTCAATCATATCTTTCTCTAGTTTTTCAATTTCCTCAGAATCTTCATTTTTCCTGGTGGCTCTCAGACTTCAATTCTTGATTTCTTCTGGTGTCATTGCTTGCAGTATAACAAAGCGAAAAAAGGTGAGAACCCCGTGGCTCTTGAAGTGGTTGTGTTGTGAGACTAGATGACCCTTGGTAATTCATCTACCCATTTGCCCTTCTTTTGATTAAACAAGCACTTCTTGACACCTGTGAATATGATTCCGTTTGCTCTTTCCACCGCTCCGTTTGATTAAGGGTGATAGACTGATGAAAACTTGATGTGAGTGCCTATAGTTCTGCAAAACTCCTTGAAGATTTGGCAGTCAAATTGCTTCCCACTGTCTACGGTGAGTTCTCTTGGAACTCCAAATCTGCAGACTATGTTTTGCCAGAAGAATTTCTGTATAGTTGCAGTTGTGATGTTTGCCAATGGTTTTGCCTCGATCCATTTGGTGAAGTAGTCTACTGCTATTGCTGTGAATCTGCAGTTTCCTTGTGCCGTGGGTAATAGCCCTACTAGATCCATTCCCCATCTTTGTAATGACCACGATGGTGAAATGAATTGAATTGGGAGCGAAGGTGTTTTCTGCTGTCTAGATGTCTTTTGACTGCTTTGCATTCTTGAACGAGCTTTTTGGCATCCACAATCATGGATGGCCAGAAGAATCCTTGCTTTTCCTGCAAGTGCCCTTATGGCAATATGGGCTCCGCAAAATCCACTGTGAATTTCTGCCATAAGTTCCTTCCCTTTTTCGGAAGTGATGCATCTTAGCCATGGTTCGGAAATCCCTGATTTGTACAGCTCTCCGTCTACTATAGCGTAGCCCCTTGCCCTTTGCTTGAGTCTATTTAGTTCAATTTCATTAGTGGGTTCATAATGGTTTCTTAGGAATGCCATGATCTGTGCTCTCCAATCAAATGGCTCTATGATATTCACCATTCTCTCTTCTTGCTCTTTTACTGAAGGGGAAGTGATAATCTCGAAGAAAACATCCGGAGGTAGAGGTTAGTTCTGAGCTGCTGCTTTTGCTAGCTTGTCTGCCTCGCCGTTTTCAGCCATTGGGATGTGTTGCACAGTGTATCCCTTGAAATATTTCTCCATTTCTCTGACTTTCTTCAGGTACTTTATGAGTTCCGAATTTCTTGCATCGCTCTCTTTCTCGATATGTTCTTGAATGACTTTTGAATCCGTTCTAATGATGAATGTCTGCTGACCTAGAGCTTTCATTTTTCCGAGTGCTAGTAACAGGGCTTCATACTCTGTGGTGTTGTTGGTGGAGACGTCTTCATCTGGGAAATCTAACCTTGCTGCGTATCTTATTTTGATACCCGAGGGTGATGTAACTATTGCTGAAATTCCCACGCCTTTTCCGCACCATGCCCCATCACAATAGATTTTCCATGGCACTTGTTCGCAGCTGTTGCTTTCCATTATTGGTGAAGTCGAGTCCACAACAAAGTCAGCTAGGACTTGAGATTTCATTGCATTCCTTCTTTCAAAATCCACTACATATCCGGATAACTCTGCAGCCCATTTTGCAATTCTCCCAGTTGCATCTTTGTTTGTGAAAAGATCATTTAGCGGCTGGTTCGTGATAACACGAATTTGGTGTCCTTCGAAGTAGTGCCTGAGTTTTCTTGCTGCCATGACAACTGCATAGGCAATTTTCTCTAGTTCTGAGTAGAACAATTTTGATCCCGAGAGAGCTTCGGAGGCGAAGTAGACTGGTACTTGCCTCAATTTCCCGTTTTCTTCTTTCTCCTGAACAAGGACAGCACTCACAGCTGAATTGGAAGCTGCAAGGTATAATAGGAGAGGTGATTTTGGCTCTGGCGGGCATAGTTTTGTCATGTTTTCCAGATATTCCTTGAGATCCTTGAATGCTTGACTCTGAGCTTCGCACCATTGGAAGTTTTTGGAACTTCGAAGAAGTTGGAAAAATGACAAACTTCTCTCTCACGCCACGAAATGAACGTTTAATCTGCCACTCTTCTGTCAACTTTTGTATATCTTTGGTGAGTTTGGTTCTTGCATTTCTATGATTGCTTTGATTTTGTCAGGATTGGCTTCGATGCCTTTTGTTGATACTAGGCATCCTAACACCTTTCCCTTCTGAATGCCAAACACACATTTCTCTGGGTTTAGTTTGAGATTTGCCGCCCTTAGATTTGCGAAAGTTTCTGCTAGATCTTTGATGTGATCGCATCTTCTAATGCTTTTAACGATAATTCACTACACATCTTCACTACACATATCTATGAATTTACATGTATGACTATATATACACAAACATATATGAATTGTAATTAAGTTATCTATGCATATCAATGATTTCAAAATTTTCTATGCATATCAATGATTAGGCCTGGGCAAAATACCCGATACCCATTACCAGACCGAATTGCAGAACCGAACCCGAACTGCCCGAACCCGAGGTACCCGATTCCAAGTTCGGATAGTGATTGTGATTACCCGAAATTAGTTTGGGTAATTCGGGTAATACATTCCGGTACCCGAACTACTCGAAATTTGTCTTTGTCTTTGTATTTATTCATGTGTTGTTAGTTGAACACTTGAAATTGTCACTTTATTACAATATAATTCTCTTAGTTTGAACAAGTGACTATAATATACTATTCTTCTCAACTTGTAGTTAAAATTCAACACAAACTACTAGTCTATGGAACATTATGTGTGTTTGAGTGTATACTTTGATTATATATTTTAAATTGGGTAACTAACCCGAACCCGATTTTATGGGTACCCGAACTTATGCGGTAGTGTTTTCAGAGTTGATATCGGGTAATGATTCTCATTACCGAATTTCGCAAAACCCGAATTACCCGACCCGAACTAATCGGGTAACCCGAACGCCCACCCCTATCAATGATTTCTACATTTTCTATGCCTATCTAGGAATTTATTACAACTATACATAAATACATTTCAATTGACAAACTAAATCAAATAAATTTAAAAAGCGCTCACGACGCAAGCATTACACAAGCTTACGCCACCAAGCCAAAACCCTACCCACCGACCGGCCAACAAGATGCATCGCCGCTGCTCGGCCAACGGGACGGGCCCGCCGGTGGCGGCCAGACGGCCAGGGGCGGGGAGGGCGCGCGGCGCGTCCCTGGGGAGGCGCGTCGAGGGGCGCTGGCGCACGTCGAGGCGAGGGACGGCGGCGTGTCGGGGAGGAGGACGGTGGTGCGGCGGGGAGGAAGACGGCTCGTCGACTGAATGACGACGGAGACGACAAGAGATTGAAATTTGGGCAAAATGCGGCTAAGTGCCGATCTGAAAGCCGAGGCACCTTATATACCACCCCCGCCTTTTGTCTCGGGTCGTAACACCACCCGGGACTAAAGGGTGAAAATTTGCCTTTGGGTGGGCTCCCGCGCGAAACTACCCGAGAAAAAAGGTCCCCCTTTTGTTTCCGGTGGTAACACCACCCATGACTAAAGTGCAATTTTGCGCGGGAAGTTAATACTTCTCTTTTCTTTCCTCATTTTTCTCATTCTTTTTGTTTGGAATATTTTAAAAAAATCGTAAGTTTAAATATGTGTGCCATGCAAAATTATGATAAGTTTAAAATAAAAATATCTACTTTTCTATGCATCTATTAATTTTAGAGTTGAAACAATTACTTCTAATTTTCGTTTACAATGTTCATATTCCAAATTTTTTAGGAAAATATAGTAACTTGATTTGAAATAACTTTAAAAAACTCAATTGAGTTAGTTTATGCACCATTAATTGACTTGACTGATAAATGATTTTGTGGCAAAGTTTGACACTATTCCAGATATTTTTAAAGGTGGACTTAGGTCAACGTTTAATTACCGGGTGACGTTGCGCGGAAAATCAATTAAATCGAAAAAAGTGCTAAACTAACTCAGAAAAATTTCAAACTTGGTGAGTCCTTCCCACGGGGCATCTAAAATCCTTAGAAAAAGTTTGGGACCAATAAGGCACTACAAAGCGCATGGTATTCAGAATCTCTCAAAACCTAAGTGTGCACACTTGGTTCGGTGAAAGGTTTCATATACCTTTGTGAAGCACGTTGACTCAGTCTGTGTCGAAATGACCTAAAAATTTTTTTGTTGTCATATACACCCAAAATAAGGCCACACGAAAGATTTTAGGGTTTTCTGATAATTAAATGTATTACTGTATTTTTCTGAGTGATGTGTGAGACAAATTATGGTCAATTACACATGAAAAACACAAGAATTCTGCATTGGCCTCCACAAAGATTTGTCTCCTAAGTCACAAGAGACCTTGTGTCAAAATTTGTCACCATTCTGAATCATTTCAGGAGTGGACTCAGGTCAACATTTAATTACCGACTGATGTCGTGCGAAAAATCAATTAAACTGAAAAAAGTACTAAACCAACTCAGAAAAATCTCAAACTTGGTGAGTTCTTCCCACAGGGTATCTAAAAGCCTTAGAAAAAGTTTGAGACTAATACGGCACTGCAAAGGGTATGGTACTCAGAATCCCTCAGAACCTAAGTGTGCACACTTGTTCGGTGAAAGGTTACATATACCTTTGTGAAGCACGTTGACTCCGTCTGTGTCGAAATGGCCTGAAATTTTTGTTGTTGTCATCTACACCTAAAATAAGGCCCCACGAAAGATCTTAGGTTTTTCTAATAATTAGATGTATTATTATATTTTTTGAGTGATGTCTGAGACAAATTATGGTCAATTACACACCAAAAACATAAGAATTCTGCATCAGCCTCTACAAAGATTTATCTCCTAAGTCACAAGAGACCTTGTGTCAAAATTTGACACCATTCCGGATCTTTTCAAGAGTGGACTCAGATCAATGTTTAATTAACGTGTGATGTTGCGCAAAAAATCAATTAAATTAAAAAAAGTACTAAACCAACTCAGAAAAATCTCAAACTTGGTGAGTCCTTCCCACGGGGCATTTGAAAGCCTTAGAAACAGTTTGAGACCATTATGGCACTACAAAGCAAATGGTATTCAGAATCCAAATTCAATTAAATTGAAAAAAGTACTAAACCAACTCAGAATAATAAACATGTTGATATAGCGCACGTAACCTTCAGTACCAACAGAGCAAGTTGTTCAAGCAAGATGTCGACATTCTCTGTCTCACTCTCTGGAAAAGGTGTCTAAAAGCTACTATATATGCTGAAGCTGACCTCCTGAGATGTGTCACTAAAAACATAATACTTGGGCAGCTTGCTCCTATTGGTACTGGAGGTAGTGCACTATATGTCTGAGCACATAGCTAGCTAATTCATACAAGCTCATATAATAGGGTATGGTACAAATCCTGATCCATGCTTGCATAATGTTACTGAGGACCTAGACCTAATCCAGCACGTGCTTGTAGGTATGAAATATGGCTAATGTATGCAATCGTCCAGCCTAGAACTCCCTCAAAATAAGCTAGAGTGTGTACGGGTGCACTCTCCTTTGCTTCTGGAGGAGTGTCACACACAACAATGCAAACATCAGACAATGGAGCCTCGGATTCCGCTGGCTTGTAGATAGTTACAATTGCTTGATTCTTCTAATTTCTGGTGAAAAACGACTCCCACCATAGTAATCCACCCCAACTCTTTCCACGACTTGATTAAGAATCGCACGGAAGCTAATTGAAGCATAAGTAGAACTAGAGAGATCCTAGACACAATCAGATGATGATGAGATATAATAACCATATGAAAGTTAAAAATATATATATGTAACAGAAGCAAATTAATTAAGAATGAATAAAAAAATATATATATCTTATACCAAATCTCGATGATCCCTGCAAAGCCTCTCTGTAGTCTGAACCACATTGTCTTCACCCACCTTGAGTTGCCTTAATTTAAAATAGGAAAGGTCTGGCACGAAGCACCCAACATTCTGGAGCCGCTGTAGAGAATTCTCCACGGCAGTCCTTTCTCGGGTTAACCGAATAGATGATGTTGAGCCCACTATTGCAACATGAACAATAGGGTGTGGCACGCCTACTGGCAACAACTGGTAGTCTACAAATTGAGCACGTACGATGAAAGAGATATGCACTCTTGCCATGTTCTCAACACGCTCAGTTTGCACTACAGGAGGAGTACTACCCATATCATCGATAATATCTCTGAGCCATCGAATATTGTTGATAACCTACAATAATTATATGTAACTGCTCAGTTTGCACTACAAGAGGAGTACCACCCATATCATCGATAATATCTCTGAGCCATCTGATATTGTTGATAACCTACACTAATTATATGTAACTAAAATTATAGATTTTCCATGTGAAATGAAAAAAGATCTATGTAAAGAAAATTAATTTCAATTATTATATTACCATGTTGGCTACATGCGTCGGATCACCCATTTGCAAGATAATCTCGTGGTGAAAGTGCAATCCTGGACGTCGAGGCAATGGGTCCTCCCCAACACCGCTACCAAGACCTCCATGGCCACGGCCACCACGGCTGCCTCGGCGATAGACTATGCCACGGCCATGGCCATTACCAACGCCACTTAATGACGACATTGTTACGTCAAACTATATCTAAATCAAAATAACACACGTATTATACACAAATTGAATTCAATATATGCATAAGAAGAAAAACAAAAAGGGATATAATTCAACACTATTAATAATGTACATAACCTTTATGAACTAGCGACTCAGACAACCCTGATGCTCTGGGAATTACAACAGTCTCACGTCACCATCATATACACCTGGCTCTCCCACTTACAGTACTTCATCACCAAGCTACAGCCCTACATCTCCTATCTAGCTAGGATGTGGAGCTGTATATCAAAATAAAAAAAAAAGAATGCTTAAATTTATTCTATATAAAAATAAAAAAAATACTTAATAAAAAATTTAATCTTTTAGTTCCTCCTATAGCTACCTAGAAATAAAAGAATGGAAATAGCTAGTACATTTTCTTTATGTCTATTATTTTCTTTATGAGCATATTTTTTATAAACTATATGTACAAGTAAAATTCAATTTTCTCTATATGACAAACAAGAAAATAAGTGAATGCTTAATAAAAATTTAATGAAAGAAGGAACAATGCTAGTATCATCCTAACTACATTTTTCTAAATCTAAAGTATATATACAAAATCTCATCTCTTAGCTCCTCCTACCTAGCTAGAAATTAAAATTTTTATTTTCTCCATCTCTAAACCATAAAACAAAATTGAATCACAACAAATGAAAAGAGGATGAAGATTCAAACCTTACCAACACTTTGAAGGAGATAAATCTTCAAAAATTAATGAAGAAAAAATTCGTAGTAACACCCTAGGCTTGAGACGCCATGAAGAGGAGGAGCTTGAGCTCAGGTCGGTAGGTGAACAATGGCACGGGTGGCAGAAAAGGAAGGAGGTATGGTGTTTATATGGACACCGACCATTAGTCCCGGGTGGTGTTACCACTCAAGACTAAAGGCTGCTCCTTTAGTCTCGGGTGGTAACACCACCCGGGACTAAATACCTCTTTTGTCTCGGGTGGTAACACCACCTGAAACTAAAGTCCGCGGCCAATCATTGTTACAGATAGCCGTTGGGAGCGTCCCCTTTTATCACGGTTGGTAATACCAACCGAGACTAAAGGGAGGGGGGCTCCCGCACCCATTTCGAACCACGTCGACGAAACTCCTTTAGTCCCGGCTCCAAAGTTGAACCAGGACTAAAGGGACGTGCCAAAGGCTCTGTCTCTACCAGTGCTGGCAAGTCTTCACCTATCCAAATGGCTTTGTTCGGCATATTTTGGCATCAAGTTGGAACTAGGTGAATAATCTATTTGCCCCACTTGACTCGCTAACGACCTGTAATCAATATTATATCGATCCTTGATGACATATTATGTCTTCCATACACTAGTACAAAAACAGTTTCCACCTACAACTACGTGCTCCATTTATTGGAGGATCTTTAATTGTGAACAGATTTAACAGTCCCCAACACTAAATCTAAATTTAACAGTTGACGTGTTGTCCTGCATGATGAGAAAAACAAGTCAAAGAAAAAATAATTATTGAAATACATGACTTATCTTTTGCCGTCGGAACGGACTGTAGACGCGACCAGAGTTGGCTTTTGCCGCCAGAGCGGACTTAGACGCGGCAAAAGATGGCCTGTGCCGCCGGGATTTAACAGTCCCTAACAGATATTCCTCTACGTACTTGTTGCATAAACATACCTACTAGATTTAAGTACAGTTTCCACACGACATGTAAGTTAAAGCTTATCATTACCTTCCTTGTACAAAACTCCCTATATTGTGTGCAGTTTGAATATATTGTGCACTATAATGCAAGATAAGATTTTCGTATACTCCTTAATCTCCCTTGACCTATCAGCCGGTGTTTCAGCTCATCAGTGCACAGTTTTTCTTTTCTTTTTTTGCGCAGCTTATTAGTAGTGCACTAATGCTTCAGCTGGAGTTTTTTTTTAATTATGGTCATCATACATAATACGAAAAACAAATCTAGAACAACAAATGATGTGATGTTAGTATCTATTGGCCCTTACAGCTTCCCAACCTACAAGCATAGAGTGTGAACTGCATAGAGTGTGAACTGCAATTAGGGCTGCACCGCAAGCCAGAAACTCGTGAGCTGGCTCGACTCGCTTGTAGCTTGACTCGGCTTGGCTCGGCTCGGCTCGATCAAATTTGTGACAAGCCAAGAAACTATTTTTGCTCGTTTTGTTAATGAGCTGGCTCGAGCCAACTCGCAAGCTGCTCGCGAGCCAAACGAGCTAGAAAACAAAAGATTCAACATAAGAAGCCGAGATATCAACACCAAGCTAAACCTAAATTTCCAAGTCAAACATAAATTTGCATAGTGAATATAACGGTGCTCCATACACTTGAAATTTGACATTTAGAACTTTATAATTATTTTTTCTAAAATAATTGATTTATGTATATTGAGATGTTAATCCTAAATTCACATCCAGCTCGCGAGCCTAACAAGCTAGCTCGAG
The DNA here is from genome assembly GCA_022644695.1 of Cenchrus purpureus. NCBI lineage: Eukaryota > Viridiplantae > Streptophyta > Magnoliopsida > Poales > Poaceae > Cenchrus > Cenchrus purpureus. Next base: position 213,723,282 of record CP053466.1, on the reverse strand, counting down.
CTACAAACAAGCCAAGCCGAGTCATCTTTTTTGCTCGTTTTGTTAACAAGCCGAGCTAGCTCGTTAGACTAACGAGCCGGACCAAGCCGAGCCGAGCCAAGCCGAGCTGGCTCGACATTCAGCCCTAACTGCAATTGAGGGTATGTATCTATTTAAGCTAAAACATATCTATCATCTATTGCCCTGGATAACGGTAGACCTCCCAATCCTATTATTTTTAATGTTCTTCCTTCATCTGGATGACATCTCAAGGCCTTCTACTCCTAGTACGCAAGCAAGGCTGCTTTCTCCAATATATAGGTTCCCTCCAGCTGGATGTGCATTCATTGGTATAATAAGGAAATGAATGGAACCGGATGATCTAAGCAAATCCAATATGCAAATGCGCTGCAAAATGCGTGCACTTCCACGAGCTGTACACATGACAAGCTCGTGTGCCTATGCATATGGTAAAAATCAAAAGAGATGTCTCACAGTCGCAACCATGAAAACCTCACCATTCAGAATGGATGTGTTTCGCTAGCAAAATCACACATGGGGGATCTCTCTGTGTTTCGTGGTAAAGAGACGCTCTACCAATATCGCAGTACTTAGTACTAATGTGCACCAGTATGGCACTGTATATCCGTCTAAAAAATAAATTAAACTAGGTGATACCTCGCGCGTTGCTGCAGAATTTTTTTAAACAAAATTTAAGGTGAAATATGAAAGTAGAAACACGAAAGTGATTACATGACAACATTCAATTCATTTGTAAACAATATTACATATGAAAGCATGTTATTTTGTTGAGAGTGAACCATTCTTAAATGATTGATCCTACATGTATCAACTGCGAGAATTTTGTGATGTGCTACTCACAATACATGCTATTAGTCACAGAAAATCGCGTGAAGACATAAATAGATGGTTTGGTGGATGATGATATGTTGTATAGTGGATGGTGACATGACGTATAGTGGATGATGACGGGTAATACTTGCATGTTGAGAGAAATCTATCCATGATTTGTAGTGGGTCTCACCTATATAGTTGTTATAGATGTGCAATAAAACACATTCAACTGAAGTCCAGAAATATCACTTTATTCATTCATTGGATAATTACAAAGTACAATTTCCAGTTCAATATATTTTTACGCCGAGTTCTATCTGACAATCAGAGGATTGTATATTGTATTTGCAGTGAGATGCAAGGCAACATATGGTGAGGTTCATGATATTTATATTATATTTGCAGTGAGATGCAAGGCAACATATGCATGGACTTTTGTCCTGTGGCAAACAGTGGAGGTCACGGCAAGCACACAATGACGTGCTGCACTGGCGCCGAACGACGATGTCCATGGCCAAACAGATGGTTTACTGAAATTAAATCTTTTAGCCAATCATCAATCTTCTCTCTCCTATCATCTACCTATTACAGGTTTTCCTATCTTGTTTCTTCTGTAGATGTGGTTTCTTGTATAAGAACTCCATAATTCGAAAGATTTACCAGCCTAGTCTTCGAAGATGCTCCTAGAGGTAGGGTTTACACGCATGTGTTCATAGGGATGCGTGTGCGTGCGTTGTGATTACCTCTGATGTACTGTGTAATCCGGAAAAAAAAGAACTCGTCCATAATTCTAATGCCACAATAGCATTTTATATACTTGAGACCCTAATTTATTGCAATCAAAACTACCTATTAACCCGCACTCATACCGAGTTGAAGCAAAGTTAGGTTATTGATACATAGTTCCCCAACAGTACATTATTACATAAGCAATACCTGAAGAAAGATGTTGAAAATGGTGCACATGCATGCCAAAAATATAAGAAATTTATTGATACAAGTATTGATAAATTCAGTTCGCATTGTTTCCCCTGATTAGGAGGCTATCAAGTAGTTGTGAGAAGGACGCGGACAGCTCAGGTCTATCTGGAACTGGATTAGGGTTGTATGTCCCACCTGGAGAATTTTCTGCAATGGCTTTGAGACCCTGGCACATACATATACATGACATAAGGGATTAAATACATAAAAAATCGTGATTTTTGACAGTACTATTAGCTCTGAATTTACACTTACATGGTTATATGCATCCCCGCCAAAAGTAAACGTGTGCACAGGGACTTCTGATCTGAAGTACTCTGTTCCATCAAAGAAGTCTCCTTTATTTATCAACCCATCAGAGAAGAACAAGATGATGCCATTTCGGTACCCTCGGTTCCTTATCATTTTTTGTGCCTCGACCAAGCCGGATGCCATGTTTTTTGTGCAAGATATCCTGCGCCACGCGAACGACTTATAGGAGCCCTTTGTGTCTGAAGAGTCAACTATCTTCATATCCGACGTGTAGTCGTTTGGTGCTAACATGGGGTAGATATAACCCATGCAGCTGTTCTCCAAGCGGGTGAGCTTCTTGTGCACCATCCAGAAGATCGTGCCATCCATCTTTTTCCATGCCACGGTAGACTCAGTGCAGTCAAAGGCATACACCAGCACCACGTCAAGCGGATGATTTTCTGAAAATCAGTGTGGTGAATTGGTCATTCATTCTAGTATCCGTATTTTTTATGATCACTCCTAAGCAGAGACCAGCCTATACTTTAATTACTTATATAAATATAAATACCTGAAGTAGGACTAGGAGGATTCTCATCTTCGAATGTGGTGCGATCAAAGATGCTATCCAGTAGTAACGAGAAACGTGTAGACAGCATAGGCCTTTCTGGGACAGGGATAGTGTGAAACTTCCCACCTGGGGAATTCTTGGCAACGGATCGAAGACCCTAATATATACACAAGAGATACATGTTCATATAAGTCGGTCATGGCTATTACCGAATTATTAGTTCTGATTTGATACACAAGCCCATCAATATGTGCTCTAGCAAAGCCTAAAACCTTATGTTCCACTTAATTAAGAAATGAAAGAAAATGTTATGTTACATCAGCGCATTACAAGTTCTTGTTCATGAATTCAGTATGTAGAACTAATCAACCTACTATCTTTCATATCTATAAATTCATCTAGATATCATATAATATATATATTGTCATGAAAACTTTACCATCTATTTTGTATATGTTTTCACTTTTTACACTACCCTCTTTTGTTTTTATTACATATTTATTGGAAACCTTAGCTTAAATATAGGGCTCTTTTACGGTAGACCATACCACCAGGTGGTGGTATGCAGTATATAGTTATTTTTGGTAAGGGTAAATAGGTAATTTTTGCAATATCGGGCTAAGAAATAAATTTCGTTTATGCCACCAAGAAAAATTTGAAATAAAATTTTTTGAAAAAGAATTGTTTTTGAAATTTGAAATGAAAATTTTTGTTTTTGAAATTTGAAAAACATTTCGCCATACCACCAGAGTGAAATGAAAAATTTTGAAAAAAAATCGTTTCTGAAATTTGAAATGAAAATTTTCGTTTTTGAAAATTGAAAACAATTTGAAATGAAATTTCAAAAAATCATTCTTCAAATTTGAAATGAAATTTTTGTTTTCGGAAAATTTGAAAAAAAAACATTTTTGAAATGAAAATTTTCATTTGAAATTTTAAAAAAAAATTGGTCATACCACGAGAGGGAAATGAAAAAAATCATATATTTCGTTTATACCACCGAGAAAAAACTACCAACAATACCCCCATAACACCATACCACCTATATATACCACCCCATACCACTAGTGCTAGCTGTGGTGGTATACAATTAATCTCAACCGTCGGATCCTTCCATACTGGTCCTTTTCCAATAATGGTATGAGGTGGTATGGTCCACCGTAAAAGACTCCTAAATATATTATAGCATGGTTTTTTCAACATCATCAATCTATGTATTGGTTTGAAATTTTGGTGCTTATTGAATATTTGTTCAGAACTTTCCTTCTAGTAGTTCATTAGAAAATAAATTCTACTTCCTGGACTCTACTTTTAGTTACTATAATGGCACAGACAGTCACACTCAAGATGTTGAATTTTCACTATTTAGGGACAACATGCACATTATTACTGTTTTTTAAGTAGAGTAATGTTTTAGTAAAAATCTATAAATTTATCTATAATAATGACTTACAAATTTATGGACTTAAAGTTTTGATTACAATGTAAAATGAATAGTTACTCACTAGTATGCTGTTTGTTTCACTAGTGGAGAAATGCTCTTTATTCCCGGATGAGAAAAGGATTTAGCCTTGGTTTAACAACCAGGACTAGGGATCTGGAACTAAAAGCCATGGTCCTTTAGTTCATGTTGCCTGAACCGAAACTAAAAGGTCTGTGAGGCTAAAACCTACTCCGTCCATATTGCTATTAGAAGACGTTTTAGACAAGGTTTGGGTCAAACATAGAGAATATAAATCATGAATAACTTTTAAGTCGTTGGGTTTGAAAATGTGAAAATCATATCAATAGATTTGTCTTGAAAATTATTTTCCTAGAAATATACATATATAACTTTTCAATAAATATTTTTATAAAAAAAGAAGTCAATGTTGCACTTTGGAGACCATGTCACTGTCCTAAACATTTTCTTGTTGTGATACGGATGAAGTAGTTGGCACAAGCCTTTACCACCTAACATTCATGGACCTCGTAGACACGACCTCATGCATTTCATGGCACGTAGCTTTCCACTCCACCTATGCAAAATATATGTGACTAGGACTTTCCTTTTAAACTAATAATTTGTAGATGACAATTTAGTACCCGATGGTACACCAACCAGGAGTAAAGGATCCTTTGATCTAGGTTATTAGTGTCTCAATATTCTAATGCCTCAAGGTTCTGTAGACCAAGTTGGTAACACCAACCGGGACTAAATAATATAGACCATTTAGTCTGGTTACCAACTAGGATTAAAGGTCTTTCAACACCCATGAAAGTTTGACCCAGAACTAATGCTTACATTAGTTTCGAGCTCAACTCTAGTTGGTTCTAATTTGTTGAACTGAAGGTCTATTCTTTACTAGTGTTTGTTACCCACTACTATGTCGTTTGTTATAGCAACATTCTTTTGATCACCACTAGTAAATTATAAAATTATATTTATTACTAATTTATGCACCTGGCCTCCATAGAAGGCCGAGCCAAGGTGGCTCTTATCAAAAAAAAAAAACACACACAAATTAGCAAAAAATATATTTTTACAGTTTACCGGTGGTGAAAAGAATGTTGCCTTTAACAAATGACATATTTGTGGGTAACAAACACTAGTACTAATCACCATGTAGCACACTGCGTAGCGTACTTTATATTGAATTATTTTTCATAATAACTTGTATTGGTATTTAGATGCAATTTGATGGATATCTTTTATAGTGGTTGGATTGGGTAATTCAAAAGCAAATTTTTGAGGTTTGTATTCCATTATCATAATAATGGTAGAGGTAGACAATTTAGATGTACCTTTAGGTTTTGTTTGAAATCTTCTTTTAGAATGACATGTATGGTAATTGAGACGCAAGTTTCTTAAGGGGGTTATTTCAATTTCCCTTTTGTAATGACAAAGCATGGTGATTTAGATGCAAATTTAAGAGCCACTTCATATATTTTTCATAACGTGTGAGGTGGATAACTTTTTTGAGATAAAAACAAAGTTGATGCAATGGTTATTTTTACGATGGAAAATTAAAGGCTATGTTTTTTCTTATTATTACAAGAACTTATTTTTTGATATCAATTTCACGGGAACTATTATGGTTCTTTACTTTAAAGACCTGTAGTTAATTAGTAATAATATTAAAGATACCTCGTCGTACTCCACCCCGCCGAGAATAAACACGTGGACTGGAACTTGGGACTTGAATTCTTGGGCTCCATCAAAGAAGTCACCTGTGTGTATCAACCCATCGGAGAAGAGCAAGATGATGCCATTTTGGTATCCACGGTTGTTGATCATTTTGTGTGCATCGACGAGTCCAGAGGCCATGTTTTGCGTGCAGGTCAGCTTCCGCCACGCGAATTGTGTGTAGCTCCTTGTTTCTGTCTCTGCTGGGTCAACTAATTTCATGTCCGATGCGTACGTGTTCCCGTTCATCATGGGGTAGATGTAACCCATGAGGCTGTCTATGTAGTGGGTGAGCTTCTCTTGCACCATCCAAAAGACTCCATCCACCGTGTACCAGGCTGATGTCGATTCGGAGCAGTCAAATGCATACACAATGACCACATCTAGCTGCGCCGGCCCTGCAGACCAGTTTCCAGAATTTATCATTATATGTGAACTATCTCTCTTGTAACATTCATTTTCCCCCTAATATAATTGTACCTGAACTGGAACTGAGAAACAGATCTGAAAATTTCATGGAGCTGATCTTCTCGCTCGAGTATGTTAATGATGACGATGATAGGGCGTCGAGTCCCTATCAGACATGCAGAAGAATAAACAAGACTCAGGTATAAATTAATCAATATAGTCATCAGGGCGTACGTCTAAACTCTCCTCGATCTTGTAATACAAGCGATCAATAGACATACATTATTCGAGAAGGAAAAAAAAATTTTAATACTGCATGCAAATAACTCTTAGGAAACCGTTGCAGTATTATATTAAAATAATATTTCTAATCTCTACTATTTCAGAAAAAAATAAACACTTCGGTGTTTTATATTTTTGGATGGAAGGAGTAATCCATATATGGAGTGTGTGATGCTTATCATAGACAACATTCATTTATTTATATGTACAAATAGTTTATTCTAAATATTTGCAGAGGCAAGATTTGTTTTCCATGTGGCTAAACTGACCGCAGAAATCCACCAAAGTCAGCCACATATTACCCTCCGTTACCAAATACACTGAAATATTTATGGATAAATATGTAGATGTTAATTAGAAACTTCAAATAACAGAGTTTCCATATTATTCAAATCTCTTGATCATGGATTTGGACTTGATACAAACGTGCTATTTATGATAATGTTAATCGTCTTTATGACATAATTTAATTACATCCTGCTGCATTGTTTGGTAGAATCAAAAGAAATTTCAGATGATTCGAAAAAATTCAGATGCATCATCGATCCTATAGACATTTTGTAATCTAGGGCTACAAGAACTACGCATAAATATGAATTTAAAACATTTGATTTTTGTATGTTCAACAACACAGCACCATTTTTACCATCTAAGAGCATCTATATTCTTTCAGAATGATTCATGTGTACCTGGGCAATTGTGTCTTTGGACTCTTCATCAGATGCTAGTGTGAGTTTCTTATTGATAATTTCCACTTCTAACTGTATCAGTTCATCAACGACATTCTTTGCAGATGGCCTTTTGTGCCGGTCTGGTAGAACACATCTCAAGGCTATTTCAACACATTTCTTCACCTGTAGTAAGCTTTCTATTTCGTGTGATCGATGCCCTGGCATTTCCTTCAGCCTTTTGTTCCACTTTCCGTATACCTGTTTAGTGTGCACACATAATGTGGGGAAACTTCAAATAAAAGGATTACATATATTATTGGAAAAAACATTCTCGTATTTTTTCTTACATACATGGTCAATAAACTGTTCAGCCATTTCAGTAGTGTGTATCAGACCATTTTTTCCGTCCATTATTTGTAAAATTAGAACTCCAAGACTAAACACGTCATTTTTAATTGTTATACATCCACTGTTTCGAAATTCTGGAGGCATGTACCCTCTGCATCATATGGATGGATCGACGTTAATACGGTTAGTGCACTCCTTCCGTCCTAAATTACTTGTTGTTTTGGCTTTTCTAAGTGCATTCCTTTGTTATGTATCTAGCCATAAATATATATTTAGGTGCATAACAAAAAGAATGTATCTAAAAAAGTTAAAATGACAAGTAATTTGAGACGGAGGGAATTGCTTTCAAATATAAGCCTATGTCTTTAGGCACTGCAAAAAACATGAGGCAGCAACTTACGGTGTTCCTTTGACATTCTTCGTTACCAATGTGTGTGTTGCGAGTTTGGACAAGCCAAGATCTGCAATTTTAGGGTTGTTATTATTGTCCAGCAAAATATTACCAGGTTTTATGTCCAGATGCAAAATAGGTTTCTGGTGTGCTGTGTGAAGGTTATTGAGACCCTCACATATTCCTTTGATAATTTTGTAACATGTGGGCCAATCAAGGTCACAAGAGTCAGCTGCAAAAGAAATGGAAAAGAGAACGTACAAATTAAGGTCCGGATCAGGTATGCTAAAAACACGGCGTTATTATACAGAGATTTCAATGATCAGCATACCTGCAATATGATTCTCAAGGCTTCCACCTGGCAAGTATTCGAAACAGAAAATTCGCTCCATTTGTACCGCAAAAAACTTTTTGCCGTCGTGTTCAACATATGTTTTTCTCGAATCATGACAGTAGCCAATTAACTTTACCACATTCTCATGGTCAACCTTGCTAAGGTTAATGAATTCATTTTCAAATTCCTTATCATCTAGCCCTTGCAACTGACGAAGCTTCTTCACAGCAATCTCTTTGCCATCAATATACACCCCCTGATAGTAATCACATGTTGATATAGATCATTATACTCTAGCTAGTCCCCGGTTCTGTGTCACTGAAACCAGTGGAAATACACTGTATTATTCATACCTTGTAAACATCTCCATACCCTCCACTGCCAACTTTGCGGTCCTCTGAAAAGTTATTTGTCATGGCTTCAAGCATGTGCAGTTTGAACTCCATATCGTCAGACTACAACTTCCACTACGCTTATGTTGGATCTTCTTCATGAGAAATTAGAAAAAGTCTTTCTGTTAACATTCATAAAAAAATCTGTCTAACAATGAAATGTGCTATAACGAGGTAGGGGCATCAAACAGAACAATTACTACACTAAATCCGTGTAACAAATAAATTGGATTATTTAGAAATGGATGTCATACGACTAACTAATTTCCATGCAACCCTGTGCTCAATGAAGCTTAGTAATGAGTCTAGTACTTACCTGGAGTCTGTAGAGATGGAAGAGTGGTTTGCTCCTTAGCAGTGAGGATCCCATATATAAAGGACAACGAGGTGGAACCTTATTCAAAAAAAGAAAAAGAAAAGAATGAGGTGGAACATTCATAAACAAATACGATTGACTTGACCTATTAGCTATATATATGGTCTATCCAATAGCTGTGGTTATCACTACTAAACGAATATTTTTGAGGCACCTTATTAGCTTTTTTTTTCTATAGCCATACAGTTGGATAAAAAAAACACCTTTAAATATGGGTCATGGCGCCGAGGTTCCAAGCCCGTGCCTGCTTTTGTCCACACAATGTAAAAAAGCTCAAATACAGATACAGTAGCAGACAGCGCCACCTACTACAGACGCAGGTGGAACGCGCGTTCCAACAAGCGTGTCTGTAATATTTTGCTGACTTGTGTCACCGGATCGACGGGGGTCAACGCGTCTGTAATAAGCAATTATGTTAGGAACGCACACCTGTAATATATCACAGACGCTTGCCGAGACGCGTCTGTAGTTAGAGATGACACATCACAGAGACGTGTTGTGCTTTCTGTGTCTCGGATAACACTGTTTAGTTAAAAAAATCTCGGTTCACCCATCACATCAAACTTGTGTATTAAATGTTAATTAACGAAAAAATTATTTCATAACTCTAGACTCAAAACTCGAGACGAATCTAACAAGCTTAATTATGTCGTGATGATTAGACAATGTCCTACTACAGTAAACAATCTCTAATGACGAATTGATTAAGATTAATGAATTCATCTCGCGATTTTTCGTCCACCCATGTAATTAGTTTTGTAATTAGTCTATGTTTAATACTCGTAATATGGCTTGGTTAGTGTCTCATCAATTTTTGCCACAAATTTATGGGAACTAAACACCCCCTTGATTGCTAATGGTGCGTGTCCTAAAGACGCACTATGTAAGAACCCAAGAAAGAAGACGCCATCATTAGAGACGTGGTTTAGAAATGGGTCTCCAATGTCACAAAGGAGACGTTTGTTAACCACCCGCGTCTCCAACAAATCTGTTGAAAACGGGGGTCCTTGACAAGCGTCTTCTATGCAGAAATAAAGGAGACACATTCTAGAAACAAGTGTCTCCTTTCAAGTAAACCACAAAGAAGACCCGGTTTTCCACACAAGCGTCTGTTTTTTAAAGGGAATGAGACGTGGTTTGAGGAACACGCGTCTCTGTTGTTTGTACACAACTGGAGACATCGTTTGAGGCAACGCTTCTCTTTTGTGTACACAATAGGAGACCTTGTTTTAGGAACATGCGTCTCTTATGAGTGCTAGAGAATTGGAGACCCTTGTTTAACAAACGAGTCTCTTTTGTTTCACAATAAAGGAGACGTTTTTGTATAAAACGTGTCTCATATGACGGAACCTTGCAATACTTGGACAGGGGCATGCCACGTCGACACAAAACATTGCCACACACTACCTCTGGGTCTCGGCTTGTGCAGCGCCGTCGATCGCCGGCTGCCGCGCGCCATCATCGTCTCGTCGAGGGCGCGCGTGTGCTGCAGCAGGTGTTGACGGTTCAAAACCGTGTTGAAGTTCACCGCGAGCCTACGTGTGACTTGGTGCCTTTTTCACCAAGGAGGGTCCCCCAAGGATTGTCAATCCATGGATCGGAAGCAAACCGCTAAGGATCTCTACCTAATTTATCGGACTATCCTAACATGAAGCGTAGATTGCTATAAAGGTAACCTTTAAGAGATATGTGTATGATAGCTCAAGGTTGATCACATACACGAACATAGGCGAGGTAAAGCGCCACCAAGGGGACGACTAACCCTATCGCTTTCTAGTTGTAGTTCCGGCAAACGAACAACAACCAAGCATCTCATCTAAAAGCATCCTTAAACTCCTACCTCTGGCCTACCTCCCGAAGACATCCGCTCGTTCGGGAGAAATCATCCTGTCACGATGCTCCCTTAATGAAGCGGGGGATCCACGGGCGTGCCCAAACATGGACAAGCCTACAAACCATGAAGGGTCGACATACTAGATCTAATCACTATGATTACATAAAGCATGCTATGTAGTCTAACCTAGAATTAGACTAAGGATCAAACATATTCAAGAAAGGTAGAAAGTAAAGACCGAGACATGGAATCGTTTAAAGATCGGAAAACAAGATTACAATTGCTCACATAATAGTAGATGTGTTTGAGTCACCACCATCGAGTACATACCATTGATGACCTCAACTAGCTCCGGAACTCCACCATGGCACAACCACGCAGGGCAGCCATTGTAACACCCTAATTTTGCAAAAATTTGTTTTCAATAAAATTTGAATAGAAACAAGTTTTGAATATCAAGGATTATAAGGAGTATTTGAATTTTTAGGCATTTAAATATAGTTTTGAAAATTAATTAAATAAATATAGGATTTTAATGTTGCATACATGCTGGAGCATTATTTTTGTTTGGTTGAATTCAAATTTGAATTTGAATTCAAAGTGTTTGAGTCTTTTTAAAAATTTTAAAAACTTTTCTTTTAACCCCTTAATCCTTCCTCTCTATCCGCCCGTTCTCCTTGGTAGTCGGTGCCCTCCTTTTCGTCCGTCTTGTGCTCCCGCCCTTGACTATCTTTCGACCTAGCGCGGCTCGCCCTCTCTCCTCCGCCTTCAGCCGCTGACATGCGGGCCCGAGATGTCATCCCTAACCCCGCGCCATCTCCAACCCGGACTCCTCTTCGCAGCCGCCGCCGAGTCCTGCTCTGCCCCGCCTCCGAGTTGCCCTCTCCTGCACGCCTAGCCTACGCCCGGCCTATATAGAGCAAGCCGCCGCCTCCTCCAAGCAATCCCGCCGCCTTGAGCTCCCGAGCCGCGCTGCCCTCAAACCCTAGGTGACCGCCGCCGTAGCTAATCCCCCACCTCGTCGTCGTCCCGTCGTTGAGAAGCCGCTCCGGAGAACCCCAAGGAGGTGAGGATCCTCCGGCCGCCAGGCGCATCCCGGTGCTCGCAGCAAGACGCAGGTCGCCGGAGTTGTTTTCCGCCGCCGCCCGCCTCTCCGAGCCGTGCCGTCGTTCACCGAGCCGCCTCCATGGAGCCCTAGATCGGATCGCCGTGGCACCAGTAATCTCCCCGGCCGTTTCCCGTCACCAATCGAGGCCCCCAGCTCGAGTTCCTTGCTCGCCGGCGCAGGCCCGCTGGCCGCCGGCCGCCGCCGCTGGCTCACCCTAGCCGTCCGATCCCAATCCGAGGGCCCAGATCAAATCTTGACTGAGGTCAATACCGGTCAACCGGCTTATATCCTGTGTGACCATGTCGTTTTGCAGAAAAGCCCCCGACCTTTTAAATATAGCAAGCCAGTCCTTCCACCTTGAAAAGATCCTCTGCATCAGTCCTGCTTTCTCCGTTTCAGCCCCGAGCTTTATAGATTTAGTGCCCGAGGTCCAAAACCTTAGTTTTTCACCCAAGCCCCTTTGTTTTTAAGTTTCTTTATGTTTTAGACCCTGTTTTCTTGCAGTTAGGCCCCTGTAACGCTAGTCTCTTCACAGTTATGCCCCTGCACCTTCGTTTATCCATAACTTCTCTGTTTTAGCTCCGTTTTTCGCGTTCTTTATGTCCAAACGATCGTATTGAGGAGTAGAATAGCTTTTTGCCCCTGTTTTGCTTTGATCTTACCATTTGGTGATTGTTTCTTATTTTATTCTATTGTGTGCTTGTATGTACTTGATGTGATGCGTAGAGAACATTTGGGCTGAAGGATTTGAAGAACAAGAAGCTCAAGTGTCTGAACAGCAACAGGGATCTATTGAAGGCAAGTCTTCCTTGATGCATACCCGTTTACCTATACAACATGCATTTAAAGCACTGTTCTTACTTTTGCTTGCATTAAATTGATGGGACCCTATTAAGGACATGACTTGATTATTTCTATTCCTTTACCTTGAACAACCTAGGTATTTACTTTTATGTTGGGTAGTTCTCGCTATGCTTTATCTAGTTACATGGTGGTATTAACGAAACTTTATGAAACTTGATTTACTTATGTTATACCTTCATTAATACAAGACCATATGTTTAATTGGAACATGGAGAACCACCCAGTGACAACAAAGGCAACCACAAGAGGTAAATGGCTCGGCCTTGGCTAATTAATTAGTGACCTGGTTAGGAGTGGCTTTACGATAAGGACAAGGGCGGCAAGGTGGGGTATGGACTCGCTCTAGCGGGGAGTTGGGCTTTGCTAAGACACGGTACCCGCTAGGGGACTTTATACCTTGCTAACTGATTCAAACCTTGTGGGTTGCAACTTCACGGGAAACTTTGTAAAGGCCTCGTAGGCGTCCTATGCAATCACACCTTGGTAGTGTGGTATGATGCTTGGCCAAGATCGCATGGTTGGGTTTAAAGTTCCTAGAACTTTACGCGACTTGTGGGTAAAGATGTACAACCTCTGCAGAGTGTTTAAACCTAATCGATTAGCCGTGCTCACAGTCAAGAGCGGCCTGGACCCTCACATGAATAATCTATGGAAGTCAATGATTAACTTGATGCATCTATCTTTATTTATGTTGTTTATTCTCTTATGTTAATTATGGGTTTGGTATAAACTTACACTTGCTAGAATTTATGCTGCTAATAAAACTTGACCAACTAAAATGCTGAATGCTTAAACCCATCAGCCTCCACTATAAAGCCATGCATGTTATATTATGTTTCCGCTTGCTGAGTACGGCATGTGCTCACGCTTGTTTTCATTATTGCAACAACACTACCCGGATGCTGTTCAGACATGGAGAGATTTGAAGATTTACCTGTAGATTTCGACGAATTCTAGGCGTGCCCACCAATCCACCGCTTGTGGTGTTGACCCTATCCGCTGCGTTGCTACTCGTTAATTATTAATTCATTTATGAGACATTTTGGTCTGTAATAAAGTTTAATACTCTCTTTACGTTTTGGCACTGTGTTTTTGTTTTCACTGAGTCGTTATATGTGTGAACTTTGATCCTGGCACACATATAATATGAGCATTCCAATTTGCCTTTAAATTCGGGTGTGACAAAGTGGTACCAGAGCTGTGTTGAATGTAGGACGTTAGCCTAGTTGGAAAATGGTCGTATTTAAGGATTATAATATCTTAGAAGCCATTCTTGCCTTATGCTTGCTTTATTTCTAATAATTTCATCCTTGCTTTATCTCATCCTTGATCTCTACTTGGTTCTCTCCTTTTTAGTATCTATTCTTGGCATCTATCTCATCCATCACATGTTTCTTTTTAGATGGTTCGTGAGTTGAGGACATCTCACGTGGGATCCACTCACTGGTACGCACCACAGGAGGACTACAATGCTTTCCATGATGGTGATACGGATGAAGAAATTGAGATGGAAGCACCTCCACAGATACCGTGATTCCGCGCTCCAGAGCCCATCACTGTGTCAGATGAGGAAGAAGACCCAGAAGAGTTGATCCCAGAGGAAGAAGAAGACCTAGAGGAGGTGATTCCAGAGGGAGAGGATGGTCATCAAGGAGATCATCAAGATCATGAGGAGGAGCAAGAGGAACCTGCTGAAGCAGAGAGAGAGCAAGCTGAAGAGGTAGTCTGGACAGTGAGTTCATACAAGAAACATGGGAGAGGCATTCTCATGGCTGACAATCTAAGGAGGACAAGGTAATGCTTTGGGCTATGGTGAAGATCCAATCTACCATTGTGAGATGTGGACCCATCCTTGGTTTGAGCTTGTCGGGAGGTAACAAAGAATGCTTATAAAAGAGTTGAACACTATGGACCTATGGAGATATCCAAGCACAACGACGTTGCTACCAGAGATACTATGGAATCTGGGATTGCCGAAGCTGCTAGGAGAGCACTCTATGTTCTCTCTCACAGGGAGCATTCTGAGTTGGTACACACTCGCAGTCTGTATACTCCTTACAGGGCTAGTGGTGAAGCCAAGACCTATATCGCATCGCCTAATGGTCACGTCCACCATAGACAACCTCCGTGAATTATTGGCTGCTGTCAACACTGCTTTGGATAACACCAACAACATGCTTGCCACAGCTCAACAGAGGATATATACAATGGAGGTACAGAAGCGTCAGCTAGAAGCTACTCTGGCAGGAAGGGAATCCCCTATAATCCAAGAAGGTGGAATAGAAGCTCATCACTCTCCATCACCCAAGAGGCCCTTCACAACTCCCAGGCGCCTTGAAGAGCTTCCTTAGGATCTAGGAGTTTTTAAGCTTAAAATCTTTGTATTCGTTAGTTTCTAAACGACCGTTTAAAGTGTGTTTAGTCTAGTGGTGTGTTTGGATGCTTGATCTTGTGTTAATGATTGAGTTGGAATTTTGTTTGAGTGCAATGCGTTGTGGAGTGATGACCACAATGACATTGGTTCTTTAGTAAAGTGTTAATTGGGTTTACCTTTGTCTCAATCTATATCTCTCTTGTCTTAATCTCCTAATATCTATGCTCTACCCCAATACAATCTAGTAAATCTCAATCTGTTCGCAAAGTTTTCTGAGTTAGCAGTACTGTTCTATTTTTATCTCGAGCTACAGAACTTCGAATACAGTAAATCCAATTGGAAAAGTTCAGCAATTATATGAAGGGTTATCTGTAAAAATTTCAGAAATTTAGGAGTTATATACAGAGAGTTATGCACGAAACATTGGAGCTATCAGAATCTGTAAACTCAGCTGACCCAGACATCTTGTTTATTTCATAACTAAAGCTATAGACCTTGGATTGAAGTGATTCCAGTTGGAATAGTTCCGTAATTTCATTATACTTACCTGGTTAAATTTTCATAATTTTTGGATTCCCATATTGAGAGTTACATCCTATTGTTTGGAGTTAACAGAATCTGTCCAGAATTGAAAGTCTTTACTGTCTTGTCTTTCAGAGTTTTACTCTTAGTACAAACATCTAAAGTAATGTACCTAACACTCAAATGGTGAAAACCAGGTCAGGATCCGGAGTCGATCAACCCCCAGTGTTTTGCCAAGGGAGGAGCGTTCATCTCAAAGAACCACAAATGGATCCGGCCGGGCTCGAAGCCTGCACTCGCCTTGGAACTTGACCAACACTGTAGCCAACATGCAAGGCTCAAGGCAATAACCAACAGAAGGCCCGTGAATAAGCATGGTGTTTATGAGCCACCACCACCGTTTCTCACATGCGCGATCCACTAGAAGCTGAAGGCTGAAGACCATTGAGAAGATGCTCACCATTGCTCGGTGATGATAGAGAGAAGGTCCTATATGCTTCATGATGACTCAAGGATCGCTTCGGCATGGGAATATTTGCCATTTTCAAGCCAACTTGCAAATTTGAGCATGAATTGCACATCCACACTAGAATAGGTGCTTCAACTCATACTTTCCACCAAAGGTCGATGTCTATTCGAATGCGTGAATTTAGCATAAGATAAGGGAGGAATCCACCACTCCACTCCAATCCAAGGAACTCAATGTTGCCACACCCGATTTTAAAGAAGCAATATCTCATATGTGTGCGGATCTCAATTTCACACATACGATAGACATAATGAGTGTAATAAGAAACAATGCTCAAAAGCATAAGAAAAGATTTATTAACTTTTATTACACTTAGGGATAGACACGAAGGTCTTTACGAACATCGATAGCTAAGACGATCCAGACCGCCTTTCAACTCCACAGCATCCGATGGGGAAACGCATCCTCGAACTCATCAAGTCGTCAAGTACTCTCGGTTCTCTCCCGACAGAAGCAAGGGTGAGCACACTTATGGTTGGAGCTCAGCAAGTGGGAAAATGCAAGGCTATCAATGATAGGCTAAGGTTTTGCAGTTAGCATTTTAAGTTGGTCAAATTTATTAGCAAGCACCTATTTACTAGGTGTAAGTTTATACCATCCCAAAAATTAAGCTTTAGAAAACATTATCCCAAAACCATATAACCATGATTTAATTTCCAAGTTCAAGTTCACTTATCATGTGAGGGTCCAGCTTTGACCGTGAGCACTACTGATCGATCGCCACTGCAGAGGTCGTACACTTTACCCACAGTTCTTGTTCCCCATGTTGCCCGGGTTGATCGACTTAAACACTTCCGAGGTGAGTGGCTAGGGGTCCACTATGAAGCCTTTACAAAGATATGAAGACCAACATCCCAATAGTTACAAAGAACAGACCATAACCTCCCTAGTGGACAGACCTTAGCAAAGGTGCAAGAGAAGAGCTATACCTTAAACTTGCTTTTCTGATAAGGTGTCGATAATTCCACACACCTAATTAATGGAGCCATATGGATGGTTGCATGTTTTCCGGTGGTTCTCCATGTTCCAATTAAAACATATGATCTTGTATTTACCAAAGTTCACCAAAGTTATGATCAACATTCATCATTTTGTAAAGTTCCATTTGAACCATCCCAAGGTATAGCAACTAAGCATTTCTACCCAAAACATTTATTAAAAAGGGTTGTTCAAGGTAAAGGGATAAAATCTAGTCATGTCTTAAAAGGTGATTTCCCATCAATTTATGCATAGCAAAATCTAAATTTAGTTATCATGCAAGTTGTGTGGGACAAAATAGAATATGGGGGAGGAAATCCACTTGCCTTCCTTGCTTAAAAGATTCTTCTTCTTCAAAACTTGTTCTTGAGCGATAGCTCGCTCCAAGCACGATATCTATGCATAAAAAAATCATACAATAAATAAAACAATACATCAAACATTAAAAGACTAAAACAAGGTTCTAAACGACGGCTCGAGAGACAGCAGGACACCAAAATAAACGGATAAAAGACGAAAAGATATGGCTAAAACAAGATTTGGGGCTAGATTGTAAGAAAACTTGGGCTCTAGGGGCTTATGAAGAAACTAGGGACTAACACAATTACATATAAACCGGAGGTTTATAACGTAAAAGACAAGGTAGGACCCCGAAAACCTAAGTTAGGGGCTAAAAGATAAAACTGGACCGCTTGAAGAATTTTAGGTGGAAGGGCATATTGTATATTAGAAAACCCGTGGTTTTTTGCAAAGTGACCACGGTTGACCGGTATGAGGACTTTGACCGGGTGAGGATCTAGGCCGCCGATTCGGACACGCCGTGTCCTGGCACCCGTCCGGCACGGCGTCCGGAATGTCTCCGATGCGAACGGCCTCCCGCACGTCCTGAAGTGCACCGGAAGAGGAGGCCACGTTGAACTCACCAAGGGCTTTGGAGGGAGGAGCCAAGATGTAGATCCAGGAAGCTCTGCCCTGGCGCGCGCCGGAGGGAAGGAGAGGAGGAGCTGCGGGTTGAAGAGGAGCTTGAGGGTGCCCTTTAGGGAGGTGGGGAGAGGGAAGGCCGCATGGTGGTGGGCGCCATCCGTGCCACATTAAGGCCCTGGAGAGCTGGGGTGGTTTGGGAGGAGAGGTGGTGGCGGCGCGAGTGCGCCATGCAATCAAGGCTTGGAGGGGAGAGGAGGACGCTCGCGCCAAGGGAGGCGCCGCCATGGGAGAGGGCTTGGAGGTTGAAGAGCCGGGTCCCAGCGAGAGAGAGAAGAGAAGGGATGGGACGATCAAGGATGGTGGGTGAGGAAAACGGAAAGAAAAAAAAAAGAAAACCGGCGGGGAAAGTTGGGCCTGAAGATGTTGGGCCCCGGGAGAAAAGAAAGAAATGGAAAGGGTTAGGGGTTGGGGAGGGGTTTTTTTTCAAACCTTTTATTTCAAAACTTTTCAAACCTTTAACACTGAAAACCTTTTCTAGTTTTCAAAATTATTTTTTAAAAACTTTTTCAACACACACAAACAAGACAAAACCAATGCATCCAAAAATGATGCACAAACACTTGGGTATATTTCTAAATTAATTAAATATTATTTAATACTTTAAGAGCAAATTTAATTAGTCAAAGTTAATAAACCCTTAGAAAAAAAATCTAACCATGTTTCTAGCATTTTTAAAGTGATGGAATTTTAGGTGACAAATACCCTTAAAAAGAATCTGTGAGATTGAGAGATTGGAAAACAACTGGAGGAGATACAAAGGATCTTGAAAGATATTGGGTACAACCACTAGCTTGATTCACTTTTCCTCTTCTTTGGGCATAGCAACAAACTCAATCCTATCTGCCTGGTCAAGAGCAGACTTCTGGCACAGAATAATTCCATCATGTTTGCCTAACCAATCCATTCCAAGGATCACATCTATTCCATCGATGTTAGAATTTAAGTCGCCTTGAAAATTTCTCCGATTTTAAGCTGACTTGTGGGCATACATGGGTGGATTTCATTTCATTTAACCAACTAGCAAATGTCTTCATAGAACTCATGGGTACATCATGCTTGCCAATAATTGTTCAAGAATAATGAATGTGATGCTAATCAAATAAAGTTGTAGGTCTGAGTTGATAAGAAATGTACCAAGCACAACATCTTGGCTCTTTGGGCTTGCTCATTACGTGGTTCACCCTACCACGCATGTAGTTCTTATGACCTCTACCTTGAAAATTTAGATCTCAGGCGCATTTGAGACGATGATCCAAATCTCTGCATTGCCTTTCCGAGGTGTGTAGGGACAAATCGCATAGTGTCCCAATTCTCAGAAACAACCACTAGGTCAACTGGGAAGGTTCTCACCGTGCATCCGAACGATTTCGAGAAGGATTTGGAACATGTGGTGTCCTAATGGAATGTCATGATTGAGTTGACTAATAAATTGAGTATAAGTTCCACTTGATCCTCGAGCTTAACCAGAACGCGATAATGCCACGCATGTTATGATTGTCCGTGAGATTTAAACTTGCATGCGACAAGTTCTCACGTTTTCCAAGCCTATGGCCTGTCTAGCAAAGTCTGGAAATTAGGAAAGTATGACTGAGTTGGTAGTTGAGTGGCCAATGAGACCATCCAAGAACCATTCTGCCTATTGTGTCTACCTCATGAGCATAACGAGATAAGAGTGAATTTATCTCGACTACCAATGCATATGTTGCCTTGCTTCAAAGCTAAAAACTCTTTGCTTGAGCTTTATAACACCAGTGATGATGTCTAAAACCATCCTAAAACTCCTACCATGTAATGGTGTTAGCAGCATGTGCAACTGTATGATCCCACCAATCAGTGGAGATGCAACAGATAAGACTTTCTCACGATCTGCATTGTACTATATCCAACTTGTTAATCCTTGAGCCAATCATCTACATCAAGAGGTTCCATAATGGGAGTAGGTATGGTGGTGGCATAAACTCTCTGTTTGTTTGCAAGTGGGGTGCTTGAATAATGGCTGGTTTTGTTGAGCTTGCATGTTCAACAAGATAGTGCTTGAACAATCACCGTGGCTGCTAAATTGCTAATCTGATCCATTCTAGATTATGTGTTACATTTTGCATTAGCGATGTCACAAATTATCAAGAATTCCACCTCCTTTGGTGTTTACCATCGATTGTTAAAGGCATCAGATAGGAAGTTGAACGATAAAGATAAAGAAGAATAGGGTTAAAGACTTAAATTTAGTTTAATTATTTTATTAATGCACTATGGCCATCACTCCATAAAAGCATTTCAAACATGAAAAGATCCAAATCAAACATGTTTTCACCCAACAAGCATTATTACATCGCACGTCTCGCAGAACGGATCTATCGATTAACCAAAAGGTAGGCATCCATTCAAGAAGACCTATGGTCATGGACGAGCCGTATGAGCCTTGCTGGTGACATCGCAGCGCAAGAAAACTCGTGGGCTGCTCGTGGATCGCCATCATGCTCGGCTTCCAAGCCGATCCTTCATAGGCATCCTTGATCACGTGGGTTTGGTCCAACGCAGAGTAACCTCCAAGTCGGTGTTGAGTCCTAACCACCGAAAGGATGTTGATACGATTCTCCCGAGATATCCAACTTGAACCATTGTATGCTCGCACCGATTGCCGAGGAACGTGATCAAGACCAGCTCATGCGCTTCAATGAAGAGACCACCTCGCTTGATTGCCATAAGCATTAGGTAATGTAAGTCATGTGCCTTGATCGTAGGGTAGCCTTAGTCTCTTCATGTTCGACGTGAACTCGAGTCATGTAGAAGGTACCAAGTGGTGGCTTATGTGGTGACGACCACTTCACCATGTAGCAACACGGTGTAGGGAAAGTAGCCTTGCTCATCCTCGAGGAATGAATACATGGATCCCTCACAAGGACCGGAGTAGTATTCTGCATCACTATCGCCACATGCCATCACTAAGATTCTCCACGACCGGGATAATGAGGCACCCATTCCATTGTTGGCGCATTGAAACCCGCCATCCGATAGAAGCAATTTAGAGAATAAAACAAAAGGGTACAATTTTAACAAAAGACAAATAAGATAGTTTTTATGGAATTAAGATTTATGAAGAGTACATGGCTTTCTAGAAATGAGTCCTTATTACGACCATTTCTATCTCCTTCCCTTAAGATAGCTCGATACCACTGTCACACGATTCAAGAAACCGAATGCATCTCATATGTGTGCCAGGATCTCAATTTCACATATGATAGACATGAGTGTAATAAAACAATGCTCAAACGTAAAAGATTTATTAACTTTTATTACACTGTGGATAGACAAGGTCTTTACACGAACAT
Source organism: Cenchrus purpureus (assembly GCA_022644695.1). NCBI lineage: Eukaryota > Viridiplantae > Streptophyta > Magnoliopsida > Poales > Poaceae > Cenchrus > Cenchrus purpureus. The sequence continues at coordinate 213,701,775 of CP053466.1, read as the reverse complement.
CGATAGCTAAGACGATCCAAAGACCGCCTTTCAACTCCACATATGACTAGGGAACGATCCTCGAACTCATCAAGTCGCTGAAGTACTCTTCTCCGTTCTCCTCAACAACGGTAAGCAAGGGTGAGCACTTGGTTGGAGCTCACAAGTGGGTGAAAATGCAAGGCTATCAAGGATAGGCTAAGGTTATGCAGTTAGCATTTTTATGTTGGTCAAATTTTATTAGCAACCTATTTACTAGGTGTAAGTTTATACCATCCCAAAATTAAGATTTAGAAAACATTATCCCAAAACCATATATGCATCCATGAAATTCTCTTCAAGTTCATTATCATGTGAGGGTCCAGCCGCCTGACGGAGCACTACGATCGACCGGGCCACTCCAGAGTCGTACACTTTACCCACGCTCGGTTCATGTTGCCCAGTTGATCGACCTTAAACACTAGAGTGGCTAGGGTCCACACTAAGCCTTTAAAAGATATGCAAAGACCAACAACCCATGATGCATGGGGTAACCATAACTCTCCTAGTGGACAACACCTTAGCAAAGGTCATGACCAAGAGAACCGATAACTTAAACCCTCGTGCTTCTTGATAATCACACCCACACCTAATTAATTGGCTAAGCGTGAGCCATATGGACTGTGGTTGCTTTTCTGGTGGTTCTCCATGTTCCAATTAAAACATATGATCTTGTATTTACCAAAGTTCACCAAAGTTATCATGATCAACATTCATCATTTTGTAAAGTTCCATTTGAACCATCCCAAGGTATAGCAACTAAGCATTTCTACCCAAAACATTTATTAAAAAGGGTTGTTCAAGGTAAAGGGGATAAAATCTAGTCATGTCCTTAAAAAGGTGATTTCCCCATCAATTTATGCATAGCAATATTTAAATCTAAATTTAGTTATCATGCAAGTTGTGTGGGACAAAATAGAATATGTATGGGAGGAAATCCACTTGCCTTCCTTGCTTAAACACTGGGGTTCTTCTTCTTCAAAACTTGTTCTTGAGCTTGAGAGCTCTCCAAGCACGATATCTACACACAAAGAAAAATCATACAATAAATAAAACAATACATCAAACATAAAAGACTAAAACAAGGTTCTAAAACTGACGAGAGTCATGGACACCAAGAACGCCAAAACGGATAAAAGACGAAAAGATATGGCTAAAACAATATTTTAGGGCTAGATTGTAAGAAAACTTGGGCTCTAGGGGCTTATCTGCAAGAAACCAGGGACCTGAACAAATTACGCATATAAACCAGAGTTTATAACGTAAAAGACAAGATCCGAAAACCTAGTTGTGGGGCTAAACATAGAAGGACTTTCAGAATTTTTGAGGTGGAAGGGCATATCTGTAATATTACAAACCGTGGTTTTTTCCAAAGTGACTGGGAGCTCATGACGTTATGAGACGGCCAGAGAGCTCTGGCCACAGCGGTCACGGATGACGGGCCAACCGCCGAATGTCGCACAAGATGGTCAAACGGCCTCCTGCACGAACCACGGAAGTGCCAAGGAAGAGGAGGCCACGGGAACTCACCAAGGGCTTTAATAGGAGGAGGAGCACCAAGATGTAGATCTGGCAAGCTCGGCGGCGATGCTCGGCACCAAGAAAGGAGGAGGAGCATTTGAAGAGAGCTACGCCTATAGGCACTAAAGATGGCATCGCCACAAGGCGCCACCATTAAGGCCTGTGGAGAGCTCTGCTTTGGGAGGAGAGGTGATCGGTGCACCACGCGCAATCAAGGCGGCTGGTGAAGGGAGAGGAAGGACGCCAAGGGAGGGCCAAGGAGGCGCCATGGGAGAGAGGGCCCGAGGTTGAAGACGCCTCGACAAGGGTCCCACTCAGAGAGAGAGGGGAGCCTCCAAGGGACGAGATGGGCCTATGGTGGGCCTACCGAGGAAAACGGAAGAAAGAAAAAGTGAGCTCAAGATGTTGGGCCATGGAGAGAAGAAGAAGAAAGGGAGGTTAGGGGCAGGTTTTACAAACCTTATTTCAAAACTTTTCAAACCTTTAAGAAACCTTTTCAAGGTTTCAAAATTATTTTTCAAAACTTTTTCAACACACACAAACAAGTCCAATGCATCCAAAATGATGCACAAACACTTGGGATATTTCTAAATTAATTAAATATTATTTAATACTTTAATAGCAAATTTAATTAGTCAAAGTTAATAAACCCTTAGACTCTAACCATGTTTCTAGCATTTTAAAGTGATGGAATTTAGGTGACATCCGGTCAGTGCCACATGGATTCTCTGGATCCATGATGTCACCAATCCATGGGGGACTCTCGATGAATCACACGCCAGCTTCACATGGATCCGGCCCACTCCAACTAAACCGCCAGAAACACCCATGATAGGAGAGGCATTAGATAAGAGGTAGAGAGGAAGCAGTTTAAGCATTTGCCATAGATCGGCCGACCTATTTAGTTGTTAATCCCATCCACGTGTCGCTTGCTCATTGGCCCTTGGCGCATGCCCGTGTTCACTTTGAGCCCAGCCTCCTCCTGTCTAAAAGGAGGAGGGCTCCATTTCTCACACACCCACCAAGCTCTCAAGTTCCACTTCTCTGTGTAGCTCTCTCCGCATTATAGTATTTTGGGTACGTGGTGTCCGGGCCTGGTTTTCCGCCAAGACCACGACGATCAGAAGGAGGTAGGCCAGTGGTGATGTTGGACCCTTTGTCAACCCTCTTATATCACGCATCGAGTTGGGCTTGCTTGCCAAGACCTTGAGTGTTGTCGCTGGGACGACTAAGACCCGACAGAATACATCTTGAGAGCTAAGTCCCTTAAGGAAGTGCTTCTTGTATCCCGACCTATCCCAAATAAAGCGGTGTCCTTGGATAGACCTCTGTTACTCCGCCCTAGGAACGAAACCCGACGGAATACTCATTCCCCTAGGGAGAAGTGCTACAGGTATCTGCGGCTATGGATCTTTCGCACTCGCCGCTGTACCCGGAGTTTCTTACACGCCGCCACTAGTGTTGAGATTAAGAAACGCCAACAAGCATTTCGGCTGCTGTGGGACTACCGTTGTTAACCTTCGAGCCCGCCTATCCTCGATTTATCTTTTTCCTTTTTCTTCTACCTTCACCCCTGCTACCTTTTGAGATATCCCTTTTGTTTTCTTTACCTCTACCCCGCTACCCATGGAAGGTTATCCTTGTAAACACCTTCCGCCTCGAGGAGTGAACCTCGAGCCATCTTCGAAGATCCACTCTTACATCCGGGTCAGGATTCACCCTCTCATGAAGCTAATTCAGACCTATCCTTCTGGTTAAGTCATGAGAACCCCTTTGATCATGTGAGAGACTACAGCGCCCGATTGAAACTCGGGTAAAACCGAGAATCACCGGATGCTCGAAAGAGAGTTTTTCCCTATCCCTCTCCGGGAAGCACGGATTGGCACCGTTGGTTTTGGTAGACTACCTTACTTGGGAAAGGTTGAGAGCAGCTTTTCCCCACTTCTTCCCAATACGACGTGTCATCTCGTTAAGGGCAAAGATTCTATTTCAAGCAATGTGAGGAGGAATCACTAGGAATGGCATGGAATCGCTTTGCCCGCTTGGAAGATTGCCCCCTCTACATTCCCGATTGGATGTTGCTTCAAAGACTTTGGTTTGGATTTGGAAGGATGATGCCATGAGACTTAATGCTCTCCTGAGGATCCTTTGTGCACCTAGATGCTGTCGAGGGAAAAGAGATCCGGATAATCTCCGAGATTTCAGCTCCTTGCATCCCGGCCAATGAGGCACCCACCGAGGACATGAAAGTTACCTAGATCCATCGTCACCGAGTCCGAGGTTTCATATCCACTCTTTCCGAGCTCGCTGAAGATGTCATTCTGAATGGTAGGAGTCTAAGGGAAAGATGTGCGAGATCTACCCTTGGGTTCCCCTCTCGTGCATCTTCTTAGACCTTCTCCCGAGACTTTGTCTGTGGGAGGATGAGAGAGTAGTTCGGAGAGAACGACCATTCCCGCCAGATGACTTGTTCGATCCTCACTACTATCTCCTAAGGAGGGTATGAGAGGCCCATCGTGTTTCTACGAGGTTTGAGCTGAAGTGCTTTGCAATCAAGTTTCAGATAAACCGAGACATCTCCTTATAATCCATTGGATTCATCCATCGATCAAGCACGATCATTTACCGATCGAATGGAGTGCATTCACTTTTTATCTCAAGCACATCGATGCGCCGATCAGTGAGAAGCTTGCTTTGTATCTTATGCCCGACTTGATCGATGCCCAATGGGAGGTGCACTTTCCAGCTTATCCATAACCCCCATTGGAAGCTTAGGCCAGACTTGGGAATGTTTTCATCGCTTTGATGAGAACATCGAACCCTCTCGCCTAAGGTAAGAGATAAATCTTGCTCTTCGTCCAAACTCAGTTCTGATCGCATACACGCCTCCGAAGTCCATGTTCTATCCTTTGAAGGCCGAGTGTCTTCCGAGCTTGAGTTCACTGAGATCGGTACCTATTGGTGAAGCACTAGCCTCGTGATCGATCTTTTCATCTCCGAGTTCCATGACCCTGCTATAGTCCTCGAGTCCCATGACCAAGAAAGGCCTCGGCCTCCGGGATGATCATGCTTGCCCTCACCGATATACCTCTTTGGGCTCGAGTTCAGATATGCACTACCTTGCAGCGAGCTTATCATCATATCAACATCATCTGCAAGGAGACGGTCATAAGTTGAGACAGGAGATCACAAGACACCCATCCCGAGTACTCTTGGGACTCATCTCATTTCCCAGAAGAATTATCCTGTATCTTGTGGACCGTGGTCATGCAGAGAAAGAAATTGCCAAGATTAGAGGAGTAGGCAAAGGACCACAGAAGGCAGACCATTGTGGCGACAAACGCTTCGTGACTACCAAAGTGCCTACACTTTGAAACGAATATGTCACCAAGGTGATTCCCAGATTCTCTATGGTTATATCATGGTTTGGCCAAGGTTGGTATATAGTGGAGGATGAATTTTCAACCTCAACCTTATTTTAGCCTTAAGCCTAAGCCAATTTTCCATCTGGAATCCACCGGCCGTTGATCCCGAGACTTGCCGGAGCCCACACGAAGGGGAGGACCAGAGGGGCCACAGGGCCCCGAACCCGTTCGGCCAAACCCCGTGCCGCCTCCCTTCTTCTCGCGCCTCATTCTCCTACAAAACCTTCTCCGCCGCCCGACGAGTTTTCGATCAAAATCCATCTCTCCACCTCACCATCCTCAAGATCACCACCACATCCATGGCCGACTCTGTGGCCTCGGGGGAGGCCTCCTCACTGGGGGGAGCCTCATCTCATCGACCTCGCTGGATGAGGTGATGTCGCCGAGGCCATGACTCGAGAGAGGCGGAGTGTAGAGAGCACTCCGCCGCACCACTCCCCGCGCGCAGTGAGGCTCCTCCGCCCCCCGATGGCCACCATGGGAACACGCTGCCAAGCGTGTCTTGTTTGACAATCCCCCGGCCACCCTTGCCGTGAGAGCGCTACATTGGGTCCGACCCAGCCGGAGAAGCCGCTATACTTATGAGCGTGGAGGGACGAGTTCCCGCCTAGACCCTGCAAAATCTTGGAGGAAGACAGCCCGGAGGCTATGGTACACCCTACCATAAGCCGCCTGGGAGCGAGTCCTCACCAAGATCATTGAGACATCCTATGAATGGCCAAGAAGACCCCCGGCAGCAAAGAGCAGACTAGCTGAATTTCTGGAACATGAGAAGCTAGTTGAGGAGCTCTGCGATGGACGAGTACCATGAGCTGTGTTGAGTATCGCCACCGAGGAGGACATGACCTTCGCAGAGGTTGGCAAGATGGGGAGAGGCATGCAGCCTCTGATGCCGAGTAGTGGGATTAGCCCCAACTTTAGTTCATTAGGCGCTAGTCTAGGTCTAGGTTTGATTTCCTTCCTTTATTTCATTTATTTCTTTGCATGTGTGTAAGCGCCTAATCATTTCATTTGAAACATTTGATTTGAATAAAGTGGCTCACCGTCATGTAACCCGCTTAGCCACCCTTTGTGTCATTACTTTGGTCTCTTTGATTTAGAGGACATCTAGGTTCGAGATAGTGGGGAAGAGCCACGACTCTCCCAATGCACGACGCTTTCCATACGCACCACCGCGAGCACTCCGCGCCAGCCGATCGATCACCTACCGAGAACCCGAGGACCCGACGAGTTCACTCCCGTGGAGAGCCTCTCACGGTTCATCTTCCATGCATAGCACCGGTTTGCATCTCGACAACTCACTTTTCATTCTTGAGTTTTATAAGCTATATATGTCTATCTCTAAAATAAACTCGAATGATGATGCTAAAGATCACCTAGCTCATTTGTGCCTGAGTAGACTTACATATGTGTTATTCCTTGTTACCTGCCTGATGCTCGTGAACCATAATCTTCTTAAGGACAAGCATGTTCACCTAAGTAATTGATGAGTATGATATGGTCGGATGATATGATCTATTGCTCGATGACTAACTCTCTTGGGGAATTTATTTTGAAAACTCAAAACCTCTTGGAAAGGCTCCTCTTGATATGCCTCCGTCCCATTAGAGCCATATGATCTTTGTAGGTAAAACCTTCGATTCATATCGCTTGTTATTACTTTGAGCTTTGTCAAATCCTGTGACCCTTGTGAGAATTCTTTTCATTACTTTCATGATCAAGATTCATGTGCACCCCACCTATTTCCCCTTGCTATGCTTCTACACTAGAAGTTAGCATTGTATCATTTATCCATTCCATAAAAATAAAGCTCCATATGTGGTGTGACATCTCTCCGTATGTGTCCTTCAAAAGAGACATGGGCTAAAAAAGAAAGAAGAAAAATACATGCTCAAGGCATGATGAAAAAAGAAAAGAATAGCCCATGTCCAAAATAAAGAAGGAGGAGAGATGAGATCATGCAAAAGGAGTTCCATATCATAGATGGTAATAACTAGTGTCCATTCCGGGCTAGTGTCCACCTTACCATCAACCCACGCTCACCATATATATGTATGGTAATATCTAGCACCCATTCCGGCCTAGTATCCACCTTACCATACACACCATAGCCATACCGTGCACATCTTGATCCGATGGTATGATTTGATTTTCTCAGGATCCGCCTTTGACTTTGCAAAATATGTGATGCAAGTATGCTTTCTTTTATCCTACCCCGAGCTCCACATATAGCCATCATTAGAAGTAGGATGAAGAAAGGCAAATGCCTTAGTGAGGACATATACACATTGAGCGATTTGAGAGAATCAAATGAGGAAGCCACCAAGAGTTTTGTTTATGAAAATCTTGCAAAACCCCAAGGTGTTTATCATCGTGCATAAGTGACTTGATTCACATGTTCTACTTTTCAATCACCCAAGGGAACATGATAGCCACTACGAGGTTCACAAGAGCAAGGTATGACTTGGAATATCTCTTATGTCTTTTACTTTTCTATGACCCACTTTTTTGTTTCCTTCACCGGGACGAGCAAAGGTCAAGTGTGGGTTGTTGACGAATATTTGCCATTTTCAAGACCGCCAACTCGAAATTTGAGCATGAATTGCACAACCACACTAGAATAGAGCTTAAACTCATACTTTCCACCAAAGTTGTCGATGTCTATTCGAATGTATTTAGCATAAGAAATGAGAGGAATCCATGCACTTTCACTCCACTCCAATCCAAGGCACTCAAATGGCCAATCAGCCACATGGATTCTCCGATCCATGATGTCACCAATCCATGTGAAGGACTACGAATCATACGCTGCCACGCCAAGATCACATGGATCCATGGGCCCACTTTGCCAACTAAATCAGAAACGTGCCATGCACGGAGAGGCATTAGCCCACATGGAAGCGAGCCGAGGAAGCACTGCCAAGGCTGCCTGGGTTTCGCCGACCCTAGATTCACGAACCGACCTAGGGCTCATGCTTCCGCCCACGTGTCGCCCCATTGGCCCTTGGCTGCATTCTGCTTAGGGGCACTTTGAGCCCGTGAGCAAGCCTCCTCCTGTCTATAAATAGAGAGGAGGGCTCCATTTCTCACACACCACCAAGCTCTCAAGTTCCACTTCTCTCTTGTGTAGCTCTCTCTCCCTCTCTCTAGTGCGCCCATGTGAGGTGATTCTCACCTCTATGTGGTAGAATGGTGATGAGGAGAGATCTAGATTAGGATTAGTTGAGAGGTAGAGGAGGGGTGAGGTGAGTTGATGTCCTCATGGATGCTTGTTCTTCATTTAGATCAAAGTGAGTATTTCAAGCATTTCTTATTTAGACTATAGTGGACATCATGCATGATTGATTTGTTCTTGTGTTCTTGGCTCGTTCATAAGTTAGAGGCTTGTGTTCTTCATGACACAAGGCTTGATCCTTTAGAGCTAGCCGTTCATATACATGTTTGCATGCTCGATCCTGTTTAGTTAAGTAAGTGTATCTCGTTTGTTTGCATCCATAGCTTCCTTTCTCGCTCAATGATATGATATGATTTGATTCCGTTCTCTCTCTGTTTGTGGACCGTATCTATATGGGTTGCTATAGTGTTGTAGCGGGTCGACGGACGTAACGCACTATAGTATTTATTTGGGGTCTGACGTGGTGTTTGGGCCTTGGTTTTCCGCGAAGACCACGATGCGTCGTAGCGTAACAATAGAGGCCGCGATGGTGATAGCCTGTTGGACCCTTTGGCAACCCTATGCGTCACAGTTGGGCCGTTGCTGGCTCATTGGCCTCTCCATGGATGTGGCCCCGCAGGAGGACTAAGACCAGATACATCTTGAGAGCTAAGTCCCTTAAGGAAGTGCTTCTTGTATCCCGACCTATCCCGGTGGAGTCGGTGTCCTTGGATAGACCCTCTCTGGTTACTCTCTATCCTAGGAATGAAACCCAATGAGAATACTCATTCTCCTAGGAGAAGTTCTACGTGTGTATCCGTGCGCTTGCGGATTCTCGTCGTGTGCAGGGTGTTTCTTACACGCTCACGCTACCACGGCACCTAGTGTTGAGATTAAGAACGCCAACACATGGTGGGATGCCTTTGTCACTACCCTTGCCAATCGTAATGCCATCACCTAGCAAGAGTTCACCACTAATCGAGAGGTCATCATATTCCCGCTAGTTTGATGAAGTTGAAGAAAAGAGAGTTTTGCTCTTAAGCGAAGGATGTCCGTGGCTATATTAGGATAGTGCCCACGCTATGCTCAAGATGTTGACACGCGAAGAAGCTGTGAAAGAATGAAGGCTATGGACCACTTCAATACTAGCGTCCCACACCTTCCGACCTTTCAAGAGCTTATCATTGCTATGATTGTGGAGAAGGTGGAATTGTGGCGTCAAGAGAAGGCTACTAGCTAGGACAACTGTAGGAGTATCACTCATCCTCGCTATAATCCACAAGGAGCACCACTCACTGAGGTCCAAGTGGTAATCCGACGGTGATGCTACCACAATACACAGATGTTTGCTGCTATTATATTCAACTCCACTGAGTATACCACGCTCAATAATTTGGCATCTAGAACACCTGATTCGGCTCCCAAGAGACCCAATGTACCCCACAGTTGTAACTTGCTTAAGTGCATGGGTAGAGGAGAACAATTGTCCCTCTATAAGCATCCAGAGACTCTGCAAAGATGGAGAGGAATGGAGCGACCCACAGTCAAGGGAAGGAGCCACATGCGAGGAAACTAATTGAACTGTATCATCGTGATTCATCGTTGGACAATCAACTATGTCCATCAATAGCTCAATCCCCTTATCTTTCCTACCTTGAGAAGATTAATTCAATCTTGTATGTTATCCATCAATCGAGGGATGGATTCTTTTAATCGAAGATATTTGCATAGCTAATTTTGCAAAAATTTGTTTTCAATTAAATTTGAATAGAAACAAGGTTTGAATATTAAGGATTATAAGGAGTATTTGAGTTTTTAGGCATTTAAATATATTTTTGAAAATTAATTAAATAAATATAGGTGATTTGCATTTGAAGAGCATTGTTTGTTTGTTGAATTCAAATTTGAATTTGAATTCAAAGTGTTTCTTTTTAAAATTTCTCTTTAACCCCTAATCCTTCCTCTTATATTGGGATTTCCTTTGACTCCTCTGAGTCACGTGCTGTCTTATTTTATAATCCGATTGTGCTCAGTTAACATTTCAGCCCGCCCTCTCCTCCGCTTTCACCCCACACGGGCCCGGATGTCATCCCTAATCTGCCTCCAACCGTCTTTCTAATGGTTGAATGGGTCCTCTGAATATCCTCTTGCCAAACCCCATTCTGCTGCACGCCTCTCCTTCTCTGGCCTCTTGCAACAAGTGCTCCATTCTCCAAACAATCCGCCTCTTCCTCTCCCGAGCCATTGTCTCAAACCCTAGGTGACCGCCATAGACATCCTCCTCTTCCAGAAGGCTAGTAGTGCGAGAGAAGAGGTGGTGAGGATCCTCCTGGCCGCTTGGCGGACCATGCCCCGATGACGAAGAGTGAACTGGTATCGCCGCCTCCGCCTCTCCTCCGAGATCGTCATGGAGCCGACTACCACTCCATGGAGCCCTAGATCATCGCGCACATCATCCCGCTTCTCATCGCCACCAATCGCCTACCATCCTGTCGAGTTGCCTCATCGCACCATGGCCTGGCCGCCGTCGCCATAATCCCGGGATGCGCTAATCGACCCTAGTCCGATCGATCCGGGGTGGATCAAATCTTGGATCGAGGGCAATGGGCCGTCAACCGCTTATATCCCATGTGACCATGTCGTTTAAAAGTCTCCCATCGACCAAATGAAGGCTTCCACCTTGAAAAGATCTACTAGTAGATCTGATTATTCCTGCTTTGTTTTATCATTTCTTTTATAGATTTTCTCAAAACCTTAGTTTTTTCACCCAAGCCTCGATGTTTTTAAGTTTCTATGTTGTTTTCTTACTTGAAGTTAGCCCTCTTGTAAGTTGTTCTTTAATCCGTCGTGAATACCTTCATTTTAGCTGCGTTTTTATGTCCAAATGATCGATCAAGAGTAGAATAGCTATTGTTTGCTTTTTTTTGGTCTTACTATTTGGTGATTGTTTCTTATTTTATTCTATTGTGTCCTTGTATGTACTTGATGTGATGCGAGAGAACGTGGTGTGAATGTTGGATAGTTGAAACCAAGAAGCTCAGGATCACAGGATCTATTGCAAGTCTTCCTTGATGCATACATATTTACCTATACAACATGCATTTAAAGTACTATTCTTACTTTTGCTTGCATTAAATTGATGGGACCCTAATTAAGGACATGACTAGATTATTTCTATTCCTTTACCTTGAACAACACATATTTACTTTATGTTGGGTAGTTCTCGCTATGCTTTATCTAGTTACATGGTGGTATTAATGAAACTTTATGAAACTTGATTTACTTATGTTATACATTCATTAATACAAGACCATATGCTTAATTGGAACATGGAGAACCACCGACAAGTCAAGGCAACCCAATGGCTCGCAGCCTTGGCTAATTAATAGTGACCCTGGGGTGGCTTTACTCATAAGGACAAGGCTCAGTATGGACTCGCCTAGCGGAGTTGGGCTTGCTAAGACACTATGTTATACCTTGTAAGCATCCAAGACATTGTGGGTTGCAACTTGCGGGAAACTTTGTAAAGGCCTCAGGGTCCTATGCAATCACACCTTGGTAGTGTGGTATGATGCTTCATCGCATGGTTGGTTTAAAGTTCCTAGAACTTTTACGTGACTTGTGGGTAAAATATGTACATGTAAAATCAATATAAACCTAATCGATTAGCACTTGCTCACAAAGGTTTGACCCTTAATCTGAATAATCTATGGAAGTCAATGATTAACTTGATTCATCTATCTTTATTTATGTTGTTTATTCTCTTATGTAAGGTTTGGAATAAAACTTGACCAACTAAAAAATGTTGAAACCCATCTCCACTATAAAGCCCTATATTGTCACGCTTGTTTTCATTATTGCAATGACACTACCCAAGATTTCCGTGGAGATCTATCCCTCTATCTAATAGAAGACATTTTAAAATTTACTCTCTTTACGCTTTGGCAATGTTTTGGTTATCATCGTATGAATACATGACATTGATCCCGCTGAGCATTGATTGCCTTTAAATTGTGTGACAAGGCTAGGGTTGGCTAGGCCATCCCTAGACAACTGACTCCTCTCCTCCCTCAGCTCTCTGCTCCTTTCGATGAATGGATGTGGCTGGGGTATAAATGAGCGAGGAGCAGGTCAAGGGCCCGAACAGAAGGCCGGTGTTCGCCCATCTTTCATGTTGCTTCGCTTGAATCCATGTGGGTCCTTGTTTTCCTCTGGTTTAGATAAGGGTGCTTTGCAACTCCGCATCTTCCGTCGGGTCCTCATTCTGGCTTCATGCTTAGTCCTTGGTCATTTGGAGTCATGTTCATCTGTATCTTGACTTGTCGATCTTGTAAAGTGCTTGATGAACTCCACCCAAGTCCTCATTTAGGTACCTAATTTAAACAAACTCCAAAAACCATATGCAAGTGCGAACTTGTTACATCATTAGTGTGCCTAGTGGCGGGTTAGTTAAATCAAAGCTCAAACCAAAGTGTAACAAGTGCTCTTGGTTGGAAATTGACCCTCAACATACCCCCATGCTTAAACCGTGCTTGTCCTCGAGTAAGCCTTTAATGGATGTCGATGTTGCCTTTCAATGTTCATACCCTACACTTGTTCATACATGAGAAAACATAATGCTCTCAAGTTTATATATGTTATAGTTTCATAATGTAACTAGCTTTCATCTCTATGGAGGGTAGATATTATTTAAGCTCTTCCCACAAGTAATTAATCATGCTCTCAAATTTTAAACAAATCTCAGAAATTTTGTAAATAAAGAGCGGGATGAAGAAAAATTGCTTTACCAAGATAAAAAATAATCCTCCTTGCATCTTGCTCATGAACTCTCATCTCATCTTGTCTCTCAAGCCTACTTGTTCTACTCCTTTCCTCTCTCAAATATTTGGTGGAAGGCTTTATATGGAGCTAAGGGAAAGTTTAGTCTTACCAAGATATTATAGTCGAGATATTATCAAAACAAGACAAGCTTCTCATGGACTTACCGAGACTCATCAAAAAGGTCATTGGAAAAATAATGTTACAAGGAGGGGGGAAAGGAAAATACACACACTTTGAGATAGGTGGACATGTGCAAATGGCAAAGAGTGATCCCAAGGCACAAACGAAGTCCTCGTTATCGGATTGCACATGGTTGGAAAGATGAGTATGGGTCTTGATCTTGAATCCTCTTGAAAACTCAAAAAGCACTAAACATAGCTAGAGAACCAGGGAGCTTTATTTTATTTTTTTCTTTCTTTCTTCTTTCTTTCTTTTTCTCTTCATACTTTTTCTTTTTTTCTTTCATCATACTTTTTCTCTTTCTTTTTTTTCTTTCTTTCTTTTTCCTTTTTTTATTTGCTCCCCTTGAACTCTAGACTATACTAGCACTTCCTTGGCACCCCCCATGCTTAGACATTTGCTCGTCCTCGGGCAAAAGAGGTGATAAATGTGCCAAGGTGGGAATTGAAGCTCTCATATTTTCTTAGAGAGAGATACTCGAAAAATCTTCTAGGGATCCTTTTGGAAGTCTCCCTTACTCACTTGAAGCACCTTCCTTGTAATCTTCCTCAAAATATTCATCCATACTCATATATTGGGTTGTGGTCAAGGAGGTGAACACAAAAAATATATATTTGGGTTTTGTGGTTGGAGATCTGGCGAGGTTTGCAAAATTCCCGAAGTGGAACCTCACAATGCACGGATAGAAAAGGCTAGCATAAAGAACGATACGCAAAAACAGAATGACTAGCTTCTTAGTCTCGAGCCAGAGAAATCAAGCCTTGAATCAATGCACCCAAAAATAAATCTTGTATATACTAATGTTTTGCACTCAACTAAGTTTGGGCTTTGGATGGGTAGAGCAAAATGCAAGCGGTACTCATGACAAGGTTAGCATAACTTTTTGAGAATAAAAAAGTTCCTTGATTCATTCAAAGTTGAGAGCAATAAAAAAGAACTATGGGACTTAAGTTATCATAACCTCCACAAAAGATTAGGCTAGCATTAAATAAATTTCAGATTCATATTAAAGAGAGCACTAGCTTAATCATATAAAAACCAAGCACAAGAATGATCAAAGTGGCAACAATCATCATATATCCATAAGATATCATCATGGTGAGCACAAGGTAACGGTGATTATTATTGAAAACAAAAACAAATCTAGGTTGTACTCCTAGTAGCCATGTTATTTTATAGAGAGATATACAAAGGTTGCATCTAAGGTTGTTGAAGGCATAGACATATGTACAAGCAAATAGAAAGACAAGGACAAAAAGAGGGTTGAGGATTTGTTACCATCCTTTGATGCTTGAAGTGTAGCGCGGCCTCCCCCATGCTTAAGCATTGTGCTTAACATGGAAGAAGAACCGTGATCCTTGCTCCATGCGGTCTTCTCATGTCCACCAAATCCTCCCCCATGCTTAGCATGTTGCTAGGCATGGAAGATGATGAACTATCTTGAAGTCCTACCGCCATGTGTGGATCGTCATACTCTTCACTTTGTCTTGATTGTCCTCCAATGTTCACCCTTTGTCACAAGCCTTCGTCCCAATCGAATTTATGGGAGTGATTCACAATGCCTGCAAAACAATTTTAAAGCACAAAGTACCCCCGAGGTGACGGTCGGGAATACTCACTCTATGCCGACAAACCAAAGACATCCCCTAAGATCTTAACTTGTGGCATAGTTAATCTAGTGAAAAATTAAAAACCTAATGGGTGTACGTGTGTGCAAGGGTGCATGCAAATGATTGGATGGTATAAAAACAAAATAATGTTTACACCAAATTCTATGCTCCATTCTTACAAAGTGGTTGCCAAACTTCTCCCTTGCCATAAAGATTTATTAACCAAGGTCATAACACGATGCTTATTCCAAGATTAACAATTCCTTATAGTGTAAGATAAGTAGGGCGCATTGCAAAGTTTATAAACCAACCAATGCAAGAAGATAGCAAGGTATGTAAAACTGGATGATGGAGGTCTCCAATCATGTCTAAACACCATGTTTACACAGGATTGCAAAAAGGAGTAACGCATGTCGACAAGCATTAACATAGATACGAAAGCATTCATCATAAAGTATCACAAAAAGACCAAGCTATCATAAAGCAGAAGATGACAAAGAGGGGAATACAAAATGAAAATGCAAAGAGTTAGCACAAGCAAATGTTAGCAAGGGTTGTAAAGATCAAGCAACCAAACTAACAAGGTTTTAAGGATAGGTTATGGGTATCCTATAGTTTTGGCTCAAATAAGAATTTTGAAGAGAGGGAGTCAAGCATAGAAGTTCTATCTAAGGTGGTGCTAAGAGTCTTTTTTTGTGGAAAACAAACCTATGGTTTTGGGAAGGCTAAGAAAGGTTTTCTCAAAGGAGGGCTAGTTAAAGCTTTTAGTTAGAGCAAGGGATAGAGGTGGGCTTGGCCAACCAGAATGGTGCAAGCCAATCAACACAAGTCAACCCTACCCTTGTTGGTTACGGGTTTTTGGTGGGGCTATAGGTAGGCATAGGTTGGTTGGGCAAAAAGTTAGATCAACACAAAGCATGCAATGCAATATGACATGGATGAACAAAATGACATGATATGATGATTGTCTAAAACAAATGCAAGAGTTAGCCTAAATTAACTAGCCACAAGCTTAGAGTTAAAGGATGGTGCCAACCATATTTCTCTACAAAAGAAAACGACACTAAACACTAATAGGCACACAAAAAGGTCTACAAGTTTCCCAAGATCAAGAACAAAGTGCTCCCTCAATAGCATTTAAATCAAATAACAAGCTGTTGTGGTATTTATTAGAGCAATGGTACAATGTCACTTGATGTTTCAGTTTAAGATCACAATGTAGATGGTCATATTATATATATAAACATAAACAAAAGAAAACGGGTTGCCTCCCGCAAAGCGCTTCATTTAAAGTCATAGAGCTCGACTTTCTTACGTACCTTTTCATAGTCGCGAAGCCATGGTCCTTCATGTAAGATTTGAAGATGTCCATGCAGCTTCGATCCACTCTCCATGCTTGACACGATCATTTTACTTGATGAGAGGCTTGCCCGATCGTTTCCTTGCATCATCGTCACCTTCTCCTCCTTTGCTCGAGATTCGGGGAGGCGATGCACGAGCTTGCAATTCCTTTAGGGCATGGCTTCGCTTCTCTTTATCATGGTTTAATGACCTGCATGGTTAGTGAAACTCAGGTTTTCTCCCGACATATGCTCTTTTAAGGTCACGAGCTTGACCAAGCATGAAGCAAGTCCAAGATTCGCAAAGTGTGAAACAAACATATGCAACCATAACCACAATTTAAATTGGATGAACAAAGCATGTTGTGATTAAAGGTAGCATAAGTACCTTGCTCAGCGCTAAGGCTCTCATTAGGCAAGGGTCCATAAGGCAAATAAATAAAAGGTGTTCAAGCACAACATAGCCTCTTTATCATACTCAAGAAATTCTAGCCTATCAACATGATCATTAAAGGTGCAAGGCATAGAATCAAAACATACTATTGGATAAAAACACGAATATATCAAAAGAAATATATCATATCCAAAAGTACCTTGAGAGATTAATGTGTACCTTAGCCTTCAAGCTTTTCATCGTGAGTGATCCTCCGGAGTTGAAAGCGGACAATCCTTGATGATTGAAGGTGGCTCGCGTAGACTTTTCTCAAACTTTCCCTTTGTGCCACATGTCATCAAGGTTGCTTTGAGTAGGATCACTCCTCTTCTTCATTTGCGGGGCTTAACATATGTCTTAAATGTCTTCATGTAGTTCCATGATCCTTCATGTGAGAGCCCAAAAATATCCGCGCCATTGGATGTTGTCTTATGTGTGTAGTCTATTGTGGTCTTCTTCAAACATCTCCTTGCGACAGATGCCGCCAACTTGTGTCTTCATTTGCCAATGCTCCAGGGGTCTTTGTTTTGTTCCAAGCCTCTGAATTTCTTCATGAGTGGTCTAGCAGAAGCATTCCCTAAGCTCCTCTTCGTTGTTGTCGTCCTCACCTTCGCCATCTTGTTCTCATCATATTGCAGCTGCCTCTTCTTTGGATTTACCCCTATATACATAACAGAACATATACCAAAATATAATTCTATTGAAAAATTTATAAAATTACCTTTCCAATGGGTACTCATCCATCTTAATCGGAGTCCAAATGAGGGAGTTATGGCTGTTTCACTTCAGCTTTGCTTGCTGTCCAGAAATTTTCAGGACGTGTAATCATCGGTGATTCGGCCATATCTGCTTGTAGGATCCTCCGATCGATTTGATTCTTGACTCGTTGGAAGCGTAACTTCGTGGGGCTTCTAAATATCCAAAGACATCCTGTTGATCTTCCCATGAGGCTGTGCAAAACTTGATGCGAACAAAAACTTTGAAAATATTGACGAGCTTGATCTTGTGATTTCGGGGGCATCGTGATTACTTCCAATACCTATTGCTTGAACAAACAAATCTCCACAAAACATTAGTCTTAAAATTTTAATTGACATGTCGACTTACCTTGTTCACATGCTCTTGTGGAGGGTGTGGGCTCGATAGCGGATGATGGGCCACTAACCAAAGTTAGCACCTACCACTAAAGAGTGAATCTTCATGTTGCAATCATCTTGTTGGAGTGTGCATGTAGAAAACTCACCTAACGTCTTGTGTCTCGCTTTTGACCTGCTTTCAAGGACACAAACAAGAAAACAAGGGTATATGCAACAATAAAAATTAGGGTTAGTCAAATAGAAAGGTAGATCACCCTAGGGATCGAGTTGCCGATCCCCGGCAACGGCGCCAGAAAAAGAGCTTGTTGATGGTTCAAAACCGTGTTGAAGTTCACCGCGAACATACGGTTGACTTGGTGCCTTTTTCACCAAGGAGGGTCCCCCAAGGATTGTCAATCCAAGGATCGAAAGCAAACCGCTAAGGATCTCTACCTAATCTATCGAACTATCCTAACATGAAGCGTAGATTGCATATAAAGTAACCTTTAAGAGATATGTGTATGATAGCTCAAGGTTGATCACATACATGAACATAGGCGAGGTAAAGCGCCGCCAAGGGGACGACTAACCCTATCGCCTTCTAGTTGTAGTTCCGGCAAACGAGCAACAACCAAGCATCTCATCTAAAAGCATCCTAAAACTCCTACCAACGGCCAACCTCCCGAAGACATCCGCTCGTTCGGGGGAAATCATCCTGTCACGATGCTCCCTTAATGAAGCGGGGGATCCACGGGCGTGCCCAAACATGGACAAGCCTACAAACCATGAAGGGTCGACATACTAGATCTAATCACCATGATTACATAAAGCATGCTATGTAGTCTAACCTAGGATTAGACTAAGGATCAAACATATTCATGAAAGGTAGAAAGTAAAGACGGAGACATGGAATCGCTTAAAGATCGGAAAACAAGATTACAATTACTCACATAATAGTAGATGTGTTTGAGTCACCACCATCGAGTACATACCATTGATGACCTCAACTAGCTCGAACTCCACCATGGTTTTGGAGGATGTTATGCAAGAGAATCAACTTACCAACCAAGAAGACCGGAAAGAGACCCCTTATTCTAAAAAAAGTCAAAATGTCGAAAAGCCAAAGTCTTGGATATGAGAGCTCAAGAGATCTTTGGCTTGAGTACCAAAGTTGTGGGTGATTGGGAAGGCCCACGGATCCAGGAACTAAGAGATATGACTCCGAAATCAGACAGATTATCTTCCGAGGCCGTTTTGGGGATCTTATCTTCGTTTCCAAGGAAAGCAATGAATATTAAAGTTGGAGATAATTTTGTTCCACACTATCTAGACACTGAATTTTCATTATTTAGAGTCCGGACGTGGGAGATATAGCATCGGGAAGGAAGGGCTGCGAAACAGGAAAATTAGGACAAGGCTGACTTTATGGAAACCAAATTTGCTTTGCTCCGAAGCAAGATCTCGTGCAAGGCAAGGTGGAACACGCCCCAAAGCTCCCCAAGGGCATAAATACAACCCCTAGACGTCCAAGGAGGGGGATCCATCCACCGTAACTCGGTGAAACCTAGAAGCAAGCACCGGAGGAAGACGACAGCCACCGCAAGTCCTCGAAGTTGTCTAGGAGATGGCCTAGGCCTACCCTAGCCGCCATGGCCTCCTTGCATGGTTGTGCCATGGTGGAGTTCAGGAGCTACGCATTCATCATTTTAGGTATGATCTCGGTGGTGATGGTGTAATGCATACTTTCATGTGAGCAATAATAATCTTGTCATCTGATCTATTAGCATGTTTATGCCTCTCTCTATGCTTTCTCCTTATCATGAATATGATGATTCCTTAGTCCAATACATGATTGGGCTACATAGCATGCTTTATGTAATCATGGTGATTGGATTTAGTTTGTTTACCCTTCATGATTTGTAGACACGTTCGCTATGGGCGTGCCCTTAGACTCCCCGCACCGATAGGGCTCATCGTGACAGGGTGATGTCCCGTGTAAGGCGGTTGTTTTCGGGAGGTTGGTTGGAGGTAGGTGCTTTAGATGAGATTCATGTTTGTTTGCTCGTTTAGCTAGAACTACATCTAGAAGACGATAGGCCTAGTTACCCCTTCGGTGGAGCTTTACCGTAGCCAATGATCTTGGGTGTGATCAACCTTGCGCTTTCACTCATATCCATCAAGGTTACCCTTTATATGCAATCGATGCTTCATGTTAGGTTAGATTGACTAGATAAGGTAGAGAACCCTAGCGGTTTGCTTCCGATCCACGGATTCGATAACCTTGGGTAATACTCGAGGGGAAAAGGTACTACATGATCTGTAAGCTTGCGGTGAACCTTGGCGCATTATTGAACCGTCAATAGTGGCTTTTTGGATGAACTCGTGGATGAACGGTTTGGATCTTTGACTTTCGATTCCTGTTGATTTAGTGGATCTTTGGGGACGATTTCATAGGCATAGCTCGTCCATGAAGTGTTTCACCTATCCCCAATGTTTTTCTTGAATCTGTGGAGCAAATTGGGAGATCGGGTGATTGGAAGGAAGAGGTTGACCCGCGGGTGGAGTTTTTCCCGAGCGCCAGGCAGATGTCGGCCACTCACCGCCTGACCGTGCAAGTGGCTTCTTGGGAAATCTGGGAAATCGTGGTGTTCGGTGTTCATCCAGGGAAGGTTTCAGCAGTAGTTGTGTTGCGCTCAGAGTTCGTGTGACACTTGGGGTTCTCCTCCCCTTTGACCGGTCTGACCGGTGCCAGGGGTTTCTATGGAAAGTCTTCTTGTTGCTCGGGTGACCCGGCTAAGGGTGTGTAGGTGACCCACCATCTCGGCTGGCCGCCGGGGTGACCCGGTGTGTGTGGCGGCCAGACCGGTCGACTGTGCAGGGTTGTTGCTCAAGATGTTGTTCATTGCGTTTCTAGTAGGGTGGTTTCAATTCCTAGGTCCAGTAGCACTCTAGTGGCTGTGTGGATTTGGCTAGCAGGGTGTTGAGGATCTTGGAGTTGCGTTTAGGACCATAGGCCGATTTCGACTCTTTGGAGAAGAATTTTTATCGGCTCCCATTCACTCCCCCCTCTCTGGTCACCATTCTGGTTCTTCAATTGGTATTAGAGCTGGATACGGATCATTGAGACTTTAACCGGTAGAGATCCAAAGATGGCGGACTACGGAAAGAGTTCGGGTCCTCCCCACTTTGATGGGAAAGACTACCAGACGTGGGAAGCCCGGATGGGCGCATTCATGCGTGGAATGGGTCAGTTGATTTGGGATATGACGGTTGATGAGAACTATGTCATTCCGGACACATTCCCTTTTGCCCGGATCGACGAATATGTTCGATGCCAGCAACATGGCCGTGCTCTCTGTGCATCTGAATTCAATCGGGTGTATGGAGAGCAGTTGGCACACAGGATGTGGACCTAGTTGAGGAATGCGCATGGTGAAAACAATTAGGTGAAGGCGCGTCGCTTTATGACCTACCGGAGAGAGTACAAGAATTTCATTCATCTCCTGAGAGAGTCTGTGGATGCCATGTTTGAGTGCTTCACTCTAATTGTGAACAACATGAAAGCAAACATCACCCAACTCCCATACGATGATCATGATAGAGCTATCAAGCTCTTACACGTGCTGGATCTCGATGTATGGAGTGCAAAGGTTGAGGCTATTCACGAGTCTAGTGTTGTCACACCTAGTTTTGGAAGCAAAACCAGATAATAAATTTACGTGTGTCCAGGATCATGTTCACACATGCAAATGACATAGTGAAGTACCAAAACGCAATGTCACGGCGTAAATGTTATTACTGACCGAATGTCAAATAGTCTATCACACAATACGAGTAGCTAACAGCGGAAAAAGTAAATGAGGTCGTCCACCATAGGCAGTCGACTGGGGAACGCTCCTAGAACTCCTCAAAGTCTTCTGGGAAGTCTTCAAAGCGTCCGTCTGAGCAGCAGTCCGAGTAGTGTAGATGCACGATAAAATCAACAAGCATGCGCACATGTCGTACTCAACAAGGGAATATAACTAAAACAACATGCAAGGCCTTTTTGAGTGGATGGCTGACATGGTTAAAGCAGTAAGCACTTTTAGTTGGTCAAGTTTTATTAAGCAACTGATTACTAGCAAATGAAAGTATATACCAACCCAAAGATTAACAACTACAACAAGAATAAGATGCAATGCACAAATTTAAGACCATCTTTCATAAGTTACACATGTGAGAGTCCAGTCGCTGTGACCGTGAGCACCCGATCGACGCTTTATACACTGCAGAGGTGGCACATCTTTACCCACAAGTCGTGTTTCCCATGCCGCCCAAGTTTGCAAGGCCCTTAAACACTTCCTTTGGTGAGTGGCTAGGGATTCACTACGAGGCCTTTACAAAGATTCCCTAGTATGAGCTGCTCGCTAGGTTTCATGACAGCGCAATGCATAACCCTCTCTCGAGACTGCAAAGCTACCACAGAGCAGATCAGCCTGAGGGCCGGGCTATACACCAACTACCGGCACCCCCTCGCCCTTATCAGGTAAAGCATACACATACTAAGGTTTCTAATTACTTGGCCAAGACAGAGCCATTTGTCTTGTGGTTGCACTGTTGTCCTGGGTGGTTCTCCATGTTCTGATTAACAATAGGGTAGTCTTGTTTAATGAGGATGAAGCATAATAAATCAAATTAACTTTGTGTTCATTATACACCACCATCAACCCATAGTTAGCGACTAAGCATGTACTACCCAACATAAATAAAATACCCTGGTTATCAAGGAACATGGTAAATCAGAACTAGTCGCACCTTAGTCATAGGGTCCCATCATATTAATGCAAAACAATAAATAAATGGTGTAATTAAAGTGCAAGTTGTACAGGGAAAGGGGCATGCAGTAAGGACTTGCCTTCCACAAACTCGAGTGGCTGCTCATAGTCTTCAAACTCTTCAACTACAACAATAATGCACTTCGATCAGTCTCTACGCACCACATCATTCACATACAAGAAAACAATAGAATAAAATAAGAAACAAGCATCACACAGAATTAACAGAGCAAAATAGAGGCGTAAAACTATTCTACACTTCGATACGATCACGTGGATATAAAGAACACAAAAAACGGAGCTAAAACGTGTATTCTATAGCTAAAACAAGGTACAGGGGCTTAACTGTGATAAAACAGGGCTTACAGGGGCCTAACTGCAAGAAACTGAGGGCTAAAACATAATTAAACATATAAACTAAAGGTCTATGGTGAAAAACTTAGGTTCTGGACCTCGGGCGCTAAAACCAAGAAAACTCAGGGTCTAAACCGTAAAGAAAAGGACCTAGATGTAAGGATCTTTAAAGGTGGAAGGACCGGCTTGTGAATCTAGAAAGTCTAGGGGCTTTTCTGCAAAAATGCGCAGCGCATAGGCGGGGTTGCACGGCACCTCCCGGTTTGACTCGAGGTCAGATGGGATCTCGGCCGTCGGCTTAGGATCGACAGACGCCGCCAAGGCGCTGGCGGCGCTATCACACCGGCAAGCGGCGACGCGCGGGGAAACACCGGCGAGCTTCATCGATCTCGAGCTAGGGTCCACCGTTTGGCTCGCGGTTTGTTCCAAGGTGAAGCGGGTGACGCGGGCGATCGATCTAGGGCACCGGACGAGCGAGCGGCACGGCGACGTGAGGCGCTGAGTGAGGCGGCGGCGTGAGAAGCGAGCTCGCGGCTGATACAGGGCACCAGATCGAAAACAAAAGGCACAGGCGGCTTCCTCACCTTCGCGATCCGGGAGCTTCTGAAAGGGAGGGCGGTCGAGCAGAATCGGCGGCGTGCACTAGGGCTACGCGGCGCGGCTCTGGAAAGCTAGGGTTAGGGTTCGTGGCAAACGGGGTTAGGAGGTGCAGCGGCGGGGCTTAAATAGCCCAGGGGGACCTTCTTGGCGTGTGGGCCAAGACGAGAAGAGGCGACGCGGGACGCGCCATCGAGGCCGGGACTCGAGCTCGAGTCCGGCTCGGTCGGAGGACGGGGATGACACATGGAACCTGTTGGCGGTCAAATATGACACCCCTAAGGAACCTGTTACACTTTGGTTTCGGCTTTGATTTCGAACTAACTCGCCACTAGGCATACTAATGATGTGACAAGTTCGACACAAGCATGTGTTTTTGGAGTTGTATGTTTACGCAAAAAAACAAGCTTATTGGATAAGTTCGCATCAAGTTCGGAAGGTGTTAAGCAAAAGGATCAAGGAGCTCCATTCATGTGCGAATACAAGATGAACATACTTCCAAAGGTGGCAAGGACCAAGATACAACCGCAAGATATTCCCGAGGACCAAGACAAAAGACCGGAGTTCATGCGACAAAACCCTCTATCTTGATCGTGGGGATAACGATGTCCAAAGCCCAAATGCGAAGGAGCAAAAGATTCAAGAGTCGAGAGAAGCCTACACGAGAAAGACGGAGCCGAACCGGGCCCAAATGGGCCTGGGCCGGCCGGCCTATGCCGACCGGCCTAGGGCATTTTCATGGCGGTTCGACCCCCCTTTCTTGTGCGTGATGTTGATTGAACCCTTTGTCTATGCCTCCGCTGCCATTCGCCAAAAAGACCGATAAAAAGCCCCCGAGGTCGACCACATCAAGGCATTCAACTTTCAAAGATTCAACCAAGGGAGAGAGCCACATAGAGGAGAGAGGAGGACGCCCGGAAGCCATAGAAAGGTCCCCCCGACGCCGCCACAAGATCAAGAGCAAGGAGGAGATCGGATCTTCAAAGGAGAAAGCAAGGCGGAGAGCATTTTCCTCGTCGATCTTCATCTACTCCGGAGGATTCTACACCATGTCTTGCGCTATAATGTGTAACATTATGGGGTAAAATCCTTGTTTGTCCTTGGGGTTGAAGGGAGAGCTTGAGTTGTAATCACCGAACCTATGGTTTGGATCTTTTTGCTATCATATTGATGTTGATGGTGCTTCAATCTTAATTGCCAGCTTGCTTGCTTTGGGTATGCATCGCTCGTAGCTTCACATATCGTGTTCCTTTTGTTCCTTATTCGATTACAGGTAGTGACAAGACGGGAGGGAAAGCATATAGAACTTGGTTCACATCCCTTAGTTTTGCATACCTAGATCACATCAACATCTTGTGCTCTTGTTGTCCAATCACAGATTACCCTCATGTAGTGGCTAGTACATGAGAGGGAAAAGGTTGGACTTGGTGCACCTTTACCTTGATAGATTAGATCGGTTCGTTCTTGCTAGGTGGTTACATCTCTAAGTGATCCTAGACCCCTTGGGCAAGCTTTCTAGATTCTTGAACTCTCCATACCTTTACTCTCTTCGTTAATCTCTTTAACCTAGATTAGATTAGTTCTTATATACACATCATCACTTGATAAAGAGCTTTGAATCAACAAGTTTAGTGCTTAGTTGAGCGTAACAATCCACTTGTTCCACGGATTGATAAACCTTGGGGGATACTCTAAGGGAAAAGCTACAACCGACTCGTGCACTTGTGGATCGTAATTCTGCCACATTCATGGCCAACAGAACCCACGCGTTGGTGACCTAGGGAGAGAGAGCGAGACGCGGCCGGTGGCCGGACCGTAATTGGGCTGATGCGACCGTGACGTGAGGCCACGGCAGCCGGGAAACGGGGACCTCCAGCGGACTTCCGGAAGGAGTTGGCTTGGCCAGCTGCTATGGTCATGCGTACGAAAGTGGGTGGGCCAAAAAGGAGAAAGGGAAGAGGAGAAAAGGAAAAGCTTTGCTATTTTTGAAAAGGCAAAGATTTGAATTCATGTTTTGAATTTGAATTCAAAGCAACCAAGATAAATGCACCAGCATGTATGCAACAAACATCAAGTCAAATTTATTTAATTTTAGAAAAACAAATAATGTTTTTTCCTATACTAAATTCCCTGTAAAGAATTAAATGTTGGAAAATTTTAAAATTGAGAGAAAATCATTGTTTAATTTATTTTCCTATTCACATCCTGAAATTGAAAATTTTAGGGTGTGACATGTGTATGAGATCCTGACGGTGGATGAGCTGTTCTCTGAGCTCAAGTTGTCTGAGGTGGGCCGCTGCTTGAGAGCCAAGAAGGGCAAGGGCCCTACTAATGATAGTCTGGCTCTTGTTTCTGGACCGAGAACTAACGCTAATTACTCTTCTCGGATGTTTTCTCTGTCTGCTCTTGCTTCTTTACCAGATGAAGAGTTCGAGATGCTGGATGATGATGATCTTGCTTTGCTGACCAAGTGGTTTGGGTATCTAAACGAGAATCGGAAGAACTTCAGGAGGAACTGAGGGACGTACTACAAGTGTGGAAAGCACAGGCACTTCTTTGCCGAGTGTCCCGACAGAGAAGAGCACAATAACGAGTACAAGAAGCTTGAGTACAAGCAAGAGTACAAGCATCGCCCGAAGGCCGAGTACAAGCAGATCGATCACAAGCACCACTCCCGAACCACCACTCCAAGCACAAGAGCTGGGTCGAGTACAAGGGCAAGAAGAAGGGTAGCTACCACAAGAAGAAGTCTAGAGCGATAGTGGCTGGTGCAAGCGACGTAGACACTTCTTCTTCCTACTACACTACGTCGAGCTCCAACAGTGAAGATGAAGACCATGGAAGGCACAAGAGCAAGAGACATGTGAACAAGAACTTCAACGGGCTCAGCTTCATGGCAGCAAGTGGCTTCTGCGGCATGGCACACAGTTCAGGTGGCAAGAGGAGCAACAAGGAGGACTCGGACTCCGACTCTGAGGATGAGGTACTTTCCCCTACCATTGACTCATTGCTTGAGGAGAATGCTACATTGAATGAACTGCTAGATAATTGTGATAGTGTGCTTAGAGATGCCAAGAAGATGAGGAAAGAGATTAGGGCCTCTAGAGGAAGCTAGGGAGAAGGTAGCTGAGTTAGAGGCTAGGCATCTTGATGACATGCTTGCTTTGGATGCTATGAAGTCTGCTCCTATTGTTAGTGGTGAGGTTGATTACAGTGATTGTTCTGTTTTTATGTCTGATTTGACTATTCTTAAGGAAAAGCATGCCTCCACAGTTGAGGAACTAGATATGGCTAGGAGTGAGTTGGATGAGTTGAAGTCTAGATCTAGTTTGCTTGGTGCTTTCAAGTCTTGTCCTGTGTTGCATGCAAAACTAGATGAATCACATGATAGGATTGTTTCCCTTGAGACTGAGTTGAAAGCTCCTATTGCTACTAGTTGCTCTACTTGTGAATTACATGCTGTTAAGAATATGGAGCTTGCACATTATGTTGATCGCTTGTAGGATGAGAATGATTAGTTGGTTATCGGGCCATGAGCCTTAGTTGAGCGTGATGATGTCTATGTTTAAGCTCTTTGATGGCCAGGCTTTTGGGTCGAAGAAGGTTGGTGAGTGTAGCGGTGAGAGTGAGGAGAAGATTGGGGATATTCTAGTTCCACCACAAACTACACCCACAAACAAGTTTGCACCGAAGCCAAATCACCTACGAAACAAACTTGACACCGTTGCAAATCCACCTGTGTTCCCCACAAAACAAACAACTTCCAAAAACTGGTGAGATTTGTGAGCAACCTTGGGAATGTGTTTAAGGGAAAGCCAGAGGAGAAACCTAGTGAGAAACCACAGCCAAAGCCAAAACCAGTCTGCTTCCATTGTGAGTATTGTGGTAGAGATGGTCACATTGGTGAGTTTTGCTACAAGAGGAAGAGGGATGGGAGGATGGCTAAGGAGTGGGTGAACAAGGACAGGTACCACCCTTCTCATGGTGCGTCTGAGCCTCGTATGCCACTACCTAGGGTAGAGGCTGTGGTGAGGTCTATACCAGCTTGGGGTGATAGGAGAGCTGCTGATCGGGACTGTGTTGCTGGCAGGGAGACACCGGTCAGACCGGTGAGAGGCATCGGTCAAACCGGTGCACCCCAGAGAGGTGGTCAGTTTGGTTTTCATGGTTATGGTGTTGATTGGTTCGGTTCAGGTGGTAAGTAGTTTGAGTCTGGTCGTGGTGTGTTTGCTGGACGCTCTTGAGGACCTGTGTGGTCCGAGGACCGGTGGATGGTCACTCCTTAGTGATGAGTGATTGACAATGTTGTGTGAACTGACTCTTGGCCTAGTATTGCAGGTGCAGGTTGCGGCTTGATTCGCGTGGTGCAAGTGAAGAACAAGCATGAAAGGTCTATAACTGTGTGACCTCCCAGGAGCGGAGAGACAAGTAGGCTTCGTTCGATGTACCCGGTGGTCGACGAGATCAAGTGCGGTCCATACGCTAGCAAGAGCAAGACGACGTCGAGAGAATGGAGCCAGTACAAGGTACACTACAAGGAATGTGCCGACTAGTGACACAAAAAAGGGAAATTCTCATCATAAACCATGATTAATGACGCTGGTTGTCATGAAAACACTCCGTCATTAATTGAACGTCACAAACCACGAGTAATGACGACACCTTATTTCATGGCGCCATGAGTTTAATGACGCGTATAAATTCGTAACACTAAGGCGTCATAAGCTACATGCCACATCGAACCAAAATCTGATGTGGCACGGTGTTTTGTGACAAACAATTTCGTTATTAAGTGAATTCAACCCATATTTTGTTGGGCCAAGCCCCAAAAACCTTATCGTCATAGATTGAATTTGACCCACTTAATGTTACGCTGAGCCCAATAGTTTTGGTTGTCATAAATTGGTTTTAGGCCTTATCAAAGTTGGAATGAGCCCAATAAATATGGTCATCATAGATTGTATTAAACCTTATTAAGGTTGGATGGAGCCCAATATTGTTGTCGTCATAGATTGTTTTAGGCCTTATTCTGGTTGGATGGAGCCCAGTAATTGCAGTCATCATAGAATGTTTTAGGCCCGATTTTAGTTGGACCGAGCCTAATAATTGCAGTCATCTTTAATTTGTTTTAGGTCCAGAACTGGTTGGATCAAGTCCAATATTCGATGACGTCATAAATGGATTTAGGCCCAAATGATGTTGGAC
The DNA here is from genome assembly GCA_022644695.1 of Cenchrus purpureus. Classification (NCBI taxonomy): domain Eukaryota; kingdom Viridiplantae; phylum Streptophyta; class Magnoliopsida; order Poales; family Poaceae; genus Cenchrus; species Cenchrus purpureus. Next base: position 213,673,227 of record CP053466.1, on the reverse strand, counting down.
CGAGCCCACCAATCGCTAACGTCATTTTGGATTTAGCGCAATTCATTTTGGATCATTTTTTGAATTCGTAAAAAAATAATGGACCGAGGGGGCAAGCCCACATAATTTTTTGCCCTGTTATTTTGGGTTGCTATCCAAGTAGCGCTTAATTAAATATAATTCAATCTCATATTACATGCTAATCAATTCAATACTTGACATCCACTAGTAGAAATGTTAATATCTATGAGGATTTGGTAGTGACGTTCCGTTTATTCGTCATGGAAGTGGTCTCTACCATGACGAATTTTGTAACTTCGGCATAGATAACGAGTGACGGTGCCAAACCACTCAAAATAATTACGAAACTCAGAGGATGGTCACCGAACAACGAACCTGTTTCATCACAGATGAATCATTCTAGTTCTGCCTGTGAGGAACCAATGATGAAAGCAAACTAGCGTCACAGAACAACAACGTTATCATCACAAAACAACTTGAAAAAAGAAAACAAGGATCTAGAAGAGGTCAAGGTTCGAACTATGCATACAAATTTGTGTTTTTCCTTTGCATTCAATATTTTTGTACTGCCTCACCTCCCATGCCGCGCCAGCCAAGCCCGCCGGCCGGCTGCGGTCAGCCTCCACGGCCGGCCACGGTATGCCCGCCACCCATCGGCTGCCTGCGGCGGCGCTATGGCCTACGTGTCCGCCCGTCACCCGCCCCCACCCACGTGTCCGTCCGTCACCGCACAGCAAAAATTTACCAAAAAATGTTGTGAAACCCAGGGTTCGAACCTGGGTCGTTGGCACTCCAACCAACTACCCCGAACCACTACGCCACAATTAGTTATGTGCTTTTGCTTTTAAATTATTTATATTAGCCTCTTTTTAACACATTGGCCCATAGTAGCGGGCGCTCGCCCGAGTGTGGCGGCGGGAATTTAATCAGCGCTGAAAAAAAATGAGCGAACAGGGGATTCGAACCCGCGACCTTGTAGGACAAGGGGGCAACTACTACCACTACACCACTCCGTTGGTTGTGATGGTTTGATGATATTTTTGTTTCATATATTGATCCATGGAGTTTCTGGACCACGTGGCAGGACTAGGATGGATGGTCAGGAGCCACCTTAATGGCCGTAGACGGCACTTCACCCGGCTGCGCGCCATGTCACGGAACCACAACACCAATCACATTCCGGCCGCGTGCCATGTCACGGAACCACAACACCAGTCACATTTAAATTTGCAAACCAAAAAAGGTGCCTCCTCAGTGGGAAGAGAGGGACTTACCACTAAGCTATAACATGGGTTGTGTCCTTTTGGTGTATGTAGTCCTTTTATAATAGTGTTTACCGAGCGATGGAGCTTCGCCGGGACCACATGGCAGCACTGGGTTGGTCGAGTTGCTTCGTCGGGACCACGTGGCGCACGCTGAGCTCGTTTTCCCCCTCGTTTTTTTCTTTTTAATCTACAATTAAAATTTGAAACTAGTGTTTCTAAGTCATAGTAACTCCAAATTCATTGATTCTTTTTTCTGATTTTCTGTAAAACCACGATCTTTCATGTAATATCGTTCGTTTGCATATTAGTTACTATTTCATTTACCTTTTGTATACAACTTCTTTTCTTATAGTGAAAGAGAATAAATAAAAGATATTTTGGCATAACAAATGCTAACATAACTTCATATTTTCTAATGTTATGATAAACATAAGGTTGTAGCCAAGTTTGAGATGCATACGACTTTGAGAATGTAAATTGCCACTCAAATCTCAAAGTTTGTGTTGAGTTATTAGAAACTATGTCAGAGATGTATCCATTTATGAGCAGTGTATGTTGTCACTTCCTTGAAACCACTTAAATTTTTTATGGCAAGATTGTGAAGCAAAAACATATTGTTATGCCAATTTGTATAATTTTTTGACAAAATTCAAATATTATTGTGATTATTATGTTGTACTTTTGACATAAAAGTTTGAATGTTCCTTAGAACTCAAATTGCATTTCTCATCAATCTCCAAAATACGGCCTAGAATGGAACATAGAAGGCTAAATATGATTTTTGTGAATTTTTTCCAGTCATATTGGAGGTACACATAGGTCAACTTGGAATTACTTTCTGAACACGTAAATTCAATTAAATGATAGAAAAAAGCAAATTTGTTCGAAAAATCTTGAAACTTCCAGAAGACAACTTAAATGTGTTCTTTTACATGTGAAAAATGTGTTTGGGGTATATAAGATAATTATTTTTCTAGTTACTTCATAAAGGTGTCTTAATTAGGTATTTAAAAATAGAAAATCAACTTTTTTGCACAGCAAGTGGTAATGAAAACCCACAAATGTTGATACAAGGGTAAATGTGAGATTGTATACGAATTTTTAGGTGTATATGAGCTATACAAGACTTTAGTTGTTTGAAACATCAAAGTTTAAGTTGAGTTGTATGAAACAATGTGAGAGACCTATATAGTTTGTGAATAATGTATACTCCAATTTTCACAAAATCTTATGAAACTTTTTTGTCAAGCTTGTACGTCCATAAAATGATTCTATAACCATTTTTTAGAATTTCTAGAGATAGTTAGTAGAAGTTTGATTTTTCCTAAAATATAATTGTATTTTTCATCTATATTTAGGATGTGGGCTACAGTATACCATTTTGGACTAATTATAATTTTTTGCATTTTTTAAAATAACATTTTAGATACATGTAGTTCAGATTATAACTATTTTCAAGGAACCCGCAGAAAATCATTTAAATGATAGAAAATAAAAAATATACTTGAAAATTCTTAAAACTCCTAAGTGACAACTTATATGCAATTATTTTAAGTGTTACTTCATAATGGTACAATAAAAAAGAAAAAGAAAAATGATAAGCCGAGAAGCCCACATGGGCCAAATAGCCCAACTCTCTAGGCCGTCGATTGTCGATCGGATGGTTCTGATCGTGTTTCCTTGATATATAATGCACTTCCCATCCGAAACCCTACCCAGCTGCACGCCCGCACCCCATCCTCCCCTCCACCGCCGCCTCCTCCTTCACCTTGTCTCCTCCCCCTCCCCTGCATCCGCCCCCTCCTCCCATTCCCATCCCAAATTCCCAACCTGAGGAGAACGGGGGCCAGCCGGAGCCCAACCGGACCGACCACGTGCCGGAGTTCCTGCCCCCGCTCTTCAATGCTCCCCCCGTCCCGCGCCATGCCCCCTTCGCCATCCACATGGACTCCGCCGCCGCCGCTCCCCTCCTCGCCCACCTCATGCCGCCACACACACACACTGGCCGAAGCCAAGCTGACGCACGCTGGCCCCCGCTGCCGCACGTCTCCTGCGACCGCCACGGCCACGTCGACAAGCTCGACCTCAAGATCGCCTTCCTCGCTGGCACCCTCCCCGCTTTGTCTCCACGATCCAGGATGAGCACGCCTCCATCCAGATCTAGGTATGCTTGGGCCGCATCTGCACCTCTCCCCCTTGTCCCATCTGCTTATTCCTCTTTTGCTTGTTTTACGATGCCCTAGCTTGATTGGCGTGATTGCTCGCTTATTCCGCCTTGGAATCCGCCCTTTGATGTGAGCCCCTGAATCCTAGCGATAATCTGTTCCCTGAGCCCGAAACAATCTATCTAATTCGTCGCGAATTGGTTAATAATGATCAGATTGGGTTTTTTTGCGCTGGGATTATTTATGCTGCTTGCAATTCATCGACTAAGATGCTAGGTGACTAAGATGCCACTCATTTAGAGTACGGTTCCAACTTGGGATTTAGGAGCTTTGCTTCACAATTAAGGTTCGATGCGGGAGTGCAAATGGGCGTGCTAGGACTTCGGCAGGAAATCTTAATGGCTCATGGGTCTTTGAATTTTCAGTAGATGGTTACGGTGGTTGATGTTGCTCTGAGTTTTGATGCTTAGCAACATATATACCTTACCGTCAGTAAGGAGAAATCCTTGTACATTTGTGTCTAGTACAGCTATATACTGTGGATGTCTGCTTGATTTGTGTTAGAAAGAGAAATGCATATCTTAGCTCATAAAAATTCCTTCGCTCCGCTGACGCGGTTGATTCCTTGCTTCCTCTCTCTCAGTTTCCAATTTAGGTAATGGCAAGCAGGGAAGGGCACCTGTAAATCTGAATTGACATCTGCTGAGCATTGTATAGGATGATGTGTTTCTCAATCATTACTAGATGTTAGTCATAATGCTATTTTGTGCAGTAAGCATGATGCCTATTGTTCTATTGTTTATGAAATGAACATGTATGCATTTTCTGTTTACCCATATGTGAGCAGATTATTCTAGATTTCTGAAGTACTGGAGTGTTTGCCATTTGACCTGCTGATTTAAGATCCAAACACGATTAATGAAGTTAGTGTAGCATGTGAAGTTTTATTATGCCTTACTTGGTGCTGAATTGTTGGATCTATCCCATTACTAGAGATGTTTCAGTATCAAACACTAGTGCTAGCATTTCGTGTGTGTCTGCCGTGTTGGGGCTGGCAACCTCTTAATTTGCGCAGCTTAAACTGCATGTGTGGTAGTAGTCCGGTTGTGTGTCCTGTACATGAATTGAGTGATAGCCATGCCACTGAATAGTTTATCATGGGTTTATGGCTTATTGTATTCTGAATGCATCATTATTGTAGCTTCTAGCACTGTCTATTGTAAGCGATGTATCCAGTTATGGTATGCTAGGACCTAGGAGATACAGCTATTCAAAGTGGGATGTAGATACTAACTCTTATTTATGTACAATGTTAAAATGCACTTTTGGCTGTAATTTTTCTAAGATGCGATTTCATCGTGTCCAGCACTGCATCTCCAAATTTACCATGGCTTAATAATTCATTAACTAGAGTTTGGTTGCTTTTATGTTTTTTCTTCTACAGTAACGGGTCACCTGGGGCTAGGAGCAACGACGTCGAGCACCCCAACTAGTGCTCTGATCCGGTACAAATGATTTGTGTTGCAGTCGACAAGCTGATAACCATTAGAACTTTGCATAGAAAGAATATGCTTGAATTATCTTTCTTGTTTAAGGTAATAAAGCTCTTCCTTCCTGTACATATATGAATGTGCTCTGGCTACTAGAGGTTCAAGTTATGTTGTGATTGGCATTCTCATTTGCTTTGCTTTACTGAATGCATCTCTCGGCTAGATGATCTAATCAGAGTCCTAGTAATTATGTATTAGTGCACACTCTTGTTTATATCTGAAACACTATGGATACAATCTGCATAGAAAGAGTAATTGCTGCGCAAGATTCCTTGCGCATGTCTGTTAATTGTCCTGACTATTCTATTGTCGCAAGCCTAGCTTTGGCCGCATCAATGGTAAATCCTTTCAACTGATCATTGATTGTACCCTATAATGCTTTGTAATAATTGCTTATCATCATAGCAATTTTTACATCCCAGTAAAATTGCACAAGTGTGCTGTGTGAAGTAGTAAGCCCTCTTTTTAGATAACCAAGAGCTGCCAAATCAATATGTTGGCTGCGGAAAATGCACTATGTTGGATTTTCACAGGATGTTGTTAGAATTGAATGCTAATTTGTCCATTCTTAATAAACTTCCTGAACTTGTTTACTTGCCTGCCTCCATAGTATGTTGCTTCAGACCTTGATGTGCTTGTTGAATTCACAAAATGCTCTTTGTTTGCCTGAAAAAACTATTCCCTGAAAGCCATGGTGCTGTCAAATTTATTCATTTTGTATTTGGTCACAGGGAGCATCAAGATGCATGAGTGTTTGAATTATTAATATTTTGCAATTTTACTCTGAATTTTGGTCCATATACCTATGTTGTCTGAACCATTGGTCCTGAGCATTCCTAAATTGAATCAAACTCCTTTTCATTTTCATATGTTTGCAGTTTGGAGTGGATGCCCAGATCGTCTAGGTGGTGTACCAGTGAAAGGACCTTGTGATGCCTAGAGGGGGGGGGGTGAATAGGCTCACTTCAAAATTCCTAAAAAACTGACAGCGGAAATTAAATACCTACCGGGTTATCCGGTACAATGTGGGATGATCCGATGGGCGAATCTTCCGGTATTGTGATGGATGACCCGGCAACCAGAGAGGATTACAAAATCAGGAAATAAAGATGAACTCTTAGCAATTCTATATGAATCAAAAGTTTAGTTTAGATGCTAAGAACCTCCTGCAACCAAAGATTCGAGTTGTAACACAACAAATATATAGATCGGGCCAAAACACACTTCTAGGGTTAGAGAGAGGAGAAGAACTCAAACAAGCAATTGACAAGAGGTTTAATCCGAAGTTCACTTCCATAAAGGAAGCTACGTCTCCGTTGAGGATCCCACAAAGGGAGGGCTATCACAAAGAGCCTCTTGCCTCACCCAATCCCCACAAAGGAAGATTGGTGCTCACTAAGAATTCTCCACCAAGGAGGGGTAATACAAACGATCCCGGGTGCTCCACATGGAGAGGGCACTCAACGGGCGACGCCTAACCGTCTAGAAGCAAGCTTCAAGAGTAACAAACGCGAATCGAAGAACCAAAGCCGCCACTAGTGCTTCTTGAGATGAACAAGTGATGAACTCACTCAAGGGGCTCAACCTCACACCTTGTCAACTCTCAATCCCACACCCTAGATGAATTCTTGGAGTGGATTAGCTCTAGGAGGATTTGGGAGAGAGGAGTAAATGGTTGTGGAGGTGTTTGTCGCGGGTTAGGTCAGCAACAAATGAAGGAGGGGGTGAAGGGGTATAAATACCCAACCCCCAAAAACTAGCCGTTATTGTGCAGCTGGACGACTCACCGGATGACCCGGCACCATGCCGGATCACAAGGGTTCCGTCAGGACACTCCCAGAGAATTTCGGGATCATCACGGGTGACCGCTCACGGATCATCCGAGATTCCTGGAACTTTTTGCAAACTGTGTTCGTGAGTGAATTTCATCTCTCGAGTGAATGTCAGTATCTCAAGAAAAACACATGTGGCAAACTTTAATTCGACCATACGCATCCCCCTTTATAGTACGGTGTTTCCTATACTCAAATTCAAAATTAGAAAACAAATTTTAAACCTCCATTGAGCGGTTAACACCTCATAACTTTATCGGGGGGTCTCTTTTTCATCCAAATTGTGTTCTTTCATATTTAAACCTACACAAATCTCAATCAAACAATTAAATCCCCCAAATTGTGATTGTCATTTATCACCAAAATAAATAGGGGTCCTAGATGCACTTTCAATCTCCCCCTTTTTGGTGATTGATGACAACACAATTTGGTTTAATAAAAGAGATGAGTGTATCCAACTAAATAGTGAGAAACTCCCCCTAAATGTGAGCATTTATCAACAAGAGAGGCCTCATATGCCATGCCACATTTAGCAAGAACTCCCCCTAAATCTTTGCATACAACATCAAGGTGCATAAGTGTGATACAAAATAATCTGTGATGCATATGACAAGATATATCACAATAACAAAGTGAGAAATAACAATTCATCAACCAACACATGCATCACACGATAATTAAGGTCATTACATCACACTAGCATAACAGAGTACCACAAATAGGTCTTACACAAATAAAAGTTCTCACTTGGCACACCATCACATAGTTCATTACATGTCCATTTAACTAGTAAAGATACATAGGATAAAAAGATAGATATGATGGGTCTCTAAAGCACCAAATGACCAAATTCACTCCCCCTTTGGCAACAAGAACAAAAAAGGAGAGCTAAGCATCATCATCATCGTTGTCGTCGTCCTCACCATCATCACCATCGTCACCATCATCACCATCATCACCATCATCATCTTCACCTTGCTCTTGGCCATGAAGGTCTTCTTCCTCATCATCTTCATCATCGTCTCCACCCATTTGCCAAGTGCCTTGGTGATCCCATGGATTTTCAATAGGTGCAAAGTCGGGCCACTCCCTAGCGGGACGAACGGGTGAGTGAGGTAAGTGCATATGTGCCATCATTTGATTATCCCTTGTCTCACTCCTATGAGCTTCCTCGGCCATCCACCTTCTAGTAGCTAGAATTTCCTCTTCATTGCGCTTGCAAGACTTGAAGCAAGCAAATAGTCCTTGTGCCATGAGCTCAAGCTTGCTCTTCTTGCTACGACACCCAAAGTGAATAGGGCCTTGAGAGGAAGATGGTCCATGAGAGGAGGAAGGTCCATGGGAAGATGAAGAACCCATAGATGGAGGCGGTGCCTATGAAGAAGATGACCTTGAGAACCCTGAAAATTTCCACCACCCATGCTCCTAGGAAGATAAATGCCTGGAAAGGGTCCCTTAGGCTCATGAGGGGTGCGGTGGCTACGGATCTTCAAGAGCTGATCCAACTTGCCCGTAGAGGTGTTAAAAGGATCATGAGTCTTGTCGGGCCTGATATTAATGCCGGTCACTTGCTTGATCATGTGAAAGATATACGGTGCATAGTGACAACCACTGATGGCCTCCTGAGAAACCAATGTAATCTCATCCCAAATGAACATAGCCACTGAAAACTTGGGCAACCCGGGCACCATCTGATATAGCAAGTTCTTTGCCCTGTGAGAGATGTTGTCTGAGTCTCCACCTCTAGGAGTAAGAGTCTGTCTGAAGAGGTGATGAAACAACTTGTAGTAAGGTGAGAGGCCTGAAATCTTCCCAATCTGAATATCCCCATAAGCTCTATCATACATGAAAGCCAAACGGTGATCTGAGAGCTCATCTCCAACATGTAGGTCATCGTAACCCTCATTTACCACAAAAGAAGTACCCCTCTCCCTCAGCTCATGGCGAAGACCAAACATCTCAGCAAATGCATCCAAGCGAACAGATAATCTCTTGCCCTGGAGAGACCAACTAAAAGTAGAGGTGGTGTCGTCAACTGATAGTGTAGCATAAAACTGAGCTACTACCTCCTCATTCCAATCACACTGAAAAGCCATGATCTCTGTCAAACCCATCTCCGCACATCTAGTGACAACCGAATCAATCACCTCAAGTAGTGGAGCACGATTCTTCAAATAAGTCCAATCAATCCATTTCATGGGAGTAGAAGGTTTCTTTTTGTTGAAAATAGTTGATTCATACCAATCCGCATGATGAGGTGACCAAAATCTAGGATCTCCAAAGAATGCTCTAGGTTGGCTAAAGTGATCCTCAAATCGAAGTTCACTCACAGATGTGCCCTTCTTCATATAATTAACCATGGGTGGATCATGAGGAGAGCAAACGGGGCGTGTCAGAGAAAGTACCACAAAAGATAGTGGGGTGAGATCAATGTTGTCGTTGGCTTCAATCCCCTCAACACCACCAAGAGCACCCCTCCTAGGGCCACGAGTACCGGGAGCACGTGAGTAGTACTGATGAATACGTCCACAGCCATGAGCACGCTCGGGAACGGCTTGTGGTTGAGTCCTTTTGCCACTGTCTGCTTGCCCTTCATCATCGGAGGGAGGATCCCCACTTTGAGAGCCTCCCCCAAGGTTCCTGTGAGCCATAGTCTTCTGTCGAGGCATCTAGACAAGAGATATGATTGATGGATTAGAAAGGATGCTCGAAAGATGAAGCATTGGAAAAATCCTGCCTCTGGATGACGTGTGGTCTGATGCAGGTCGAGACCGGGACAAGAAGTCCATGGATCTCGAGATTCAACCAACGAAACTTTATGAGATCATCTAGAGATGTTCTAGGGACTAGTATGAAGCATCCTACCCAAGGAAATCATCTAGAACATCCGGCATTGAGAGATCGGGAAAAAGGATTTTGAATGGATTTGAATCTTTACCTTTTTTGATTTCCCACGCAAACGCCGGGTAACCCAATGGATGAAGTTGTTCTAGGGGCTTAGGTGAGTCTTTGAAGCCCTAGAACACCTTGAATCGATGGGGGAACCTTCAAATCGCCATGGGGGCGGAGAGAGAGTGGTGGCCGGTTGAAGGAAGAAGAAAGAAAGAGTTAGGGTTGAGGGGCGCCGGCCATGGCCTTATATATTTCTGGGTAACTGCCGGGTGACCTGGCACTATGCCGGATGACCCGGGTTCCTTCGGGAGATAGATAGTGAATTTCGGGACTTGTGATCGGGAGATCCGAGGACCGGATGACCCGGCATAGTGCCGGATGACCCAGTGTCAAAGAATTTTCCAGAAATATTTAGAGATTTTCCTTGAGATTTGGAGATAGATAAAGATAGTTCTAGTCAATGGACATATAATAACACTTGACTAAAAATGACTAGCCATATTCAACAAGCATAACCATAGTCACCTTTAATCAAGCAAAGATCCAAAGATCTTAGAATCCAAATCTTTTGAAAGACTCACACAAAATAACCATAAAAGCAAAGTTTTCACCCTATCTAGGCAAACAATCAAGTATGTGCAATAAGTCAAGCCAAGTTACGAGAATCTAAGATATTTAGCTCACTCCTCAAAGCACAAAACCTTTGCTCATCTAGAGGCTTATTGAAGATATCGACAAGTTGCCTCTCTATGCTTACATGACGTAGAGCAATATCTCCCTTAGCCTCATGATCCCTTAAGAAATGATGTCGAGTATCTATGTGCTTTGTTCTAGAGTGTTGCACCGGATTGCTTGCTACCTTGATGGCACTCTCATTGTCACACAAGAGTGGAATCTTACTAAACATACAACCGTAAGCACTCAACGTTTGCTTCATCCACAAAAGTTGTGCACAACAAGCATCGACATAACATACTCGCCGTGGATAAAAGCAACCGAATTTTGTTTCTTAGAACTCCATGACACCAAAGACCTACCAAGGAATTGGCAAGTCCCCATTGTACTCTTTCGATCTAACTTGCAACTGGCATAGTCCAAATCGGAATAGCCAAGTAAATCAAAAGTGGAGCCCTTGGGATACCATAAGCCTAGGTTAGGAGTATGAACCAAATATCTAAAGATTCTCTTAACAGCCATTAGATGACACTCCTTAGGATTAGCTTGAAATCTTGCACACATGCACACACTAAGCATTATATCGGGCCTAGATAAACAAAGGTAAAGGAGGGAGCCAATCGTGGAGCGATATACCTTTTGGTCGACCGACTTCCCTTCTTCATTGAGATCAAGATGTCCATTTAATGCCATAGGAGTCTTGATGGGCTTAGAATCGGCCATGTCAAACCTCTTGAGCATATCCTTCACATACTTGGTTTGACATAAGAAAGTTCCTTCCTTCAATTGCTTGATTTGAAACCAAAGGAAGAACTTCAATTCACCCATCATAGACATCTCGAATCTCTTGGTCATAATCCTACTAAACTCTTCACAAAATTTATTATTAGTTGGCCCAAAGATAATGTCATCAACATAAATTTGACAAACAAAGATATCTTTTCCTGTTCTTTGAATGAAGAGAGTAGAATCGGCTTTGCCTATCTCAAAGCCATTCTTGAGAAGAAAATCCTTAAGGCATTCATACCATGCTCTAGGAGCTTGCTTGAGCCCATAGAGCGTGTTATGGAGCTTGTACACATGGTTGGGGACGTTTGGTTCTTCAAAGCCCGGTGGTTGTTCAACATAAACTTCTTCTTGGAGAGGTCCATTCAAGAATGCGCTCTTCACATCCATTTGATGAAGCTTAAAGTCATGATGAGTAGCATAGGCCAAGAGTATACGAATTGACTCAAGCCTTGCTACCGGAGAATAAGTCTCTCCAAAGTCCAAGCCTTCAACTTGACTATAGCCTTTGCCCACGAGCCTTGCCTTGTTCTTTATGACGACACCAAATTCATCTTGCTTGTTCCTAAAAACCCATTTGGTGCCGATCACATTTTGCTTGGGTCTTGGCACCAACTCCCAAACTTCATTCCCCTTGAAGTTGTTCAACTCTTCCTCCATGGCAATAATGCAATCCGGGTCCTCAAGAGCTTGTTCCACACTAAGAGGTTCCAAAGAAGAAACAAACGAGTAAAACACACAAAAGTTTGACAATCTTGAGCGAGTTGTTACCCCTCTTTGGATACTCCCAAGGATGTTGTCAATGAGGTGATCCCGTTGAACCATTTGATGAACTCTTGGATGTGGTGCTTGAGATTGACGTTGAATAGGTCCATCATCATCATCTTGAGCATGAGGTGCTTGTTCATGAGCTTCACCACCTTGTTCTTCCCTTTGATCAAAGCCACTTCCATGATCGTCACCATGAGCTTGACTTTCATCTTGATGAACTTGAGAACTAGGTGGTTCAACTCTTGTTGATGATGGTGGATCTTGATTGCTTGTGTCAACCAGAGCTTGAACTTGAACTTCCCTTGGCATCACTTCACCGGTGCCCATTCTAAAGATGGATATACTTGGAGGTTCTTCATCATCTATAAGGTTTTCACTAACTTGCTCTCCTTGAGAGCCGTTGGATTCATCAAATTTCACGTCTACCGTAGTCTCAACACAATCGGTGAAACGGGAAAAGTCATCAACAATTACTAGATCATATTTGTTACCACTTCCTTTGCTTCACTTTTATCTTGCAAAAAGAATACCCAAGTGAAACGGGAAAAGTCATCAACAATTACTAGACCATATTTGTTACCACCGATGCTTATGTAGGCAATTGGTCCAAACAAGTCCATGTGTAGAAGCTTCAACGGTCTTGATGTTGAAAGGATGTTCTTGGTGGGATGATGCGCTCCAACTTGCTTTCCCGCTTGACATGCACTACATAACCTATCTTTCTCAAAAACAACATTTGTTAGTCCTAGGATGTGCTCGTCCTTTTGAAGTTTGGTCAAGTTCCTCATGCCAACATGAGCTAGTCGGCGATGCCATAGCCAACCCATGTCGGATTTTGCCACTAAGCAAGCCTTAGGGTCCACCTTTACTTTTGTGAAATCCACATAGTAAAGCTTTCCCCTTAAGTGACCCGCAAAGACAATAGAGGAATCCTCACTTCTAGAGACGGTCACACCCTCTTTGGTAAAGAGACAATTGTAGCCTTTCTCACAAAGTTGTGAAACTGACAACAAGTTATACCCCAAACCTTGAACATGATAAACATCTTCAATTGAATTTGTTGTTGAGATAGCAATTTTACCTAGACCAATAACATCTCCTTGACTATTATCTCCATAGATAGTTTCAGGGTGTCATAATGCTCAAGGGATGCAAACAAGCCTTCATCTCCCATATGATTAGTGGCACCACTATCAATTAACCATGCGGTTCCACCAGAGGAGTAGGCCTACAAAACAAGTTTAAGCTTTTGGTTTAGGTACCCAAAATGATTTGGGTCCTTGGAGGTTAGAAGCATAAACTTTTGGAACCCATACACTCTTCCTCATAGCCTTCTTGGCATAGGCTCCAACATACTTGACCACCATTTTACCATTGTGGTCCAAGGTCACAACATAATCACAAGTGTAGTTGGGAGAAGTCTTGTGTTCCACCACATTCTTCGATGCCTTTGATGGAGAATTAACCCCACCATTTCCTTTTATGGTGTTCACAACCTTTGGCTTCTCTTTTGTTGTGGTAGAGGTGGTTACTCCATGGGCAATATCCATAATAGTGTTGAGGTAGCCACCCTTGTTCCACAAGGGGATCTCATGCCCTTTCACCACCCTTCTACCATTGACCTTGTTGTCCTTGTAGTGCCCAAGTCATCTTGTGTCAATTGCCTTAGGAATGGACTTGGCACCCAACTTACCTTGGTTGATCAACATGTTCAACCGAGCAATCTCCTTATCCTTGCTCTTAGTTGTTTCCTCTGACTTTGCAAGGTTAGTCTTAAGAGCATTTATATCAACATTAGAGCATATAGAGCAACATTTGCTAGTGGAGGTATTAGAGTCAAAGTTTGCTTTAGGGTCGGCCTTGGTGCTTTCCCAAAGAGCACTATAGTTTGCTTCAAGATTTTTATATTTATCCGTCAAGCATGAGAAGCTTGTTTGAAGCTCACTATGAGTGGCCTTTAGGGTAGCTAAAGATTCATTTGCCAAAGAGTAATCTTTTAGCATCCTCTTGTTAGAGTCATTGGCCAAGGACAAGCCTACGGTCAACTTGTCCACCTTAGCTTTTTCCTCGGCAAGGGTTTTCTCTAGAGCAAGGTTTCTTTCCTTTTCACGGATAAGCAAGTCTTCTTGCTCATGGAGAATCTCCTTCTTTTCCTCTAATTTGTCCAAAAGCTTTTTAATTTCTTTATGGCCTTTTTTACCAAATTGCTTTATCATGTTTGCCTCCATTTCTTTTTCCTCATCTAGGTTGTCTATGTCATTACTAGGTGTGGATGATGAGAGGTGAGAGAGGATGAGGTGGTTGACTCTTGTACCTTGCTCCCTCTTGCTATGAGGCAAAAGTGAGAGTTGTCTTCATCATCAGAGAAGTTGTTGAAGAGACGTGGTGAAGATGCTCCTTCTGCCATGGCAAGTGTTGCCATGCCTTTCTTCTTAGGTTTTTCATCTTCATCACTTGAGTCCCATTGTTGACCCACATGAGCACGTCCTTGGTACTTGTTCTTGTACTCTTTGCTCTTCTCCTTGTACTTCTTCTCCTCATTCTTGTCCTTGTTCTTGTTCTTGGGACACTCGGCAATGAAGTGTCCATACTCTCCACACTCATAGCACTTTCTTTGTGACTTCTTCTTTCTATCATCACCACCTTTCCTTGATGCCTTGAACTTCAAGAACTTCTTGTACTTCCTTGTGGCAAAGGCGGTTTCTTCATCCGTGCTTCCTTCTTCACTTGAATCTTCATTCTTAGTCTTGGAAGTCTTGGGCTTTACTTCCACCACTTCACTAGAGCTAGCATTGAGGGCTAGACTCTTGTTCACCTTCAAACTAAGAGACTTCTCCACGTCTTGATCAACTAGCTCTTGATGCAAGATTTCACCAAGAAGTTGATTTGGAGTCATGTTGTGGTAGTTTGGGTCTCTTCTTATCATGGTTGCTAGGTTTGGGTTCTTCGGTGTGAAAGCTCTTAGCAACTTCTTTGTGACCTTCTCATCATCCCAATCTTAGCAACCGATCATACATTTGCCTCACGGTTTCTCCATCCTTCATGACGAATAGCTCAAGCTCTTCGTGAATTAAGTCAATCTTGCCTCTTCTCACATGATCGGTACCCTCATGTGCTTCCTTGAGTGTGTCCCAAATCACCTTGGCAATTTGGATGTTCCGGACTTTATTGAACTCTTGAGCACATAAGGATCCTGTGATGACTCTTGTTGCTTGAACATTGTGGTGGAGGTCTTGTTCATGCTCGATTGTCAAGGCTTCACCTTCTGAGGATTGTCACACCTACACACAATCTTCCAAAGAGAAGGGTGAAGCCCGTAAAGGTGCATTTGCATATCATAAGCCCATTTGGGATAGTCTTTCCCATCAAAGTGGGGAGGCTTTCCCAAATGTATGGAATAGAATTTTTCGTTAGGATTGTTGCCCGAGATGTGTTCGTAGTGGAATGGCACTTCGTAGTAGCCGGAGTGGGAGTACTTTGCTTGCCCCTTCTTGATCATCTTCTTGAGGAGCTTCTTGGCCATCTTCTTTGCCTTCTTCTTCTTCTTGGCTTTCCTCCTTTTCTTCGCCGCTTTCTTTGCATCATTGTCACCATCCTTGACGTCTTCATCACTTGAATCGGAGTCCGAGTCAGAGTCAGAGTCGGAATCGTCGGAGCTTGCGACGTTGGATGGTGTACGGCTTGGGGCCTTCCCCATTAGCTCTAGAGCTGCAGCTTGGTCTTGAGCGGCATTGAGCTCTCTCTCTTGAGCGGTGAGTTCTTGAGCGGCAACATCATCACCATTCCCCGACATCTTGATCCCTTAGCGGTTAAGCCTAAATCAAGGGATTAGGCTCTGATACCAATTGAAAGGACCTTATGATGCCTAGAGGGGGGTGAATAGGCTCACTTCAAAATTCCTGAAAAACTAACAAAATTAAATACCACCGGGTTATCCACAATGCCGGATGATCCGATGGGCGGATCTTCCTATTGTGACGGATGACCCAGACAGAGAGGATTACGAAATCAGGAAATAAAGATGAACTCCTAGCAATTCTATATGAATCAAAAGTTTAGTTTAGATGCTAAGAACCTCCTGCAACCAAAGATTCGAGTTGTAACACAACAAATATATAGATCGGGCCAAAACACACTTCTAGGGTTAGAGAGAAGAACTCAAACAAGCAATTGACAAGAGGTTTAATCCGAAGTTCACTTCCACAAAGGAAGCTACGTCTCCGTTGAGGATCCCACAAAGGGAGGGCTATCACAAAGAGCCTCTTGCCTCACCCAATCCCCACAAAGGAAGATTGGTGCTCACTAAGAATTCTCCACCAAGGAGGGGTAATACAAACGATCCCGGGTGCTCCACACGGAGAGGGCACTCAATGGGCGACGCCTAACCATCTAGAAGCAAGCTTCAAGAGTAACAAACACGAATCGAAGAACCAAAGCCGCCACAAGTGCTTCTTGAGATGAACAAGTGATGAACTCACTCAAGGGGCTCAACCTCACACCTTGTCAACTCTCAATCCAACACCCTAGATGAATTCTTGGAGTGGATTAGCTCTAGGAGGATTTGGGAGAGAGGAGTAAATGCTTGTGGAGGTGTTTGTCACGGGTTAGGTCAGCAACAAATGAAGGAGGGGGTGAAGGGGTATAAATACCCAACCCCCAAAAACTAGTTGTTACTGTGCAGCTGGACGACTCACCAAATGACCCGGCACCATGCCGGATTACCCAGGTTCCGTGGGGCCACTCCCAGATAATTTCGGGACCTGCCGCCGGGTGACCCGCCTGCCGGATCATCCGGTAGGGCGCCGGATCATCCGAGATTCCTGGAACTTTTGCAAACTGTGTTCGTGAGTGAATTTTGTCTCGAGTGAATGTTAGTATCTCAAGAAAAACACATGTGGCAAACTTCAATTCGACCGTACGCATCCCCCTTTATAGTACGGTGTTTCCTATACTCAAATTCAAAATTAGAAAACAAATTTAAAACCTCCATTGAGCGGTTAACACCTCATAACTTTATCAGGGGGTCTCCTTTTCATCCAAATTGTGTTCTTTCATATTTAAACCTACACACATCTCAATCAAACAATTAAATCCCCCAAATTGTGATTGTCATTTATCACCAAAATAAATAGGGGTCCTAGATGCACTTACAACCAAGAAATCACCTAGTCTGCTCCGTCCATCACAAATCACCTAGGATGCCCCTACTTGGATAATGGCCTTAGTTAGGTTGCTTATCAGCATGATAATATTTTGTGACTTCCAAATCTTGCTTGCTGATAATATTTTGTGACTTGCTTTTCAGATTGAGAGCTAAATGCAGCAAAGAACAAGCAGTTAGAGAGATTCTTGGTTGAAATAAGACTACCAGGAACAAGCAGAAGCCAGAAGTTTTTATTATTGCTCTTTTATATTATTTGAGATATTATACCTATTTTGATGTTGTAATTAAGATAAGATACGATGCTATTGAATTTTTGGGATCTGTAGCTTTTAAAGTTTTGGTGGGCTGAAATGATTCCGGCCCATAATTTTTATGGGCTGAAGCTAAAATGTTTATGGGCTTAAATTTTTATTTGCTGAAATGAATTTGGTCTCAATCAGTCTTTTTTTAAAATCGGCCCATTTTTAATGGCCTATGAATGAGAACTATGTACACGTCAGCAGCCATGTGGCTGACGTCATCATCTGCCACGTGACTGCCATGTCATCTGCCACGTGGTTGTCATGTCATTTGCAACGTGGCTGCCACATCATCACAACACGTGGACCAACCAGATCATGACACCTGGACCAATCTGATTGCACGTCAGCGTCCAGCGTGGAATCGAGCCACGTCAGCAGCCAGCGTGGCACCGAGCCACGTCAGCTGCCATCATGCATGGCGCCACGTGGCAGTCACTTCCATGATGAAATCAGTGACGATAATCCTTAGTCATAGAAGACAAGCGGTTACGTGACGAAAAACGTGTTCGTCACGAAAAATGAGCAGTTCTGTGACGAAATTGACTGATTCGTCATGGTGCGTCAAATGTGACGTGTGTTCTATGTCGATTTTAGAATCGTCATAAATTCGTCATAGAAGATTTTCAATAACGAATTTGGCTTGTTCCGTGACGAAAGTGTTTTGTCATTGATGTGAACTTCTGTACTAGTGATCACAAATAATATTTCCATACCACTAATACAAATAAATGTTTCGGATCACATATGACATATTATTATCAATTAACACAGAACAACCACAAGCAGATTGTCAGTAGGAGCTCACAAACCAATACACATGATATCTCCCTGCTCGCAAATAAAGTTGGTCTTGAAATAGAACCCAGCACAACTAGCTAGGAGGACACAAGAAGAAGACTAAGAAACACAGTGGCCTTACCCAAGGCGCGAGCTTAGCAGTTGACGAAGGAGGGTCTCAGTAGTATCTACTTGTTTCTTCAACCTCTCAATCTCATCAGTCTGCACTTTCATTGCTACATCTGAAGCTTGTGCCTTGATCTTCAAGTCTATCAAAAGTTGGTCCTGTTCAACAAAGATTTCACCAAGGTCAGCAACTTCATCTAGCCCTCCCAAAGAAACTTCAGGTCTTGACCATGTAGCGGCACCTGGATAATCTCGAGGCATGTAATCAATGAATGGCTTTGACTTCACATTGGAGGGACATGAATTTGATATTTGAACTGCAAGGATTGTCCTCAATATTTCAGCCTAAAAATAAAAGGAGAAGTCAAACTTGAACCTTAAACAAAGCAAGCAAATAAACATAAGAATAATCCTAAGAATAAAGTAGCAGGATAATCATGCGTTCTGTTACATACCACAACATGTGATTGAATCTCAGCAATGCAGGAGCGGGATGCTAGGCCCTGCACAATAAGTATTAGGTCAGTTGCCTTATATATCTAGAATAGATACCGTGACCATTAGTAGACTTGCAGATAGATCTAGACACTAATCAGCTGTTAATTGCAAGGAGTATTGACCATCTACAAATTGATGCTTAGAAATTAAAAAAATGAGTTCACGAAACAACATATGAGAACTAATGGCCCCCTCCTAACTAGTGTTACAAATTAGGAACTGGATCTATAGTGGTCAAGGTAAGAGAAGGATCTCAAATCTAACACAATAAACAGAGCAAATTACTTTCTAAGCATGACTCATCGATTAAGTTGTCTTACAAATCAGTAATTGGATCTAGAGCGGCCAACGTAAGAGAAGAATCTCAAATCTAACACAATACACAAAGCAATTTACTTTCTAAGCATTGCTCATCGATTAACTTGTGTTACAAATCAGTGACTGGATCTAGAGTGGAAAAGGTAAGAGAAGAATCTCAGAACTAACACAATAGACAAAGCAATTTACTTTCTAAGCCAATGAAAATACTCCTAGGGGACTAGAGAGAAAAGGAAATGAGATTCTCACTTGTGAAGCTCCAATATTCAAGGGCCCATGGATTGAGGGGGTATTGGGAGCCGGTGCTTGCGCCGCATCCTCGCTCAGCTACTCAGCTTGGCTAGCACATGATATGGTTATGTGTTCTTTGAAAACATGAATGCTGGAATTGGCTCCTATTCACTCAGCAAGTTCAGAAATAAATCTGAATATTTTGTAGTACACATGTTTCAACTGACACTAGCCAATTAAAAAAATGTTACTGCAAGCCATTCTCTATTGGATCCATGTCCACAAGTACTTTCTGTCAGACCATTCTCTAAAGTAAAGGACAAAAACCCTCATGTAATTATCTTTTTTCTTTTGGAGTCATCATAAACTTCTCCTGGACCGATGAGGCTATGGATGACACCGATGCCACACCTACACCAAAACCACACATACATAGAGAACAAGAAGCGAAGACCGAAGAAGACGACCACAACGGTGGAATCAGAGGTTCTCCAGCAAGCAAGACTTGCGGAGATAATTAACTAGGAGCCTTGCGAGGTCCTAGGAACAAGAAGACCACATCGCCCAAGACAAAATCACCGTCAGCAGGCCTTGGAGCGCACACATAGGGACTTGTACTTATTTTTTTGAAAGATTAATAAAGCACTTGTTCCTACCTTTTTTGTACTTAGTCTTTTCGAGCGAGAAATCGCGTGATTTTTCTTCTCAAACACTAGGATCGATACAGAGTTATGCTCGGATCTGTTAGCTGTGTAACATGGAAAGTGGAAACAAAATTGAAAGGTAAAGACTAGGAAGTAGCCGGCTGCTCCGTGAAAAAGAATTACAGCCGGCTCTAGTGCAAAACAATTAGTAGAGCGGGAGGTGGGTCCCACCTTATCATCCCATCCCTTCCACTCGGATGGAAATTTTCCCACCTCTACCGCTCTCTCGCTCTCTTCTCTCTCATGCTTCCGTATCATGGTGACAGAGGCGGATCCCGGCGAGGCCGCCGGCAAGGGCCTGGGCGGATCCGACGAGGGCCGGCACCAGGCGCGTCAACCCGGTGGCGGCTCGGCGGCGGCACCCACGGTGGCACTGGCAGATCTGGGTGAGGCCGCCGGCGAGAGCTTGGGAAGATCCCGACGAGTGCACCGCGGTCGTCCCAACCCGCGGCGGCAAAGACCCATGAAGGCGGGTCCGGCGAGGTCTTGCTGCCCCGCGACGCCACGGTGCGCGGCGGCAGCCCCGGCGAGGTCGCACGTGGCGGTGACAGATTTTGGCGAGGGCGCACTGTGGCAGTCCCTCGGCGAGGCCCGCGTGGTGGTGGATCCCAGCGGGAGGGGCCCTCCGGTGAAGGCAGATCTAGGACACACGCGGACCCCGTCAGTGAGTTCCTGCAGCGGCATCCCGATGAGTTCCTACGGCGGCACCCCTTAGGAGCCACAGCGCGGATGCCACCCGGAGCAGTCTTGCTCCAATCTGGTGCTCTCGCTGTTGACGTAGAGTCGCTGGACCACGACCCCGACGTGCATGCTATCCTCGAGCATGGCCATGACCCCTGCTCTACTGGCCTCAACCCCGACCACAAACTGCTTAAGGAAATGCTTGAATGACCACCTCGAGCCCTCACAGTGAGACACACCACAACCTTTCATTCCTTTTTGCACCGGCGATGTTTTCCCGGCCCTCACGCAGCCGCCGTTCTATTTACATGTCACTGTCGTGCCCATGTTGTGCTACTACTGCTATTGCTACCGCTTGAGCCCTACGCATGGACAAGGCATGACCTTGCTCCGCCCGGCCGCTATCCGCCCACCTCCGTAAGCCATCATCTTTGGGTTTCTATCACGAGCGATAGTTCAGATATCACGCCTGTGCAACGCCGAAGCCTAAGCCTTTATCTACCACCGTGCCTTTATATTGGTCAGGCCTTTGCATGCCATTTTTTCATTTGTTTAGTTGAAGTTAAGCAGATTGTTCATTATTCCTTGTCAATTTAGTAATTTTTAACCTAGGCAGTTATTAAAAATATGATTTTCAGGTAGCCAATAATTTGTTTAATAGGCAATTGTATAAGCAAGCAACTATATTGTTACAGTCTTACATACTTGCATCAAAATGATAGTGTTTGTTTGTCCTCTAGCTTTCACTAACACGAAGTTTCGACATTAACCATTGGGTACTAAGTCATTTATACCAATTCACCCAACAACTTAGCATTTGGATTTAACTTATTTAGTTGCCAATTGCTACTAATTTTTACATTGAACTATGCCTGTAAAACAATGTAATTCATTAGGAAAAATATACTGCAGAGGTAGGCAAACCAATATACCTTTGTAGGCAATAATATGGTTCTGAATTAACAAGAATATGGGCATCCATTCTATAATACACAAAAATATTGTTGTGCTAGGTTCTTGCTTGATGCAATTTTTACACATTTTATTACTAAATGTAATCATCCATGGTGACATCTGACTCCTGATATTAATTGCACTTGCTATTATTTTCACTCATCTAGACCCACCTTCCATGCATCGCATGTGTGCCTGAGAACTTTGTTGCGAACTCTGTTGTATAATAGCTCTGATTAGCTCTATGAACTTATGCCTTTCCTTTTTTCTTACTCAATTACAAGATGGTGGCTACAAGATAGAGACATTACACAACATTGTGTCATCATCCAAATGTTGTATGTATCACTATACCGGTGTCATGCAATGATTGTATATTTTCAATTATATAGTTGTGTCCTCGAACATCTCTTGAACCTGTCATATGTTATATGTATGCTTCTCCACATGCAACTAGGTTTCACGCATTTCATTTCTCAAATTCAGTATACAACTATATGCTCATGTGTTAGGTATAACATGGGTAGGAGCAAAAAAATTTTCTTTGTTGCAGATTTCTGCAAACTATGTTTCGTTGGCAATTATATGGCTTGCATCATGCAATTTTTCATTAGAACAAGCAAAGTAATGCAATTGCCAAGCAATTTATGATAACCCTTTTATTGAGTTGAATATTTAGGATATGCATGATAGTGCTTCAACTCGACCAAGTTACTTGTATTGTGCTTCTTTTTCTTATTAGGTGCTACATGCTAATTTGATTTGATTTACCTCAGCCAAGTTACTTGTGTTGTGCTTCTTTTTCTTATTATCGGTTACATAACTTGATTTGATTTTAATTCATGGTAAAGACTTTCTTGGAAATCAAATGTATTTTGTCCATGTGCTGTCGTCCACCGTTGTGCTCCAATGTGCTCCCTAGCTCCTTTTTTGTCTCGGTCCTCTCTTCCTGGTTTAGGCAATAACAGGATCTGATTTAGGCAATCTTATTATTTTTAGATAAGTAACGATATGATTCCCAACCAGCAACTTAGCCCGCCAGCAATTATTTTAGGTAATTTACGAACAACTATTTATACCTTGCAGGTACCTGTTGGTAGGGCTACACTTGGGCATATCATGAATATAATTGGGCAGGTACCTGCTTGAGCACTAATCTCCCTACCATATTCCTGCAACAAAAACAAAACATTTCCTTCCAATCCATTGTGAAGCACCAGCTTTTGTTGAGAAGGCCACCAAACAACAGATTCTTATCATTGGAGTTAAGGTACACCAATTTGTTTGATGCTACAACTTTTGTTTCATGTCTTGGTGTTATGTGCAATCCTGATTTAGATGCCATGTAGGTTGTTGATCTTTTAGCGTCGTACCAAAGAGGTGGAAAGGTTCGGTTGTTTGGTGGTGGTGTGGTGCTGGTGTCGGCAAACTGTGCTCATCATGGACCTGATCAACAATGTAGCTAAAGCTCATGATTTGTCCTTTTTACTTCACCATGCTGTGAATTGTGTCTTGCTATTGAGTTGCATGCACCAACCAGTTCAACCCAAAAGCTTAAGCTGATAGGGAAAGGTAGGCAATTCACTTATACACAAACACCCCCCTCATGTGTAGGCTCCCCCAGGTCGCATACATGGATATTGGAGTGGAGCTGTAATTATTTTAATTAACGCGCCCGCCAGGATTCGAACTCGAGACCTCTGGCTTTGATACCATATTGAGTTGCATGCACCAACCAGTTCAACCCAAAATCTTAAGCTGATAGGGAAAGGTGGGCAATTCACTTATACTCCAACACTTGCTTTGGCACTGGCTGACCAAGCTCCACTGCTGTCCAAGTTTCATCAGGATCATCGTATAGTCTAGCAACATAAATGTAGTTACTCTTTTTACAACAATTTAGTGTATGCATGCTAATTATTTTCTATTCTGGTTCATATCATGCAAGTTTTTCTTTTATGGTTTATCATTTTCTGGCGTATGCATGCTTCTAAACCTGTAAATTAATTTCTAGTCAATTATATGATCACGTGGTAGGTAATAAAATTGACAGAGCATGCAAATTGTTTCATGTTGGATTTGTGCAAAATAAGTTTAGCAGGTAATTATATGGTCCATATCATTCAATCTTTTTGGTTTCAAACAAGAAAATCAATCCAATTGCCAACGCGATTTCAAATGACCTTTTTTTTAACTTTATCGGGTGCTCCAGTTGATTATCATAGTATACAAACTAGCTTTTCAATTCATCCAACTTATTTTTACCAGCAGGTCATGAAAGGAGCACATCAGCTATGCAGATCTAGGAGGCAAATCAGTTTGTAAATAGCATGTTGTAAATTTTATTTTTTTTGCAAATTACGTTCATGTACTTGCATATGAGAAAACTTTGAAGATGTTTTTTTTTATGTGAATGTGAGTTTTTCCTCGCCGGGTGCATGGCTTTTGTGTGCGTCAATATTAATTTGCTATGATAACTGTGCGGGCCTGATATCCACGTGTTGCGCGGCGGCCCAAGGCTGCTCTGCGTGCCAGCAGCTGTAAATGGAATTTGTGCTTCAAATGTATTTTTTTGTCCAAAAAAGGAACAGCTGTGCAGCCGCCCTGGTGACATACCGTCAAACTTGCCAAAAAAACAAACTGGCTAATTTTGTCTGACAAATGGTAAAGACTCTATCACAACAGGCTATAAATCTGTTGGCTGGTATAGCCGGCCGCTCTGCCGTTGGTTCAGGCGAGCGGGCGGTTTGTGTTCCGGTGCTGGACCCTTGTAAGAGCAACTGGTCAAACAATCGGGCCGGTCGCTAATCTCCTCCTCATTCCTCATTTCTCTCTCTCTTCTTCTCGGCGATTCCTCGTCGGCGCCCCCGCTGAGGCTTTCTCCCAGTGATTCCTCTCTGCCTCCCACGGCACATGGCAGCAGGCCCCAGTCCCTAGGCGAGGAAATGTGGCGGCGGCGCCCCCCACACCCCAGAGGACCGCGTGGAGTAGTCCCCGGACCCTGGCCAGCGCGGTCTTGCTGCACAAGGGGAGGCGGAGCTCGCCAGAGCCAACCTGCTGTAGACATAGGCGCAGCTCGTGGAGGTCCGTGGGAGATCCGACTTCGGCCTCGTTCGGTTTCTTCTGATTAGTTCCTGAGCAGGAATGGATCAGGGGGAGGATTGAGTGAATCCCCTTATTTCACTCGTTCCTGTCTATTTCAAATCCTATCTAGGAACCATTCCATCCTCTACAAAATGTGTTCGTTTGTACAGGGTTCATTCCAGGATCTTAACACATTCCCATAGTCCATGAAGCAATTGAACTCATACAAATACTAGGGTCTGTCTATTTGTCACCCATGTGATTTGAGGACTCTTGTCACATGTGTGATTTGAGGCTTCAAATCACACGAATTTGGGTGGACTACAAATCTGTGTGATTTTAGACATGGCATCACACAGATTTTCATAACAGGCAAATCACACAGATTTCCATCAACCTATCACCCAAATTATCAGAAAAGCCAAATCTGTGTGATTTTTATCATGCCATCACACAAATTTTCGTAGAAAGAAAGATCACACAAATTTCCAGACAGAAGTAACAAGAAAATCTTACAGATTTAGATCTAATAGGCAAATCACACAGATTTTCATAACAACCAAATCACACAGATTTCTATCAACCTATCACCCAAATTATCAGAAAAACCAAATCTGTGTGATTTTTATCATGCCATCACACAGATTTTCGTAGAAAGAAATATCACACAAATTTCCAGACAGAAGTAACAAGAAAATCTAACAGATTTAGATCTATAAAAATTACACAGATCAAGTGGCTAATTTACATATGTTGAATGAATAAGTTACATCAAACAAATTAGAGTAAAAAGACCAAGCAACAAATGTAACTTAATCTGTATCTTAAAACCTATGCCAACAGAGTGATGCATATTTAGTCAACATGAATGGAAAAAACCTAACCCAAGAATTAATGCCCAATACAAATCAATCATATCCTTGATAGTGAGGCATTTAGCGAAACTATATAAGATCCGGTCAGCTATCTTTGGTTAGAAATTTGGGACACACAAATACATAGGTACTAAGTTGCATTGAGATATACATATATAAGATCGACGGTTGGGGTCATGAGAGTGAAACCGAACACCGCGCAATATGTGTTTGTTGCCTTATTCAAACACTTCAACAAGTTGAATAGCAAAATGAAAACATTTGTTACATGTTCAATTTATTGAGCTTGAGAACTACATAATAAGTCGGACACCAAAAGCAGCATTCCATCATCATTTGAGCTTATCAAAGAGGTTTGGAGAAACCTGTAGCACAAATTCAATAATGAATTACTGGCAGACCGATCAAAAGACAAAATGTGAATCCATAACTATTCAACAGTATACGTACACACTTGTCGATGCATGACCGGTCAAAATATTGACCCGGTCGATTTCGCCCACTACCATCATTCTCAACTCTCTTCATGCATCTCTGCAAACATAAAAATGGTTAGCACTTACACTAGACACAGAAGCTAACAAGTAAGCATGCTTCACACTTTCACAGTAAAAAGCCTCAAGATCATGTGTGCCAAAACTAGAATGAAACAACATAGTTGGCTTCAAATTCAAGAGCGGTGTTTTGACTATACTATACAAGATTAAACAATGCAAATTAAATAGGACATATATTGTGGTAATCAGATCCATTTCTGCCTTTATGAAATCAAATTGCATGTTTGTAGATTGTACCATTCAGAATTCAATGATGCATCCATTTTACTCAGAACATATTGTTGACAACATAATAGCAGAAATACCAAAGTCCTAAATTAGTATGCTACAGAGCGACTAGAAAACTGAAGTGAACTCTGGGAATGCAAAAATATGACATTAACTATGCATGATTAAAGGGTGGCTCTGCCCAATTTCTAGCGCATAATATGCAGACATGAAACTTGTAGCCTATAACCATGCCAGAAATAAAACTTTTATAATATAGACATGCATTGATACACAAGGAAAAAAACTATATCAAACTTGTCCTATACAAGTCGGCTCCATGATTGGAATATTTGTATTAACCTTATCAGTCTTTAAGACAAATGTTCACACACCTCATAATCATACAGTGATTTTACACATTGTGGCTTGCAACGTTCCTCAAGGTAATTCTTGAGATCAACAGATTCAAAGCATCCACCACAGCGGAAGATAAAACCACATGAAATATACCTTCCTTTTACCAATCTCTCAAAATAGACTACAAAATTTGACAGTCAATCAATGGTAGGAGGTGTCCTGCAATTCCAAAGCTAACAAGGTAACTACATAAATATTCAATCCAGGACATTATTTCCTTACTTAGATATAGCGATATTCAAATGTAAATCATTATCCAGAGAATGGAGAATCGAAGAGCCATATTTACACAATGGAGGTCAAACCATATATATACACTAGCAACAGTAAGCCATATTTACACAATGGGAGTCAAACCATATGTATACACTGGCCAGTAAGATAAAAATTCACTTCCCGATATTGTCAACATTATAGACATTGCCTACATCACAACACTAAAAAAATAAAAAATGACTTCCATCATAAGCAATCAGCATCTAGATGCAAAATTCTCAATTTTATCCATCTAAATCCAAAGTATGCGAAGTTCGACCCTAAGGAACAAAATGATTGCACAACTTAGTAAGCAAACTCTAGTTGCCAAAGATGCTCCAAATTGCAATTCGATTACACATGGTAAGCTAAATTTATGCTCTGAACTAAAATAGATGTTCATTAGGTATCAGTGACACTAGCTCGTCACGCCTCTCACTGCCCTGCTAGGCGACAAAATAGATTATTAAATCCATTCCCATTCTTGCCAATAAACTCACAGTTGATGGAGCAAAAATGACCTACCTCAATTCACAAAAGTACAAAAATAAAAGAGTTGAGCATATTCAACAAGTGAGCATGAACACAAACCACTCATTCGTACAGAACAAACCAAGAGGCATCAGTTCGAGGCTAAACTAACATTAGAGTAACAACCGACAATTGAGAAAGAGAAAAGACATTGATATCACACTTAGTCACTTTTAGGATTTTGATAGAAGATCCAAAACAATAACAATAGTGCAATACTTCAGAAGCAAACATCTATTAACTCCAGAGTCCAGACTCTAGGTGCTGGTTGCCGCAAATAAGCCAAATGGCGACATGGGCAATTCATTCACATTGCACACTTATATAATATAATTTCCCATAGAAATGCAGTTGACAAGGATTGAGCATATATTAACTAGTCACAGTTATGAATCCTCTCACGGGGATACAACATCCGGACAAAAGCAAAAAATTATTTGTTAAATGTATGTTGTAAAAGTGACAAAATGACCTCAATGTCAGAAGTAAATAAGAATATTTGTTAACATTATATAGAACATGAGATTTACCTCGGAGTTTGCCTTTTTCATCGACCTTGAACTTGGAGCATAAGGAAATCGAAGGTTATAAATAGGAAAAGTAGGTCACAACAGGCATGGAAACATGGGAGACATCCAGCTTAGGCTTGAGAGCCTGGGCATGGATGTTTCCCATGTTTTTGGAAAAGCTATCTGTCACCCAAAAAGCACAAAAAGAAAACAGAACAATTCCGATACCTCATAAGTTCAAGGTCATCAAATGTTTTCCCAACCTACAAATCACAGCAAACAATTTGTATCATCATAGGCATAATAACTTACCTTAAACAAATTTCTCTAGTTTTAACAGAATTTTAAGATGAACCAAATTATGAAGATGACCCAAATTATCTTGAACCATATTTCTTATCTTTAGATGACACATATTATTAGAAAAGCAAGAAGCTGTTTGATTTTCATCATGCCATCACACAGATTTGAGAGAACCAAAAGAGAAGAAAATATTTTCGAGAGAAGCGAAATAGACCAAATCAATATGAGCATGATAAGAAATTCAAATTATTTCTTATCTCAAACTTCATAGATGCAAAAACTTGGTGACAAAACATGGGTAGAAAAATTAAACCACAAGCTTGCAGAGGAAATGACACGAATAAAAAGCATTGATAGCCTACTTCCTAGAGTACTAAATCGTATAGGTTAAGCGCTGTGTCGATCAATAACACCAGTTTCATAACACATATCCCAAAGAGCAAGAAAAAGAAAGTGAATTTGCCTCGACAGTTTGCCTTTTTCATTTCACATTGAACTTGGAGCACATAAGGAAAACACTGGTAATCATATGACCTCACCAGAACCACCAGATCAACCAACAAGAAATGGAATGAAGCGAGAGCCAGATAGATGAGACGACATGACTCCAAAAATCAAACATTGCATCCTGCCAGATAGGCCCCCACATGTCATAGAAAGATAAAGAAGAACGGTGCGAGGTCAAGCGCGCAAATCACAGATTGGATGACCAACAAATCCGTGTGAGCGGGATGCGAATTGTGCATGAGATATAAAACCATAAATTGTGATTCCACTACCACACTTCAAGATGATCAATTGTTTTTCCAAACTAAAAAACTGGGCAAACATTTCGATCATCATAGGCATAGAAAATTACTTATCAAAAGAGAAAAAAATAGTGTAAAGGTACTACTACAACGTGATGTCTAAGTAAACACACAGAATATATGAGCAACATACAGGTAAAAAATAATCTGCAGTCTAGCTCATTGAAATGATAATATAGATAATTCATGTTGCTGAACACGGTAAAATGCGTGTAACCCAATCAAGTATCTATAAAATAGCAGCAACCAACCAATCAAAAAAACCATAGTTGCCGTCATAGAACCGTGCGATACACCCACCCCAAGCTTCACAAAGATTGAATCATGGCATTTTTATACACACAGGATGCACATTTTCAGGTATATAAAATGTGCATAATTAAACTTATATATATTTAATGAACAATTTACATATGCTGTGTAAATAAATTACAGCAAACATTTTAGAGTAATAGTAGCAATCTGTAGGTGTACTTTGTAGATACTTTGTTCATATCAGCCATGAAAGCATGTGAGGTGTCCGTCCCAAAAGCTTAATAGCGTGGGAATGAACGTCTCACATGTTTTAATGATGACATGAGAAATATAAAACACAAAACAATAACAAATCAGTGAAAAAGGAGCAATACAGAAAGCTCTACCTCACAAATTCAAGGTCATTAAAAATATATTTTCCAAACTACAACAGGGCAAACATTTATATTCATCATAGGCAGGTGTGCTTACCTTGAAAAAAAAATATCAAGCACCTCACAAAACATTATACATCAAAAAAGAGGGAAAAAAGATCAACCCTGTCATCTGTTTTTTTTTCACTACTAGAAGATTTATGGAAAGGGGGAAAGGGGGCAAATGGGTGGAGGGGGAAGTTATACACACAGGATGCACATTTTTAGGTATATAAAATGTGCATAATTAAACTTATATATATTTAATGAACAATTTACATATGTTGTGTAAATAAATTACAGCAAACATTTTAGAGTAATAGTAGCAATTTGTAGGTGTACTTTGTAGATAACTAAACTGACTATGAACTACCAACTAACCCAAAGTGAATTTACTATGGTTGCAAAGGTTCGCTCCCTGAAATATATCAAGAGAGTACATTTCACTACAAAAATTGTAATTTTAAAAAAATAAAATAACCAAGATAGATATTACTAAGTCGTCCCTATCTCTAGCATCCTACTTAGGTATACATGGTGATTTTTTGGCATCAATGTATGAAAGAAAAAACAGTGAAAACACAATTCAAGAGGAAGGCCAGCGATTAAGCAATTCATTACGAATACATGGTGATTTTTTGGCATCAATGTATGAAAGAGGGTCTGAGAATGTATCCAGGCATAAATTACACAAAAAATAAATTGCAAATATAATATCAGTGCCAGGCTGGAGCACTTGGAGCCATCCTAAACAGAAAATTTGGAACAGAAAAATTATATCAAACATGGTTAACTCATACAAAATAGTTATATAATTTAGGTTAAGCAGTTACCAGCATGGCGTTCCTACAAATGTATTCTTAGATCTTTGCCTGTCACCTCTATCAAACATGCAAGCAGAAACACCAAAGTCTCCAAGCTTCACTACACCGCCACCGTCGATAAGAATATTACCAACCTGCATAGTGCCAAATGGAAACAATGACAAAATACAACAAATGGCTACAGTTTGTTACCCAGAAATATTCAGCTGAAACTAACCTTGATGTCACGATGTATTTGACCTTGCCTATGAAGGTATTCCGAGCCTTAAGAGTTCCCTTTAGAATGGAACCAATGATGGGTTCATCAAAACCATCGGAGATCTTCATTAAATGTAAACATGAACCCTCACATCATGAATGGCATTATCACCCAAAGGTTATGCTCCTCAGTATGACACACATTTGAGAAAAAGGAATGTACTGACATCAAATTGAATCAAGGTCAATCAGTTAACAAAAAAGGATGAATTAAACACAAATATACCGACATCAGATTGAAGTTTGGGGTCAGAAGATCCATATGCAGCACCAAAATCAGCAGAGGGCATTTGGGAACATTGCACATCTTCAAAATCGGGTCTTTTGATTCGCTGCTGGGGATGTCTGCAGCACGGGCAGGGCGTTCCGATTCATCTATAGAAAAAACCCTTGAGGTATTGATTGCATGGTATAGCCAAAGGAACAATTGAACAAAAGCAGAACAAAATAACATAAGTACACATAAAGGAACCTTGAAGTATAAATAAATCAATGATAATACTATTAATTTGAGCTGACCATAATGTACAATAATGAACCATAATTAGAAGGACAAAAGTGAACATTGCAACAACACAGTTCCAATACTCTTTCATGACTATTATCATAAAAAATCCAAAAATCACCGTGCTAATCCATTTAAGAAATTAATTATTGACAAACTAAACAAAACACCAATTGCCTAGTAACCATGGTGGCACGGGCTAAGATCTGCCAAAACAAATATACCATCTGGTTCCTGAAAATCATGGTACAAAATGAGCTCACTCCCCCAAGCCAACACACAGCGCAAAATTGATACTAGGCAAAATTCATATTCGGGTTTGGGATTAAAACCTTGACCCAAATTCACCACAATACGGATGGGGATTCAAAATCACCACAACATATAGCACATATAAAATCTTCTATCTCATGATCCAAATAACCCCCAAAAAATTGAAATAAAATCATATCACACAGTCGAGAGTCGACTACTGGAATCGAACAGAACAACGTCAAGTAGTTCGCAGAAAAATGAGAAATGAATGCAAAAAAACCCTAAAATCCAAAATTTCAGACCTAACTAACAGTTGAACCTAGTGCACACACTGACAGCACCCCGTCTAGAAACCCTAGAATAGACTAGATCCATCAGCATCCGCGGTGGATGCACACAGTCGTCAAAGCCGCATCCAGATCAACACGAATCCAACATCACCAACGAGAAAACAACTTGGAAACACAGCACAACTACTCGATACATGCGCATCAGATGCCATATACTAGATAAACTGAATCCAAGCTCACCTTGACAGTCGGAAACCCTAGAGCACACCTCGTCACCGGAGAACAAGAGATCATGCGAATGACAAAGAACAAAACAGATAAGCACCCAAATCAGCCATGCGCAACCAGGAAAGGATGGGAATAAACTAGATCTATGGAAAGCAAACTCACCGCATTGGTCGGAAACCCTAGAGCGCAGCTTGTCGCCGGAGCAGAAAAGCACCTGGTGGCGACCAGCGAGAAAAATGCCCATCGAGGCGGTGCGGGGGGAGGGGGTTGGGAATAGACTGATGCATGGAAAAGCACACTCACCGCGCACAGTCGCCGGGTCCCCACCGGAATCGCCGCTCGTCGCCGGGCCCCCGCGGGAATCGCCGCTCATTGCCGGTGAAGACGAAGCGGGTGGGGAGCAGATGGGGAAATGCGGTCCGGCTCCTCTGACTTGCTGTTCAAAAGTCACCAAAACCAACAGTAAAATGTGTCTATGGGAACAGTAGCCTGACTGTTTTCACTGTAGTCAAAACACTGTATAAAATACTGTGCCGATTGGTACTGTTCGCATGCTCACTGTAGCGGTCTATCCTATCCATCCACATGCGAACGGACGCTTCACAAGGAGGGAGAAGTCACTGGTACAGTGATTTGGTGACTTCTCTACACACCGTCAGAATCCAGAGTGGGGGAAATGCAGCTGAAGCGGACGGGACGAGGCAACCGGGGGGTAGACCAGCGCGAGCCCCCAAAATCAGTGCACCCTGCCAGAGGGCCCCACATGTCATAGACAGCTGAAACTGAGTGGCGGTGGGAGGACAAACAACCGTAGATCGCAAATCGTGCGGCCAGCAAATTCATGTGAGGAGGAGGCACGGATTGCGCGTGTGACATATACCTTTTCCTAAATACTAAGTAGCAGCGCATGTTATGGAAGTCTGATTCGCAAGTCAAATAAATGACTTACAGCTACGTCATGTGCCTAAACATTTTTTTTTCAAACTGCATGAGCAACAAAATCCTCTTCCTCGGATTTAATTTAGCACAATAGACCATTACGAAAATGAAAGAAACTGTCATCCAAAGCTTGTCCCATTCTATAGCAAATTCACTTGCCAACACAAACACGCCATGCATCAGGCCTTCACCTCCCTGGAGCTGCCAGCCTGCCACACCATCAGGTTCCTGTGCACAAGAGTCATTACATCAATAAATAAGTTTTACCATGTTTTGAAGTTTGAACAACAGTTGATGAGACAGACGCCAATATACAACTTTTTCAGACGGACCAATTATTTGGACAATCTCATGCCTTCAAAAAAATGGATTTAACATTTCATCAATAAATTTCAGTGATGAGTAAATAAATAGTGAAGGAAATAGACAAATATGTTAAGTGTTACAACCCTATACAAGTATCACAAATGACAACAGAAGAACGGCTGTAACAGAAATAAATCAACTTTGATCAAGCAACATGCTGTACAACTGCTTGAATATGAGAACCATTTAGCTTAGTCTGATGGCTGTAAGTTGTGAAGGTTAGTAAAAGTTGTGTTTGCTCAATTTGAAAATACCAATATTTGTTTCCTGTCGAAGTCATGAACTTACGATAGAAAAAGAACTGGAATGCATACAACATGTACAAATGGCCAAATGGGTTGAAAATAGCTTGGTTGAGAGAAATGGGTTGAACCAACCAAAAGATAATAATCAAATGGGCACAACAAGATGGACTTGCAGCCAACTGCTAGAGAGGACTATCATGCACTAGATCATGGACAGCTGCATGCCTGATCTGTGGCCTTCCACCAGATGTCCAGATACAACAATACTGTGATATGTGCCTTCAGGTGGGGAGAAAAAAAATACAGGCCACATGCAATGCTGCAACTACTATTTATGAACTGACAATGTCAAAATTGTAACACATTAATGAGCATCTTAATTGACTTCCAAGCACTATACAAGCAACACATTCTGAACTAGCACGGGGAATCAGTTTTGGTTAATCCGGCAGGAGGGCTGCTCATGGATCTCATTCCTGAGTCATAAAAAGTTTCAGAATCTTGCAAACTAATAACAAACTTCGTATAATACAAGATTGAAGTATACATTTCCAAACTGCGTACAATGTACATATCCCAATTGAATTTGGTGAAGAGTGTATAGCAGAAGTTCATGTGGCTTATGAACATTTAAGGACATGATGCTACAGTCAGGTTCAGCCATTTGATTCTGAAGAAAACATGTAACCCTGCAATGTATAAGATGTGAACTCATCTATGCACTGACCAAATTTACACTCGTCACTTCTAATCGCACAACCATTCAAATCTGACAGCAAGCAACTCAGCGAAACTCAGGAGTACGTACATGATGCTGAAATGAAAAGGAGAGAAGAAACGGTACGATGTGAATCAAAGTATCACAGAGATGGGGCAGAGTAAGTTGTCACATCTCAGGCCATTTTTAAAAATTGAAATCATATACCTAGATACCCCACGAAACTTTGCTGAAAACAACGGTAAACAAGCGCAATGAAGCATATTTGCCCAATTATCGACTTGTTGCTAAATCATGCACCGAGAACTACTGAACTGAAAGATGCATAGCATGGGAAACCAGAGCAATTCCAATTTCCATGCCATTTTGTATTGAAGTTCTATAGCTACTAGCTACCCCAATTTGCATTAGAAAAACTTTGCTTAAAACAAATAAACAAGCACAATGGCACACATGTTGCCCGAATTATTGATCTGCTGCCAAATCACGCATTGGTAACTACTGAACTGAAGGATCACATATCACCAGGGACTGGAATGATATACCAAAATCAGTTCCAGACGCACAACCACCTTTTCCCTTGTTTTTTAGTTTTTTACCGAACTAATTGTTTAGTACGGAGATATGTAAGCATGCTACCAGCCTACCACCATTTGCATATACCGAGCATATGTGACAAGCAGTCAAGCATTCAGCTCAAGCAAGCGATAGCATTTGCATGTACGTAATGATTTCATAAAACGAAATTCACCCAATCGTGTTTGACCTTTGCTCCGAGAGAGATCTGGGCTAGGTCAGTAGGCTGATGCCATTCCATCGATGCATCCATCCTGGCAAGGCCTCGCCGACCAGGCACAACAAGCAAGAACAAGAATAGTGGGGAAGAACAAGAACAAGTCCCGGACAGCAGAGAGGGGAAGGAGAAGAGGGCGGAGCTTACCGGAGAGAAAGCGGCGGAGACGGTGGACGAGGGACGGGAGGTGCTCGCCGGCGGAGATGCGTGCCACCACGCCGTGACCTCGCGGCGCCAGGCCGCCACCTCGCACCGCCGCTTGCTCGCCTCGCGTCTCGCCTCCTCCTCACGTCACGCCGTCACGGACTCGCGGTAGGGTTCGAGCCGGAGGGTAGGAGACGGGGATTGGAGTTGTACGTGTGGGTTGGGCTCCGGAATCCAGCCGATGTTGTTTCCATTCCGAGCCGGGCCGAAAAGAACGCCATTTTTCTTGTGCAGCTGGTATGGAAACGGCCCACCGAAATCCACCTGGGTTGGGCCCAATCCAGAACAAACGAACGAGGCCTTCCTTGGCTCCGGCCAAGGCGGGATGTCGCCGCCGTTGAGATCCTACGGCTACGGCCCGACTACGAACGCCTAGGTAGTGCCCTTGCCTTTTTCTCCCAATCGAGCTCCCTTGAATAAAATCGATCTCTGATTCCTCCACCTCCTTTACCAAGGAGGATTTTGGTATGAACTGATAGGCATCTCATATTCTGAGGTTGATGGGGATAATTGGCTTGCTGCTGAGTGCTATTCTACTATCTAAGCAGCTACTGACCTCCTTGGCCTGAGCTGCATTTTCTTATATATTGTCTTGACCACCATTTTTGTGGCGATTGATATTTGAGTTGGATCAGCTACTAATTTTGTTGTCTGAAAAATTAGTCAGTTGATAGAGGTCAGAAGCTGTTTATAAAGTAAACTAGTTATAATTTGCAAAAGGAAATCTGTAAGAATTGATAGGTCAGTCATATGGTGCCATTTGGTAAACCAGATTGGGAAACATATCACCCAGGAAATTGTCATGAAAATTGATGTACCTAACAAAAATTGCAAGTGTAACCTGAACAAGTAACAATTCATTTGTCCAAATTCCAAATTTATGAAACATGGAGGCATATGTTGAATGGTCCAATGATGGCAACAACATTTCCCTTAATAAAACTCCAGCAGCTTCTGACTTTTTCCTTTTATCTCGTGTCATTTTTCTTATCATCCTCTCTCAAATACTTTGAACAACAATTTAGCATTCTTCAGTACTCAAATTAGAAGCAATTAGCTATCAGTTTAGCTGATTTCAAAAAGCAACTCAATCAACCAGAGAAAAACATAATATATATCAATATGTCTTAAATTGTTTTTGCTTATAGCAATAGGTAATGACTTCTATCTAGCTGGCTGTAATTTTTGTCCAGCCGTACAGCTCCCATGGGTCCACCCTCCACATGCAATAGGGAGAGGATGTGGCCTCATTTTTTGCAGGCTTTAAAGACCTTTCCCACTGGTTTAAGGTTAGCACGTGTTGGGAATGTGCTAGAGTACTGCTTTTGTGTGGCTATAGTATGCTGACATAGTGACATGTAAACTCCTAACAAGCGTGGTCATATGTGAAATCCTATATATGCAAATGATTGTACGTAAATAAGGAAAGTATTGTTATTAATTAGACAAAATACTGTTATTAGTCAGGTAAAATACTATTGTTAGTTAGACGTATTACTGTTGTTCATTTTATTTTAGTAGGTAAAGTATTAGAAATTGGTGCCTATGTTGTTTTGATTAACATAACCTTCTTAGGTAAAGTAATATGATTTAAGATTATTTGCATGTTATTTGTGTTTTGTCAATAGATTAATAGTTTTTCTATTGCTGCTTTAAGGTTCATTGGTACTAGCTCGTCGGCAACTTGCTAGACAATCAAACTTGCTTACGTGCATACATAAGAAACAATTTCTACTGTTTGATTTTTGATATGGGCAACATCATTGTGCAGCGTGACAGAGCCTTCACAAAGGGTGAATCTAGTTGCAGCATCAAATGTAGCTGTGAAGTTGCAACTCAACTTTGGATGCATTTGGGTTGCTATATATGGTCTGATCGGGCTCGTGTGGTGCAGTCTTCGCCAGATTGGTTACCTGGGAGCAGAGCTCGGCCCGGCTCGTGGCGTGCAAATCACTATGCCGAGCCTGGCTCATGAGAAATGGAAACGAAATCCGTTTCTCACTTGTCAGACTAACCACTACATGCTATCAAGATCAAGTTGGTCCTACTCTCATTATATGACAGGTCATCAAGCATTTAACCAAATGCAAATACTAAATGATCGAAATATGTGCAGTCTCTACATGTTTAGTTCAACACATAAGGCTTTAGCGGTCGTGTCCATCTAAAAAATATGTACTTCATTAAACAATAATATGTACTTCATCAAGCAATA
>CP053466.1:213534990-213635378 GCA_022644695.1 Cenchrus purpureus | reverse complement strand
GATCTTTCCACCCACTTTCTTTACTATCATGACCCACCTTCTAGTGCACCCAGTTGAAGAGATTTTTATCCTCGGCACTGTGTATTTACACAACATGTTCCCTTTTGAGCAGTTGATGTCTACTTACAAGAAGTATGTCCATCGTGCTCTTCCCAAGGAAGCATCGCAAAGGGATATGCTACGAGGAGGTGATTGAGTTTTGTGTCGACTTTATTGATGAGCTTGCTCCGATTGGACTCCTTGTATCACGCCATGAGGGGAGACTCAGGGGAAAGGGCACACTAGGGAAGAAAACTCGGATGGATATGGATGAAACGTTATTTTCTGACACATTCCTTTGTCTGCAACAATCATCCCTAGTGGCTCCATACAGGGAGGAGCACAAGTCCATTGTATGCCTCAAACAAAGGAAGTCGAGGCTTGGATTACACGTCATCACAATGATAATTTTGCATCATGGTTGCGGAGAAAATTTATGGGTGATAACACTATTGGAGAGCAACTGCAATGGTTGGCTAGAAGTCCATCTATCTCAGTACTTACATTCCAAGGATACGAGATAAAGCGGATACACATTATTCCACCACGAGAGCCCAAGACCAAAAGAGCACAAACCAAAACAGCGGTGTCCATATAGATGCAATAGACAATGAAGGAAATGTACAAACATACTATGGTGTCATTGAAGATAAATAGGAATTGGACTACGGACCTTTAAAAATCCCTCTTTTTAAGTGTCAGTGGGTTAAAAACCCTACAGGAGGTATAAAACAGACAAATTTGGGATGACAATAGTGGATCTCAACAAGATTGGATACAAAGATGAACTGTTCGTCCTAGCGAATGATGTGACTCAAGTTTTCTATGTGAAAGACATGTCGAGCAAACCACCAATAATAAAGAAGGGTGATGATAAGGGTGTTGTTAATAATGAGTCAAAGCGTCACATAGTTCTACCGGGAAAAAGAAAAATTGTTGGAGTTGAGGACAAGACCGACATTTGAAGATTATGATCAATTCGATGGTCTTCCTCCATTTTCGATGAGATTGACCCAAGCATCCCGTTAGTCAAGAGGACACTCCATACCTTCGTGATCACAACCAAGGGACATTCGTGAAGAAGAAGATTGTTAATGTTGCATTAGATGATGATGTATAATATGTTATATTAATTTATGATCATGTACCAAAGTATTATAATATTTTAATGAACTAGTATTTTGCTACTTTATTAACAAACTTTCAATTATTTCACTTTTTTAGCATTATCGATTATTAAATAATAAATTTACGTAAAAACATACATGAGCAAGACTAAATCATGATTTTTATATTAATTACACTGGATGTACTATTTAAGAAAGATTTTGCATGAAAAAAATAAATTTATTTCTGTTTGTTAAAGTCAAGAACAAAAAAAGACAATTTAGAAGATATTAGTAGCTTATTGATAAGAAAATTTTAATTTTGATTGTTAAATTTATAATATCATAGTATCTACGTAAAGAAAATTAACTAAACTTGTTCCACCATTTTATGCGTTGTATATGATTTACCATAAATAAACTACAATATAGAAAATAAAAACGAAAAATAAAAGGGAAATAGTGGGCAACAAAATGAAGCACATTAGTATGCAGGTGATTAACTAGCGGTACTAATGTGCTTCGATCGCCGAAATGAAAAGCCACATTAGTACCGGTGCTCATTAGTACCGGGCCTAAACTAGCCCTGGTACAAATGTCCACATTAGTATCGGTGCTTGTTGAGCACCGGTACTAATGTGGGGAGGTCCAAGGCGGCGCCCCCTTCTTCCCCAACACTTAGCCAATTCCCCACTCTCTTCTCCCCGTGTCCGCCTCCAGCTTCGAGCCCGCCCCTCATCTCCATCGCCTCGAGCCTCAGGCCTCGTCTGCCCTCGCCAAGGCCGCTCCGATGGTCATGAGCCAAATCCCGTCCCCGCGTCGTCTTGGGATCCATCCCATCCTTGCAGCCCGTGCCGCCGCTGTGCCGTCTTGGCCACCGTCGTCGTCATGGCCCGCCTTGTCCCCGCCCATAGGCCATTTAGAAATATAGATTTATATTTAGAAACTTAGATTTAGAAATATAGATTTAGAATTTATAGATTTAGAATTTATAGATTTAGAAATATAGATGTAGAATTAGAAATATAGTTTTAGATTTAGAATTTAGAATTTAGAATTTTGGTGTAAATGTTATTTAGAATTTGATTTAAATTCAATTTGGATGTGGATGTAAATGTTATTTAAATGTGGATGTAAATGCTATTTAAATGTCAATTGCACACGTTATGCTCGACTTCGCTCGCTCACACTCCCGACCCCCATACGCCACGGTCCCGACTCCCCGCCACGCCCCACCCCCCGCCACGCTCCCGACTCCCCGCCATGGTCCCGACCCCCACCCCGCCACGGTCCCACCCCTCCGCCACGCCCCGACTCGCCACGGTCCCACCCCGCCACCGACTCCCACTCACGCCAGCCGACTCCCCCCACCACGCTCCGACTCCCCACATTATTATTTTTGTCCTCATATTAATAGTCTCGTTATTGGAATAGTTTGTCCTCATATTTTTTGTTACATTATTTTAGTTACAATGGTGCGAGCAGAGGCCGAGAAGCGGAGCAAATGATCATGGATTTAATTGCTCGCAATACTATGAATGATGCAATCAATGAACAAGAACAGATCACGGAGAGGCGGCTACGAACATGTTTGTTGATGGCAGCGAGAGGAGCAACCAATTGCTCAAGGAAGCAATGATGGAGAACCATCTGAGGTATAATTAATAAAACCAGTACCTCGTCATGATTTTCAAGGAACCTACTAATTATAGAAAATGAGTTAATAGTTCTTAAATTTCCGAGCTCAGATCGACAAGAAGAAGCCGGGTGGGAAACGCGGCCCAAAGAAGAAGCTAGAGGGGTGTTTCATCATCACGGAAGTATCTCCCGATGGGAGACCGTTAGCTCCACATGAAAATGTTGTCAAGTTGATAAATCACATTGGGGCTCTTGTTCGGGACAACATCCCAATAAGCTTTGAGTTTTGGAAAGCGGCTGACGCACCTAACTTGCTACCCGAAGAAGGTGATCAAGCAGAAGTTGAGCATGAAGATCAAGATCAGGATGAAGAGCAACATGAAGAGAATGAACCCCCGGTACCGATTTGGCCAGATGTTGTCCCGGTCACAGAGAAGAACATGGTTTGGGTCGAGGTGAAAGCACACTTCGCATTTCCAAAAGACACAGATTTGAAAGATGTGCGCACTTGGGCCCTGTAGAAGGGTGCAATTGCCTTTCAGACGTACAAGTGGTGACCAAGGAGTTCATCAA
The DNA here is from genome assembly GCA_022644695.1 of Cenchrus purpureus. Lineage (NCBI taxonomy): Eukaryota > Viridiplantae > Streptophyta > Magnoliopsida > Poales > Poaceae > Cenchrus > Cenchrus purpureus. The sequence continues at coordinate 213,632,022 of CP053466.1, read as the reverse complement.
GCAGGGGCTTACACCCGATTTTAAGAAGCCGAGATATGCCAAGTTAAGAGATCACTAGGATGCATTTGTGCAGGGCAAGCAATCGGAAGATGCCGCCAGGTTGATTGCAACTAACACAGCCTGAAGGACCGAATAGGCGATCAGAGAGGGGGGAGTGAATGGGAGCCGATAAAAATTCTTTCCAAGAACTCGGCCTATGTCCCAATCGCAACTCCGAGGATCACACACAATCAAGCGGGAGCACAATTAAACCTCTCTCGAACCTTAGGAACAAAGCACGGAAGCCTAGGAAGAAAAGTGGAAGCAAACACGAAAGAGCTCGAGCAACAAAGCAAAGGTCGAGTCCCAGGATCATCTTGTCACTTGGGCGGATCACCGTTAGCCTCCAGGCGGTCCGGGTCACCTGGGCACAAGTAGCCGGATCACCCGGCCCCCTTTGGGTCACCCGGGCACTTGGGCCGGATCACACTTGACCCGAAAAAGCAGCGAAATCGCCTCAAACTTTCGATCGATGGATCTCCCAAACCACTTGGAGTCTTGAGACGAAATTTTGGGGAGATGATGAACACCCTAAGAGGATGCTATGCCTCAAAAATCTCGGCCTCAAACATCCTACAACTTCCGGAATCACGAATCTTGGCCAAGAACACTATGAACTAGGGTTCATCCGAAAATCAACGAATCGAAGCCCAAATCCGGCGTTTGAGGGGTCAATATCATCCACAAAGAGGCACAAGGCACTCACCCATAATCCCCTCAAAGAAATCCGGAGAGAAACGGCCTCAAATTGACGAATCGAGCGGCGAACAAAACACCCAAAAATAGTCTCGAAAATGACACGAAAATCACAAAGAGCTAGGAGAGGGAAATCATCCTGGCAAATGCTTCCATACATCCAGAGGTCAGAGTCTATACAAGAATCTAGCCTAAGGAAATACTGGGAAAAGAAGCAATCTAAAGCGAGTTCCAGACCATCAACCCTAGCCATCCTCTCTACCTTCTATTTATACTAAGTCTCCTAGAGGTGGCAAATGACATAACTACCCCTAGTGCATAAATGTAAGATACACACCCCTCAGGGGCAATTTGGTCCAAGTCAAGCATATTCTCATCAAGCGGATACGCTTCCATCGAGGACTTGCTTACCCTCGATGCAAGCCCTGCGACCACGCCACGCGTCCCCCGCCTCGAAGCTTCCCGAAGGTCCAACATCACCATCTCCGTCGCCTCGGGCCTCCGGACTTGGTTTTGAGGCCCAAACCAAGAAACCGTCCTCCGATGGTTTTGTGGCCAAACCACCAAACCCCGCGTGCACGGCCCGGCCTCACCTCGCCAAGCATCGACCTCGCCAAGCCTTTCACCTCCGGCGCCCGGACGGTCTACTCGGACTTGCCTCGTTCCTTGACTTGGCCGCCACCAATGCCGGCTCCATGTCACGACTTGACTCGCTCTTCTTGCACCATACGGCTGGCACTTGACCCCATCGGCCACCGGGTCCATCGAACCAAGCCTACTTGTCTCTCCACTCCTCGGAGGCCACACAGGCATAGACCTTTCGCGCTTGTTCTTCACCTGCACCAACACGAGTCAAGCCGCAACCTACACCTGCAATACTCAGCAAAGCATCAGTCCACACATCGTTGTCAATCACTCATCACTAAGGAGCGACCCTCCACTGGTCCTCGGACACACCTGGTCCTCAATCTCCCCCTTGATGAGTGCATTGACAACACCCATAGTAACCATCATAGAGAAAAAGAAAAGAAAACAACCACGAACACAAACCTCCAAGCAAGTGATCCAAAGCCAAAGAACAAGCGAAAACAAGATCACTCGCCAAACCAAGTCTCACCTAAGACAAGGCGGCTCGACACACCGAGACAAAACAAAGCTCACAAAGAGCACACCACAAAGCACAAAACTCAGGAAAACCAAAGGAGCCCCCCCTGCACATATGCAAACTCCCCCTGAGCAAATGCAACCTCTTCTTCTCAATTTTTCTTCTCACATGCAACATCTCACAAATGCATACCAAATTTTCAACAAAATCTCCCCCTATCATACAAATCTCTCCCCCTTGTTGACAATGCATGAATCAAGTTATATGAAAAGCTTCCCCTTGTTTTCATGAAAAATGAATGTCAAAGCATATATACAATCTACCAAGCTTCTCAAATATACAAAGAGCACAACAAAATGCTACAAATGAGACATAGAGCAAGCAAAGTAGATATGGTGTAGTTAGCACATTGCCATCAAGAAAGTAGAGACATATAAGCATGTGACATGGCCAAAAGCAATTTTAAGCAAATTTTTCACAAAGAAACATTCATCTCATGAGCAAGGTCCCATCCATGGCAATATGAGCATAAAAGCACTAGATCATCCAAAGTTTATACAAGATCACAAATTCTCATCACAAGATCATTATAACGCCACAAGCTACTCAAGTCATGTTAAAGCCACCGAGCCATGTGTCTACTTCTTAAAATGAGACTTCTCATGGTAGACAACATGCTACGGTTTAGCACCCAAGATATGAATATCAAAGCATAAAGACATGACTTAGAGCTCATTTTTCAAGCATAAGGCAATTCATACACCAATTTCATTTTCAAGATTAAACATGGTACATGAAATGCCTTTGTGGCAAAAAACTGAACAAATGGGCTAAACATTTACAATGACAAAAGGTCTTTGACCCCAAGCAAAGAGAATATGATCCTCAAGCACAAACTAAGAAAGATATAGGCATTTAAGCACAAATTAAGCATAGACAAGCATCTACTCATGAGAGAGGAAATTTTATCATTTTCACAAACATGAAGCTATCTCAACATAAATATATGGCAAAACCATCAAGAGCATAGCATTCACATCACCATTTACCAAACATGCACATATCACACATATAGCACATCAGTGATCAATGTATATAAGAGAAGCTCATTCCTAGCACAAGTGATCCAAAGATGGCTATCCTACCGGTTTTTTGTAGAAGTAAAATGCATGCATGGAATGCAACAAAATGATACATATGCAACAAAGTGAGCTCCCAAGGACCAAAGAGGCAGAAAGCAAGCAAAACTAGCAAGCTCCCCCTAAACACATGCATAATGGCCAAAGAGCATACAAAGCTCACCCAAAGTACATGTCATAGGGCAAAGAACAAGCAAGCTCACAAGCTCCCCTTAAACACATGCATTAGGACCAAAGAGCATACAAAGCTCATCCTAAACACATGCGATAGGGCAAAGCCTCAAACTAAAAAGGGCAACTCACAAAGACCCAAAGAAGCACCAAGAGCGACTAGCTCCAATACATACCTAAAATGATCCTTTGGCCAACACTCGTCCATTTCCCCAAAAGTGATGTGCTCCAAAGACACCACGGGGATGAGGCTGGAGAACCATCACCTAGCTCCGGTCATGAGACAACCAACTGGAGTCAATCCGCCAAATGTTCTCTGAACCTCCCTCCTGCAAAATCAAAATCGAGACCGAGAACGAGCAAACATCTCAACACTGGGGTTAGCAAAGAAAGAGTCAAACCAGTGTCGAGCTATTTGCTCAAAAGTGGGGTTAGCAACATCACGCCTATCGCGTCCACCAAAGCTACGACCACCACGCTGAACTACCTCACGTCTCGCTGGAGGAGTACGGTCACCACGATAGGGAAAACGTGGCCCATAGCCCCTTTGAGGCTCAAAGCTGCGATGGTCTCTCCCATCCTCATATCGACCAAGAGGTGGAGAACGTCCAGCAAACACACCACGCTCAAACCCAAAGACGCCTATCCCTCCGAGGAAACACACCTCCACCACCACGTGTAGGGTCATGCGCAAACCCATCACCTCTAGGTAGAGGCACAACACGAGGCTCAGGGCACACCACGAGAAGGGTCACTGTCCTTGTTTGCCATCTCCCTAGCAAACCTCTCATCCCTTCTCTTCTTGAAACAAAACTCCTTCTTATGACCATCTTTCCCACAATAGTCACAATGGAATAGGATTGGCCTTGGCTTTGGGTTTCCTCTCAAGGTGGGTTCTTCTCTCTCTCTCACTCGGATGGTTGTTTTGTGGGATGGAGTTGTTTGGTATCTCTCGCTCTTTCTTACCACCACTCACCAACCTTCCCAAAACCCAAACCATGGCCATCCGCTCTCTTAAACTTAGTAGCCAACTTCCCAAGTTGTGGCTCACTGTGACCTCAACCAACTCAACAACGTGCACAACCCATCATTCTCATTACATGGCCGATCAACCATTTGTGCAAGCTCTAGATTTTTCTCGGCATGCAAATCACATGTAGCACAAGTAGCAATCAGGAGCTTTCAAAGCACTCAAGAGAAACAATTCTAGAATGAGACTCATCTAGTTTATCATGCAAAACAGGGCAAGATGTGCAAGCACCAAGCAAAGAATTCCTAGACTTCATCTCATCAAGTTCAGCCCTAAGAACATCTAGTTCCTCCAACTTAGAGGCATGCTTCTCCTTGAGCATGGTCAAATCAACCAAAAAGCATTGCAATCGGTCATCAACCTCATCACTAACAATAGGAGAAGCCTTAAGAGCATCCAAAGCTAGCATGTCATCTAGATGCCTAGCCTCTAATTCGGATACCTTCTCCCTAGCTTCTTCTAAAGAGACTCTAAGTTCTCTTCTCTTCTTCTTCGCCTCTCTAAGCACCTCATCACGGTTATCTAGCAAAGCATTCAACTCGGCATTCTCCTTAAGCAGGAAAGCAAGATCAGGAGTTACCTCTTCCTCTGAGTCGGAGTCGACATCGGACTCATCCTTTCCACTCTTCTTGCTTGACTTGCGTGCGTGGCCCATCATACAAAGGCCGGTGAGGTTCCTGAAGGAGCTCTTCTTCTTCTTCTTGCGCTCGCCGTCTTCATCTTCATTACTTGAGGTCGAAGATGTGTCCTCGGAGTCCGAGTCACTTAGATCCTCAATCTTCACTTGAGCTCGTGCCTTCTTCTTGTCACCACCCTTCCTCGATCCCTACTCGTCCTTGTCCTTGTACTTGTGCTTGTGTTCACGCCTCGAGCAGTGCGTGTTCTCGATCCTCGGGCGGTGCTTGATCTCATTCTTGGGCTCCACCTCCTGTGGGCACTCGTGATGTAGTGTCCTTCTTGCCACACCTGCACGTCTGAGATCCTCCTCATGTTCACACGGTCCTCGTGCAGCTTCTCAAACTTCCTAGTCGGCAGCGCCAGCTCATCCTCTCCAAGCTAATCAAAATCCTCGTCTGGCAAGGACATAAGAGACGACAGAGAATACATCCTGGAGGATGGGTTAGCGTTAGTCCTTGGTCCAGGTCCGGAGACTAGAGCATGACTATGGGAAAAAGTCGGTCTCTCATCCTTTGCTCTCAGCCCGCGATCGACCTCCGAAGATCTGAGCTGAGAGAACAACTCATCCAGCATCAAGGTGTCATACACGCTCTACTCCTTAATGGCCTCGACCTTGGCACTCCACACGGACCTATCCAGGGGATGCAAAAGCTTGATAGCTTGATCATGGTCCTTGTATGGGAGCACTGTCACATTGGCCCTCATATTGTTCACAATGCTGGTGAAACGCTGAAACATCACATCCGCCGACTCAACGGGGAGATGAGTGAAATTCTCGTACTCTCTCCAGTAAGTGGAAAACAAACGAGCTTGCACCTGAGCATTGCCAACATGTGCATTTCTAAGCTTGCGCCATATTTTTCTGGCCACATCCTCTCCGTACACTCGATCAAACTCCGAGGCACAGAGAGCACAGAACAAGTAATCAACGGCCTTGCTGTTGGCCTCAAACATGTCCCGCGTCCCTCGAAGCGAGAAAACTGCGGGATGACATAATGAGGATTCTGTGACCTCCCAAATCGAGTTCCCTTCCTCGCAAAAAAGCACCCATGCGCCTCTCCCACATCGGGTAATTCTTGCCATCAAAGTGCGGAGGACCCGACCCCTTGCCATAATCACCCATCTTTGGATCTTAGACTGGTTAGAATCAAGAAGATCCATAACCGGCTCTGATACCAATTGAAGGACCGAATAGGCGACCGAGAGGTGGGAGTGAATGGGAGCCGATAAAATTCTTTCCAAGAACTCGGCCTATGTCCCAATCGCAACTCGAGGATCACACACGATCAAGCGGAGCACAATTAAACCTCTCTCGAACCTTAGGAACAAAGCACGGAAGCCTAGGAAGAAAAGCGGAAGCAAACACGAAGAGCTCGAGCAACAGCAAAAGGTCGAGTCTCTGGGATCATCCTCACTTGGGCCGGATCACTGTTAGCCTCCGGTCCGGTCACCCAGCACAAATGGCCGGATCACTTCGGTCACCCGGGAACTTGGGCGGATCACCCCAAAGAAGCGGCCCGAAATCACCTCAAACTTTCGATCGATGGATCTCCCAAACCACTTGGAGTCTTGAGACGAAATTTTGGGGAGATGATGAACACCCTAAGAGGATGCTATGCCTCAAAAATCTCGGCCTCAAACATCCTACAACTCCCGGAATCACGAATCTTGACCAAGAACACTATGAACTAGGGTTCATCCGAAAATCAACGAATCGATGCCCAAATGGCGTTTGAGGGGTCAAGATCATCCACAAAGAGGCACAAGGCACTCACCCATGATCCCCTCAAAGAAATCCGGAGAGAAACGGCCTCAAATTAACGAATCGAGCGACGAACAAAAACACCCAAAAATAGCTCCGAAAATGACACGAAAATCACAAAGAGCTAGGAGAGGAAATCATCCCACAAGAATGCTTCCATACATCCAGGTCGAGTCTATAAAAGAATCTAGCCTAAGGAAATCTTTGGGAAAAGAAGCAATCTAAAGCGAGTTCGGACCATCAACCCTAGCCATCCTCTCTACCTTCTATTTATACTAAGTCTCCTGAGGTGGCAAATGACATAACTACCCTAGTGCATAAATGTAAGATACACACCCCTCGGGGCAATTTGGTCCAAGTCAAGCATATTCTCATCGAGCGGACACGCTTCCATCGCGGCCTTGCTTACTCTCGGCGCAGCCTGCGACCACGCCACGTGTCCCCCTCGGCTTCCCGGCTCCGGATCACCATCTCTGCCGCCTCGGGCCTCCGGACTTGGTTTTGAGGCCCAAACTAAGTCCTCGATGGTTTTGTGGCAAACCACCAAACCCCGTGCACGCCGCCTCACCTCGCCAAGCATCGAGCTCGCCAAGCCTTTCACCTCCCGGACGGTACTCGAACTTGCCTCGTTCCTTGACTTGGCCGCCACCAATGCACCTCCCATGTCCCTGACTTCTTTCGCTCTTCTTGCACCGACGGCTCGCACTTGACCCCATCCACCAGTCCATTGAACCAAGCCTACTTGTCTCTCCACTCCTCGGATGCCATACAGGCATAGACCTTTCGCTTGTTCTTCACTCCACACCAACATGAGTCAAGCCGCACACTGCACCTGCAATACTCGGCCAAAGCATCACCACACAACGTTGTCAATCACTCATCACTAAGGAGCGACCCTCCACTGGTCCTCGAACACACCTGGTCCTCACAGTCAATGCACGTAAATAGAAAGAATTCCATCATCTTGGCCCTAGAGGTTACGCGATGGCCTGCCCAAATGGGATCGGATGGAGCAAGAGATAATGGCATGTGGGATCGTATCGGCAACTCGGAGCGGCGGCCGGCGGAATTACTATTATGCACATGGTGGCACGCTCAATCTCGAAGATGGATCTTTAATACTGGGGGAGTAACTAAGACAGACAGCTGCAAGGCTTGTTGATTTGATCGTCACGCGAAGGAACATTCATAGCTGATCGAGAGAAGGACGAGCTTTCTGCTTGTTGACGGTCAATTTCCGTCAACCAAGAGCACTTGTTACACTTTGGTTTGAGCTTTGATTTATAACTAACCCACCACTAGGCACACTAATGATGTAACAAGTACGTACTTGCATGTGGTTTTGGAGTGTTTGCAGAATTAGTTACCTAAATGAGGACTCTCGGGTAGAGTTCATCAAGCACTTTGTGAGAAGATGACGAAGCCCCTACGAGTCAAGACACGTGAACATGACTCCAAATGACCAGAGGACCAAGCATGAAGCCATGAAACCACGAGGACCCGAACGGAAGATGCGGGAGTTTGCGCGCCAAGTACCCTTATCTAAACCGTGGGGAAAACGACGTCAAGAACCCACATGGACTTCGGCAAATATTCAAGAAAGCGCGAGAAGCATCGTGGTGAAGATGGGCGGCAAGCCCAGAAGGCCACAGGCGGCCTAGGCCGGCCCGCCCATTTTCGCCCGGTTCGCGACGCCCTGACCTACACGCTCCTCGGCTCATTTATACCTCCCGCCGGCCACCATCACATCAATTCATCGAACTCGGCGAAACCTAGAGTGAGCACCTGAGGGAGACGACGCATGAGTCCTCGAGTTGTCTGAGGGATGGCCTAGGCCAACCCTAGCCGCTCACTATGTGAAAACCTCAAATAGGTCACGTAACATTGGTAATGGGTCTGTTATAAATTTAAAGTGACCTGTAACAAGGCCCGTTACTCCAACCGCGGACTCGGACCCGAAAAATTGATCCAAATTGGTTAAATGCGCTCAACCTAACTCCTCGCGTCCGCCGGCCTAGTGTCTGCTTCCTCTCCCATTCTTCTCCTCGCATCCACTCACGTCCCCTCCCTCTTCCCTGTCCTCGCGTCTCTTCCCTTTGCCTCTGCCGCCACCCCAGGCCGCCTCGCCCTCCCCCTTCGACCGCCCCCTTCCCCGACCCGCCCTGGACGGATCTGGAGCTGTTCTCCACGCTGCACGGCAAGCCCGGATCCGCTGCCTCGCTTTGCCTCTGCATCGGCGATGAGGAGGAGCATGGGGGAAGGCACGGATCCGCATGGGGGAAGGCCGGATCCGCGTGTGTGGATGCCGGATCTATGTGTTCCCAGGCTCGAACACCACGGGAGCGAGGCTGCTCCGCCCGGCTGCCGCGGCGGCGGCGGCGGCGGCGGCCGCAGCCAGCTTCACAGTGGCTCCTGGTGTGGGCTTTTAGGCGAAGATGGCCGCTTCCTTTCCCCGCCACGGCCGCCTCGTCATCATCGTCGTCATGTCAGCATGCTACGAATTAGCCTCGTTGATCCCTCCCCCACTTCAAGGTACGACGATGCTCCCTCCTCCAGAGCTGCTCTCCTCTGCCACCTCCTTGGCTGCCCGGATCCTCTTGAAGAGAAGCATCAAGGGTGAGTTTCGGCTGGGTAATCCCCCTCCTCCCTCCTCCAGAAGCCCATCTTAGATGACTAGGTTTGTATTGTGTCACTTGGTTATGCTTAAAATGTAATCTAGTAAATGGTGCAGAGCAGGATTCATGTTCCTACAATGAATAGGCCATTCCCCCATAATGTTTTTTTTGTCAGAATCATGAAATTTGTAAAAATAAAAAAGGCCATCTGGTTTTGCAACAATGGCCTGGTCACCTTGCCGGGTTTGAGAATCTGAACAATTATCCATAAGAATCAAGTGAACCAGTAAATTATACCTAGTTTACAAATTGGTGGCAGATTGTGCCCTTTGCTTCTCATTTCATTTGCTTCTTCTTTTGTAAGCCCTTCGAGCTTCCTTGGTGAGTTTTGGATATACAGGAGTAGCAGGTTTTCAAAGCATTAGGGGATAGCGAGGACGAGTCTGTGGGTCATAAGAGGCCAACAGGTATACATCCCTAACAATAGACAAGCTCTTCTTAGTCATTAACTCTGTAACTCATACACTGGTCTGGTCAAAATATAATTATAGTTACACTACTATACTCTGTTGTTTTGAAGGCTGTTGGAATATAAGTGAATTCCCCTCCTTTCCCAGTTAGCCCAGTGCATGCAACTCAATAAAGGTATACCTATTATTGGTACTGGTATCGTCCTACTTTTGTACATTATTGCTTTGTTTCTTAGTCATCCCTAGCACTTTTCATCAATGTGAAGAAGGGGATAATGAAAATCTTCCCATCAATTTCATATGTTTTTTTCGAACAAATTCAGATTCATACATCATGTGCCCTCAAGAGAAAAAGATTCATACATTCTGAGCTAAACAACTACTTTTGATCTTTCTGTAAATTTTCCATTTTAAATTTTGCAGACATCCCTATATGGTTATAAGCAAAACTTGGCTATCATATGGTTGCTTAGCAAGTTAGATTTAGAAGTGCCCAGGTGTGCATTATTGCAAGAGAAGTTAAATTGCTATCTGAAACCATGAGAATTTAATCAGCAGCTGCTATAGTTGATCTTGCAGCTATGCTTGATGAAATGGCAAAGTTGGGAAGTGTGCCAACAAGATCAACCCTTTGGTATGTAAATCTTCTCTCATTGCTATCTGAAAACTGATTGACATAACATTGTATTTTTTTCTAATGTGGGCATTTTCCTTTATATTATGATTATGATTCATTGCTGGTTTCTTTGTAATCAGCAGGGGCACTTTTTGATAGTAGCAAATGTCCCCTTGACTTTAATTTGTATTAGTTCTCAAGTAAATATTTCTCAAAGATCCAATATTTTTGTGATAGAGACTACTCAATGCCTAAGAATGCACAATTAGTATCTGTTTGTATCTATCCATGTCATTTTACATCCGCCATTGATAGCTCCATGCACATTGTTTTACAGCCATCTTCTATCTTAGAAATATTTTCTTTACCAGTATGGCTAGGCTATGTAATTTTTGGTCTTTTGATGTATCAAGAGAGACATAATGTTCTGTTAATTTTTCTTGGCACATGCTCCCACTGGATCTGCATGCTTTGATTGTGGAATTGGTGCCTAATTGTGTATGTGATGCATGTGCATCAAAAGGAAACTTGTGGGTTCTGTTGCTTGACTTGGTATTTGTTATAGGTGGAATCTGTGTATATTCCTTTAGGTATGGTTAAATTGGTTGTGTAGTGGTTATTTAGGGGTTAATACTATTTGTGGTGGTGCATCGGAGCTCTCTTTCAGTCAATCAAAGGTGCATCTTGCATGTGCATGCATGGCACTAGTGGCCTCTCTGCTGCTTTTCTCTAGCTGTTTTTCATTATTTGCTCTATGAAGGATCCTCCAAGCGAGTACTTACTGTACTTTACTTTGTCAAATGCAGAAAGATCTTTCCTTGTTACTTTGCAAGAAGGTATGCTTGAGGCCACTATATCTTGCTGCAAACTCTTACAGTTCTAATTTTATGATATACTATTTTTGAACAGCACTATGGCTCATCTGTTGAATTCGGGAGGAGGATTTGTCAAGTGTTTGTGTTCTTCCTTTCCTTTTGGAACCATGACAGTAGCTAGTAAATTGAGAACTACTTTAATTTATGTCTCAGTGTATGGGTTTTTTTTCAATAGATGTTCTGTTCATTGCAAAAAGGGTATGTGCAGTTATGAGATGATGTGTTCTCAAGTGTGATTAGCTACACCATTAGCCTTCTGTCTTGGCATTTGTATGGATGAAATTGAGCATGCGTATGTAATTATATACTTGTGTGTATGCATGTATTTATACAATAAAAGAATAGAAGTTATTTTGATTTCTTTTTTTTTGTTTTTTAATTCCAGATTGGTAACGGGCTTAGATTGTTGCCCGTTACCAATAGGAGACATTGGTAACGGGCTGCAGTCTATGCCTGTTACCAATGTTCTCCTATTGGTAACGGGCAACAATCTATGCCCGTTACCAATCTGGATTATTGGTAATGGGCATTTGCCCGTTACCGATGATGGGTTATTTGTAACGCTTGATCGGTAACGGGCGTGATGCCCATTACCAATGTCCATCTGTGCATGTTACCAATGACTGTTTTTCACGTAGTGGCCATGGCCGCCCTGCGTGGTTGTGCCATGGTGGAGTTCCGGAGCTAGTTGAGGTCATCAATGGTATGTACTCGGTGGTGGTGACTCAAACACATCTATTATTATGTGAGCAATTGCAATCTTGTTTTCCGATCTTTAAGCGAATCCATGTCTCCGTCTTTACTTTCTACCTTTCATGAATATGTTTGATCCTTAGTTTAATGCTAGGTTAGACTACATAGCATGCTTTATGTAATCATGGTGATTAGATCTAGTATGTCGACCCTTCATGGTTGGTAGACTTGTCCATGTCGGGGCACACCCGTGGATCTCCCGCTTCATTAAGGGAGCATCATGACAGGGTGATTTCCCCCGAACGAGCGGATGTCTTCGGGAGGTAGGCCGGAGGTAGGAGTTTAAGGATGCTTTTAGATGAGATGCTTGGTTGTTGCTCGTTTGACAGGAACTACAACTAGAAGGCAATAGGGTTAGTCGTCCCCTTGGTGGCGCTTTACCTCGCCTATGTTCGTCTATGTTATCAACCTTGTGCCAACACACATATACCCTTAAAGGTTACCTCATATGCAATCAATGCTTCATGTTAGGTTAGATTGGCTAGATAAGGTAGAGATCTCTAGCGGTTTGCTTCCGATCCTTGGATTGACAATCCTTGGGGGGACCCTCCTTGGTGAAAAAGGTACCAAGTCACTCGTAGGCTTGCGGTGAACTTCAACACGGTTTTGAACCGTCAACAAGCCCTTTTTCTGGTGCCATTGCCGGGGATCGGCAACTCGAACCCTAGGGTGATCTACCTTTCTATTTGACTAACCCTAATTTTTATTATTGCATATACACTTGTTTTCTTGTTTGTGTCCTTGAAAGCAGGTCAAAAGCTAGACACAAGACGTTCGATGAGTTCTCTACATACACACTCCAACAAGATGATTGCAACATGAAGATTCACTCTTTAGTGGTAGGTGCTAACTTTGGTTAGTGGCCCATCATCCGCTATCGAGCCCACACCCTACACAAGAGCATGTGAACAAGGTAAGTCAATGTGTCAATTACAATTTTAAGACTAATGTGTTGTGGAGATTTTTTTTGTTCAAGCAATAGGCATTGGAAGCAATCACGATACCCCCGAAATCACAAGATCAAGCTCTTCAACATCTTCAAAGTTTCTGTTTGCATCGATTTTTGCGCAGCCTCATGGGAAGAACAACATGATATCTTTGGATATTTAGAAGCCCCATGAAGTTACGCTTCCAACGAGTCAAGAATCAAATCGATCGGAGGTTCCTACAAGCGGATATGGCCGAATCACCGATGATTGCACGTCCTGAAATTTCTGGACAGCAAGCAAAGCTGAAGTGAAACAGCTATAACTCCCTCATTTGGACTCTGATTAAGATGGATGAGTACCCGTTGGAAAGGTAATTTTATAAATTTTTCAATAGAATTATATTTTGTATATGTTCTGTTATGTATACAGTGGGAAATCCAAAGAAGAGGCAGCTGCAATATGATGAGAACAAGATGGCGAAGGTGAGGACGACAACAACGAGGAGGAGCTTAGGGAATGCTTCCGCTAGACCACTCATGAAGAAATTCAGAGGCTTGGAGCAAAACAAAGACCCCTGGAGCATTGGCAAATGAAGACACAAGTTGGCGGCATCCGACGCAAGGAGATGTTTGAAGAAGACCACAATGGACTACACACATAAGACAACATCCAATGGCGCGGATATTTTTGGGCTCTCACATGAAGGATCATGGAACTACATGAAAACATTTAAGACATGTGTGAAGCCCTGCAAATGAAGAAGAGGAGTGATCCCACTCAAGGCAACCTTGATGACATGTGGCACAAAGGGAAAAATTGAGAAAAGTCTACGCGAGCCACCTTCGATCATCAAGGATTGTTCGCCTTCAACTCCGGAGGATCACTCACGATGAAAAGCTCGAAGGCTAAGGTACACATTAATCTCTCAAGGTACTTTTGGATATGATATATTTCTTTTGATATATTTGTGTTCTTATCCAATACTATGATTCGATTCTATGCCTTGCACCTTTAATGATCATGTTGATAGGCTAGAATTTCTTGAGTATGATAAAGCGGCTATGTTGTGCTTGAACACCTTTGATTTATTTGCCTAATGAACCCATGTCTAATGAGAGCCTTAGCACTGAGCAAGAAACTTATGCTACCTTAAATCACAACATGTTTTGTTCACCAAATTTAATTTGTGGTTATGGTTGCATATGTTTGTTTCACACTTTGGAAATCATGGACTTGTTTCGTGCCTGGTCAAGCTCGTGACCTTAAAAGAGCGTGTGTCAGGAGAAAACCCGAGTTTCACTAACCATGCAGGTCATTAAACCTTAATAAAGAGAAGAGAAGCCATGCCCTAAAGGAATTGCAAGCTCGTGCATCGCCTCCCCCGAAGCAAAGGAGGAGAAGGTGACGATGATGCAAGGAAACGATTGGGCAAGCCTCTCATCAAGTAAAATGATCGTGTCAAACATGGAGAGTGGATCAAAGCTGCATGGACATCTTCAAATCTTACATGAAGGACCATGGCTTCGTGACTACAAGGAGGAACGTAAGAAAGTTGAGCTCTATGACTTTAAATGAAGCGCTTTGCGGGAGGCAACCCGTTTTCTTTTGTTTATGTTTATATATATATATATATATATATATAAAATAAAATATGATTGTCTACATTGTGATCTTAAACTGAAACATCAAGTAACATTGTACCATTGCTCTAATAAATACCACAACACCATGTTGTTTGATTTAAATGCTATTGAGGGAGCACTTTGTTCTTGATCTTGGAAAACTTGTAGACCTTTTTGTGTGCCTATTAGTGTTTAGTGTCGTTTTCTTTTGAGTCTTTTTAGCGAGAAATATGAAGTTGGCACCATCCTTTAACTCTAAGCTTGTGGCTAGTAAATTTAGGCTAACTCTTGCATTTGTTTTAGACAACCATCTTATCATGTCATCTTGTTCATCCATGTCATATTGCATTGCATGTTTTGTTTTGATCTAACTTTTTGACCAACCAACCTAAGCCTACCTATAGCCCCACCAAAAACCCGTAGCCAACAAGGGTAGAGTTGACTTGTGTTGATTGGCTTGCACTATTCCGGTTGGCCAAGCTGTCACACCCGATTTTTCGAAGAAAACCGAATGCATCTCATATGTGTGCCAGGATCTCAATTTCACACATACGATAGACATAATGAGTGTAATAACAGAAACAATGCGCAAAAAAGTACAAGAAGAGGTTTATTAACTTTTATTACACTCATGGATAGACACGAAGGTCTTTACATGAACATCAATAGCTACGACGATCCAGCACCGTCTTCAACTCCACAGGCATCTGACTGCGGGTAACGCATCCTCAGAACTCATCGTAGTCGCTGAAGTACTCTTCTCCAGTGTTCTCCTCCGAACAGCGGGTAAGCAAGGGTGAGCACACTTATGGTTGGAGCTCAGCAAGTGGGGGAAAAATGCAAGGCTATCAAGGATAGGCTAAGAGTTTTGCAGCGGTTAGCATTTTTAATGTTGGTCAAATTTTATTAGCAAGCACCTATTTACTAGGTGTAAGTTTATACCATCCCAAAAATTAAGCTTTAGAAAACATTATCTCAAAACCATATAAAACCATGATTTAATTCCATCTTCAGGTTCACTTATCATGTGAGGGTCTAGGTCGCTCTTGACTGTGAGCACGGCTGATCGATCCGTTTTAACTCTGCAGAGATCGTACACTTTACCCACAGTTCGTGTTCCCCATGTTGCCCGGGCTGATCAGACCCTTAAACACTTCCGAGGTGAGTGGCTTGGGGTCCACTATGAAGCCTTTACAAAGATATGCAGAAGACCAACAACCCGCGACGATTCTGAGTAGAGCGGACCATAACCCTCCCTAGTGGTCAGCACCTTAGCAAAGGCTGCTACCCCAAAAGAACCGGACTATACCCCTTCAACTCTACTCGTGCCCTTTCGGATAAGGCTATCAGATAATTCCACACACCTAATTAATTGGCTAAGCCAGAGCCATATTGATTGTGGTTGCACTATTTTCCTAGGTGGTTCTCCATGTTCCAATTAAAGCATATGATCTTATTATTAACCAAAACCATCATCTTTCACCAAAGTTATCATGATCAACATTCATCATTTTGTAAAGTTTCATTTGAACCATCCCAAGGTATAGCAACTAAGCATTTCTACCCAAAACATTTATTTAAAATGCTTATTCAAGGTAATGGGGATAAAATTCTAGTCATGTCCTTAAAAAGGTGATTTTCCCCTCAATTTATGCATAGCAATATTTAAATGTAAATTTAGTTATCATGCAAGTTGTGTGGGACAAAATAGAATATGCAGGGGAGGAAATCCACTTGCCTTCCTTGCTTAAACACTAGGGTTCTTCTTCCATAAAAAGTTGCTCTTGATCTTCGATTGGAAGCTCAGCACCCACTGGCACGATATCTACACGCACAGCAAAAATCATACAATAAATAAAAACAATACATCAAACATTACAAAAGACTAAAACAAGCTTCTAAACCGAGCTTACGAGAGGCGGTGCATGGACACCAAAAATGTCTAACACGGATAAAAGATGCAAAAGATATGGCTAAAACAAGGTTTAGGAGCTAGATTGTAAGAAAACTTGGGCTCCAGGGGCTTATCTGCAAGCTACCACGGACCTAAACATAATTACATATATAAACCATAGCTTTATACCATAAAAAGACAAAGCTTGGACTGTGGGTGGGAAAACCTAAGAAACCTAGGGGCTTAAACGGAAAAATGAGGACCTGTTTGAAAGGATCTTTGAAGGTGGAAGGGGATATCTGTGATATTCAAAACTTCAGGGGGTTTTCTGCAAAGTTGCAGCGGCTGGCCGGGGTTGACCGGTATGGAAACTTTAACTCGGCGGGGGGGGGGGGGGGGCGATTCGGGCCGTAGATCTCGTGATCGATGGTCGCGGCGGCTCGTGAGCGGCGGTGATTCAGTCAAAACCGAAATTCGCGAGCGGCAAATGGGGCTCCCGGCCACCAAATTCGACAGGGAAAAGACCGGAATGAAGAGGAAGACACGAGGATCTTACTGAGGGGCTTGAGATGGCAGAGGAGGAGATCGGTGCGGGCGGCGGAGCTCGCTTCTCCCATGGCGGCGATGAGGCGAGGAGGAGAGGAGCTCGGGAGAGGTGCGGGAGGCAGGGGTCTAGCTCGCCTTTTATATAGGGCAGAGGGGACAGGCAGAGGGGTGCAGAGGCGGTGGGCTCGGTGGCCGGCCATTGATGGCCATGAACTCGGTGGACGGTCGTTTTGGGAGGGGAAGGGGAAGGGGCCGAGGCGGTGCGGGGCTGTGGTGCATTTATGCGGCTCGGCGGGGGAGAGGGAGGGACGTGGGGAGAAGGGAGGAGGCCTGGTGGTGGGTGGTGGCCGGTGGCCATGGGAGGCGCGAGTGAGGTGGAAGCCCACGATAGGTGGGGTCCACCGCCGGGTGAGAGAGAGAGAGGGAAGGGGTGAAGCGGGCCGGCGGGGAGTAAACGGGTCGCAAAGGCGAGACGGGTGTTGGCGTTTCGTAGCGCCGTCATCTTAAGAACAGATCTGGGACCCATCCTTAGTGACAACACCAGGAAACGCCTTTTAGGCACCTCTCAATGTCACAACTAACGACGCCGGGTTAGCGTGAACATCAAGACTAGCCAAAGGTTAATCTAAACGATCATGAACGAATCCGCAAGCGCACAGATAAACCATTGTAGCATTTCCCCAAGGAAGGAGAGTATTCCAAGGGTATCGTATCCGTGGAAGGCAATGGCGGATATCTTAGACTTATGCTTTTGCTCTGAATGTAAACCAAGAGATAGATATAGGGAACAACACACTCAAAGACAGGGGTAAGATAAAAGATATAAGGGTGCGACACACACACTCGTGTCTACCTCTACTCTAGCACACTACTACTTAGGGGAACATACGAGTTAGCTCTAGGTTCTAATGTACTAAACATATAAAGGTAGAAGATACAAGAGATGAGCATGAGTATTGCATGAGAGAGATAAGGTTCAACACCTAGGTACAAACGGGGAGCTAGCCCGCGACGACCAGCACTCTGTGAAACTAGACTTTAGACTCCTACAGCAGGTACCCCAGTGCGGAGGTTGCCCAAGGATCCAACAGGGCTGTCACCACCTGTGGACCGACCTCTATCGTTACGGGGGTATGCTCATAACTATCGTAGCAGACAACCACGGCACCACGCCTCGTTGTGCTAGACTCCACCCGGCCCGGGCTATTGTGACCAGGTGAGAGCCACCAAGATCGGTCAACTAGACCGAGTACCGTAGCTTGAACACAGACCTCATGCAACACTCTCATGCCATCTAACAAGATCAACTAAGGCTAGACATACGAACAGATATGAACTCTCTTATGTCTAATCAACAAGATCAAAGGGTCGTGTTCGTGAAGAACACGAGCCTCTAACTTATGAACAAACATATAAGGAAGGAGTTTATCACCCTTCAAGTGGATCAAAGGTAGTGTTCACGAAGAACACAAGCCTCTAAATGATGAACAGAGGATGAACTCAAGAACATATCAAACATATGATCTACCATAACTTTATATGAAATAGCTGAATAAGCAAGTAGATCAAAGTCATACAAAGAAATAAAGATAAAGAGAACTCATACCTAGACTTCCAAGAGGACTTGGAACTGAATAAGAGCTACTCTAGCCTACCCCTAGCCTTGGAAACTAAATGTGAGAGGAGAATGAGAGAGTGGTGTGTGTGGGAAATGGGAGCCCCTCCTTCTATTTATATAGGACCAGGCTTGCTCGGAGGCTCAAAGTGCTCCAAAACACACAGGAGTGAGGCAATGGACCAATAGGGAGCTGCCACGTGGAGGGCCCTAGGTTGGTTTGGCCGATCCTAGGATCGGCCGGCCCTCTAGGGTGGCCCCACCGTGGTTTTCCTCCTGGGTGGCTGTGGGCCCTCATCCATCCCGGTGCATGGCTTGATTTGGTATTCGAGGTGGGCCCTTTGATCCATGTGAAGTCCATGTGGCATCTTCTGATTCGTCGGTGAGTGCCTCCCCAAGATTGATGATGTGGAATGCCATGTTTCCCTTGGTGGCCATGGTTTCTTCATAGAAGGTGGGTTTCTATCTCTTTTAAGGGGTAAATCACCTACATACAAATAATCTCCAAGGACAAGTAGAACTACATTATTCAAACCAAAATGCTAGTAAATAATGCATATGCCTCCATTTATGTGAGAATATTGAGGGTTGGAAATGGTGAATTTCCCGTCAACAAACTCCCCAAGCTAACCTCTTCCTCGTCTCAAGCAAGACATTAGAGACTTAGGTTGGTTGATCAGGAGTTGCTACAATGTTGTATTCCCAACTTATGGCAAACATACAGCAAGGTACTCTACCAAGAGTTGAACAAGTTGGCAATGTTCTTACCTTCCGCCTGATACGTGGGGCATATAGCTTCACCTGCCTTGGGCGGTTGAGAGGGAATGGTTATATAGCATGTGCATAATCACTCATACCTTGATCAGCTTATCAATCCAGAGGTTTTGCAAATTTTTCAAAAGAAAATCAGAGTTCCTCAAATGATACTCTCGGATCGCTCAAAAGTGTATGGTTCCTCACCAAGGCATCAATGTTGCCTTTCTTCACATCCTACTCCTAATAGGCTGTATGTGGAGCTGTAGGTAGGGAAGATGTGGCATACTTGTCTCTCATGTTTTGCTAAGTCAAAAACCGGATCCTTGGAAGAAACAAACATACATCCTGATCAAGATGTGCATATGTGTGTGATGGATATGAGCATGGCAAGGTGGATACTAGGCCCGAAAATGGGTGCTAGATATTGCCATGCTTTATACGAAGGACTGGGGGACCGATGGTAAGGTGGACACTAGCCTTGGAGTAGGTACTAGTTATTACCATCTACATGGTGGAACTCTTTCTCTTGCACATATCAATCCCTTTTTCTCCTTTTGAAATTTTCGAGACTTGGGCTAGCTCTCTTTATTTATTTTTGCCATGCTTTTGAGCATGCTTTTCTCTCTCTTTTTTTTAGCTAGCTAGCCCTTTGTCTCTATTGGAGATATTTGGAGAGGGATGAATGATACAAAGATACATAGAGTTTTATTTGTGGAAGAATGCATAAGTAATATGGAGCAAATGATGAATGCTAACTGCTAGTGTAGAAGTTTTAGCATGAACGTGTACGTGATCTTGATCCGGGGAGTATGAGTTCTAACAAGGGTCACAACAATTTGACAAAGCTCAATGAGAGAACAAGCTGCATATGTGGAGGCTAAGAACTAGAATCTACATATGGCCTTGGATGGGAAATTCTCATCATTGAGGAACTCATCATGTTTTGATTTTTCAAAAAGGAAAAATCCGGATGTCAAGCATCACTAAGCACAAGATCATAGAACTCTATTCTACCATGTCATGTCTCACAACAACTTAGGCAAGGATCATGCTTTTCGCTACCCACAGTTATCAAGCTAAGGTTTGAACATACAAGCCAACAAACTCAAAACTTAGGTAGGATACAAAGTTGTAAGCAAGACATATGATGGGAATAAACAGAGCAACTATTCATCATTTCAACCATAGAGGCAAAGCATTCTTACTAAGCATATCAAAGCAAACGATGATGATTAAAGCAAATAAATATTTTTGGTCCTTTTATTTTTTTTGCAAATTTTTTTTGGGTTTTCATTTATAAGATATTCTGGAAACAAAGGAAGATACAAATTACCTCAGAATGGGGTCCTCCCTGTTAGCTTCAGGCTCACTGCGGAGGAGGGTAGAAGAAACCCTGACTCGCGTGATAAGCCCTCTGCGCCTCCATGTATCGCTGCTGATCCTGCTGCATGGCTGCTATCCTCTCACTAGCCTGATGCTGCCACACTGAGGTAGACTCGACGTGGGTGTTCAGCGTCTCCTCCAGTCCCGTAACCTGGACGGTGAGCTCTCCCATCTGCTGCGCGAGCTGAGCATCACGTGCAGAGGCTGAGGAGTGCCGCCGGAAGGACGAAGACGGAGGCGGACCACCGGAGCTAGAACTAGTGGGTGTGGCCCACTGAGCTTTGCTCGTGCCTGCCCAAGCTGTGCCACTCGCACTCGACTGGTAGGTGGGCTGATCCCAACCAGGTGCATATCCAGGGGTAACCCCGAACATGTACCCAGGGCCTTTCCCCGCCACGGTGGCGTAGCAGTGGCCGTGGGCCGAGGCTGTAGTGGTGGCTGCGATAAGTTAATACCATGGTGCAAGCTCAAGGAATGTTCGGGTGGACATCACTCCTGAGCTCGCCACAGCGAGAATGCAGAAAACACAAAGCAGAAGTAGATTGCTTTTCCTGAACCAGAATTTTGTTATATGGAAAATAAGGATAACTTACCGATCTTACCTGTCGACGCAGAGCTCATTATTTTGAGTCTTTAAGCTAGACTTGGTTCCAAAGTTCTCACCTAGGCAGTGGGGCAGCCGTTTCCTTCGGAGGAGAAGTTGGCTTCCTACTCACCCTCCGCCACATCTTCTGAGTGTTGTGTGGGTTGTGATGTGTAGGAGGTGATTACTTGGACTGGGACTGAGACTTCCAATACTATTTCTGTCCCATGCCCATGAATTGGTGTTCTTCCTTCCAAAAATTCTTCGTGAATGCAATGAGGCTGTCCACTTGCCATGGTGGCACTTCGACCTCTCGTGCCGGGGTGTCGGAAGTTGGTAAATCCTTGATCATCAAGCATTGTTCTTTTCTTGGACAAAACTCAAACCTCTCCTCTTTGCCATTGATGTAGAGACGGATCACACCAGCCCTAGTTTGTGCATCAGCTGTACTTAGAAATGGTCGCCTAAGTATGAGCGGCACCTCCTTGGCGATCTCCATGTCCAGCACCACAAAGTCAACAGGAATAAAGCAATCTCGGACTTTCACTAGAATGTCAGCTATCCCCGCTGGGTATCGGACTGAAGAATCGGCCAGCTGCAGCTACAAAGTGGTTGGAGATAGACTTATGTAGTCAAGTTGATCAAAGACTACCTTGGGCATGACGCTGATGCTGGCCCCTATGTCACAGAGAGCATGGTCGAAACGTTGGGTCCCAATCATACAAGTCATTGTGGGACACCCTGGATCCTTCTTCTTCTTAGGAAGGCGGTTGAGTATAGCAGCACTGCACTCCTCCGTGAGTCGTACTACTTTGGTTGTGGGAAGAGCTTGCTTCTTGGTTAGGATATCGTTGAGATAACACGCGTAAGTGGGAACGCGTATTGCCTCAAGCAATGGGACGTTGATATAAACTTTGAATCATGTCCACGACGGTTGACTGAACTGTTCATCTATTGTTGGCTTCCTGCTCTTTTGAGGGAACGTCATCACATTGGCTTCTATGAACCCCGGATGTGCCGTCACTCCTACAGGTGCTTTATCTGTTGGTGGCACCTTCCTTACCTGGGGGGATTCTTCCGAGTCCGATGAATCCTCATGGATATTCTCAACCAGTGCCTTTCTTATCGTCTCGCATGGTTAGGATACGGTGGATCCCAAGTGGATTTACCTCCTCTCGTGGTTACCGCATTT
This sequence comes from Cenchrus purpureus, assembly GCA_022644695.1. NCBI lineage: Eukaryota > Viridiplantae > Streptophyta > Magnoliopsida > Poales > Poaceae > Cenchrus > Cenchrus purpureus. Next base: position 213,609,553 of record CP053466.1, on the reverse strand, counting down.
GCATTTTCAACAGAGGGAACAGAGGCGGCCAGCTGGGCCAACTGAGTTTCCAACATTTTGTTGAAACTCAGCTGACTCTTCTGGGCAGAAGAAAAGCTATCAAGCTTAACGTTGAGGCTTTCCAAAGTTTTATCAAGGGCAGCTAGCTTCTTGTTAACACCTTCATTAATCTTAGCTTGCCCAAAAACGAGATCTCTCAAGGAAGGTTGGTTGGGATTGTACGAATTACCTTGGTTACCTCCTTGATAATAAGGGCGTTGTTGATTCCTCGATTGGCCTCCTTGTTGAGGTGGACGATAACAGTTGTTGTTGCCATTCATGTACATCACTTCCTCCTAAGTCTCCGCACAGTAGTTGCCTGAGTGCCTAGTGTTGCCACAGACTTCACAAGTCATGTGAGAGTCCATAGGCAGAGTAGTGGTGGCCATGGCAGCCTTCTCGCTGGTGTAGTGATCCAATCTCTTCATAAGAAGATCCATCTTGGCAGTAATCATGTATGCTTCCTTGACAGTATGAGTACCCCTCGGTCGTGGTTGGAGTCTTTCATCACTCCACCCTTGGTTGGAGACCATCTTCTCGATGAGTAATTTGGCATCATCAACAGTGAGTGAGAAGAATGGTCCTTGAGCAGCAGCATCAATATGGCCTCGGTGCCGAGTCAACCCATTATAGAAGCTTTGAAGAATGAGCCAATCCTCCATCCCATGGTGGGGACAGGCCAGGACGTACTCTTGAAGCCTTTCCCAAGCCTCTGGAATAGATTCACTTGCTGCTTGCTGAAAACCAGAAATCCTTCCACGAAGAGCATTGGTTTTACCCAATGGGAAGAACTTCTTGAGAAATGCCTCTGAACACTTACTCCAAGTGTTAATAGCCTCACGATTCGCGTAGAACCATTGCTTAGCTTTCCCCAGGAGGGAGAATGGAAACAACCGTAGACGAACAACATCCATATTTGCACCCCTGATGACGAAAGTGCTACATAGCTCTAGGAATTGCTGCAGATGAGCATTGGAATCCTCATTCGGCTTGCCACAGAATGGGCTAGCCTGTACCATCGTGATTAGACCCGTCATGATCTCAAAATTTTCAGTCCCCATTGCCACCTCGGGCCTTGCGGCACCGGTCTGAAGGAGCGAGTACTCACGAAGTGTCTTCTGGGCCATAGCGTTGGACGTGGATGGTACAAAGGAAGCTGGATCGCCTTCCAGACGAGTACGATGAGGTGAGCCGAAATGAATTCGAGCTTTCCTCACGAGTGACTCGGGATCTTGATGAAATTTCCGGTAGGTCGAAACCAGTCATACACTACCTGTCTTCATCATCCAAAGATAAAAGAAGACAATCAAGGTTAGCCTGCATTGAGAGTTGTCCTAACCTACTCGAGTTTATAAGCAGGGCAAAGCATAGTCATGATAATCATGTGCCTTCCCCGGCAACGGCGCCAGAAATGCTTGTTGGCGTTTCGTAGTGCCGTCATCTTAAGAACAAATCTAGGACCCATCCTTAGTGACAACACCAGGAAACGCCTTTTAGGCACCTCTCAATGTCACAACTAACGACGCCGGGTTAGCGTGAACATCAAGACTAGCCAAAGGTTAATCTAAATGATCATGAACAAATCCGCAAGCGCACAGATAAACCATTGCAGCATTTCCCCAAGGAAGGAGATTATTCCAAGGGTATCGTATCCGTGGAAGGCAATGGCAGATATCTTAGACTTATGATTTTGCTCTGAATGTAAACCAAGAGATAGATATAGGGAAAAACACACTCAAAGACAGGGTTAAGATAAAAGATATAAGGGTAGTGAGACACACACACTCAGATCTACCTCTTCTCTAGAACACTACGGCTTAGGGGGAACATACAAGTGAGCTCTAGGTTCTAATGTACTAAACATATAAAGGTAGAAGATACAAGAGATGAGCATGAGTATTGCATGAGAGAGATAAGGTTCAGCACCCAGGTACAAATGGGGAGCTAGCCCGCGACAACCAAAGACTCTGGGAAACTAGACTTTAGACACCTACAAGTAAATTAGCAGAGGTTGCCCAAGGATCCAATAGGGCTGTCACCACCTATGGACCGACCTCTGTCGTTACGGGGGGTATGCTCATAACTATCGTAGCCAGACAACCCAGGCACCACACCTACGTTGCTGCTAGACTCCACGCGACCCGGGCTATTGTGACCCAGGGTGAGAGCCACCAGAAGACTAGTCAACTAGACCGAGTACCGTAGCTTGAACACAGACCTCATGCAACACTCTCATGCCATCTAACAAGATCAACTAAGGCTAGACATACAAACAGATATGAACTCTCTTATGTCTAATCAATAAGATCAAAGGGTCGTGTTCGTGAAAAACACGAGCCTCTAACTTATGAACAAACACGTAAGCAAGGAGTTTATCACCCTTCAAGTGGATCAAAAGCTAGTGTTCACGAAGAACACAAGCCACTAATTGATGAACAAAGGATGAACTCAAGAACATATCAAACATATGATCTACCATAACTTTATATGAAATAGCTGAATAACTGAAGTAGATCAAAGTCATACAAAGAAATAAAGATAAAAGAGAACTCATACCTAGACTTCCAAGAGGACTTGGAACCTGAATAAGAGCTACTCTAGCCTACCCTCTAGCCTTGGAAACTAAAAGTGAGAGGAGAATGAGAGAGTGGTGTGTGGGAAATGGGAGCCCCTCCCCTTCTATTTATAGGCAAGGACCAGGCTTGCTTGGAGGCTCAAAGTGCTCCAAAACACCAGGGAGTGAGGCAATGGGCCAATAGGGAGCTGCCATGTGGAGGGCCAGGATGGAGCCCCCTAGGTCGGTTCGGCCGATCCTAGGATCGGCCGGCCCTAGGTGGCCCCACCTAGTGGTTTTCCTCCGGTGGCTACCACCTGTGGGCCCCTCCGATCCATCCCTGCATGGCTTGATTTGGTATCCGAGGTGGGCCCTTTGATCCATGTGAAGTCCATGTGGCGTCTTCTGATTCGTCGGTGAGTGCCTCCCCTGGATTGATGATGTGGAATGCCATGTTTCCCTTGGTGGCAACCACCTCCTCAGCTGAGTTGGCATGGTTTCTTCATAGAAGGTGGGTTTCCATCTCTTTTAAGGGGTAAATCACCTACATACAAATAATCTCCAAGGACAAGTGGAACTACATTATTCAAACCAAAATGCTAGTAAATAATGCATATGCCTCCATTTATGTGAGAATATTGAGGGTTGGAAATGGTGAATTTCAACCATCAACAACGGGCCGGACGAGGTGATCTGGGCCGCCGGGGAAAAAGAAAAGAGAAAAAGAGGGGGAAAAGAAAAACGGGCTGCTGGGTTGGGCTGAAAGAGGAGGGAGAGAGGGAAGGGTTGGGGTTTTGTTTTTTTTCTCTTTCTTTCTTTTTCAACACACACAAACAAAACAAAACAAATGCAACCAAATATGATGCACAAACACTTGGGTGAATCTAAATTAATTAAATATTATTTAATACTTTAAAAGCAAATTTAATTAGTCAAAATTATTTAAACCCTTAGACAAAAAAATATATCATGTTTTTATTACTTTTAAAGTGATGGAATTTTTAGGGTGTTACACAAGCCCACCTCTATCCCTTGCTCTAACTAAAAGCTTTAACTAGCCCTCCTATGAGAAAACCTTTCACACCTTTAGCCCTCCTAAAACCATAGGTTTGTTTTTCATAAAAAAGACTTTTAGCACACCTTAGATAGAATTTCTAAACTTGACTCCCTCTCTTCAAAATTCTTATTTGAGCCAAAAATATAGAATACCCATAACCTACCCTTAAAACCATGTTAGTTTGGTTGTTTGATCTTTTCAACCCTTACTTACATTTGCTTGTGCTAACTCTTTGCATTTGCATTTTGTATCCCCCTCATTGTCATCTTCCGCTTTATGATAGCTTGGTCTTTTGTGAAACTTTATGATGAATGCTTTCATGTTTATGATAATGCTTCTTAAGGGCATTGTTCTTTTTTTTGCAATCTTCTGTAAACATGGTGTTTAGACATGATTGGAGACCACCATCATTCAGTTTTGCATACCTTGCTATCTTGTTGCATTGGTTGGTATATAAACTTTGCAATGCGCCCTACTTATCTTACACTATAAGGAATTGTTAATCTTGGAATAAGCATGGTGTTTTGACCTTGGTTAATAAATCTTTATGGCAAGGGAGAAGTTTGGCAACCACTTTGTAAGCATGGAGCTTAGAATTTGGTGTAAACATTGTTTTGTCTTTATACCATCCTATCATTTGCATGCACCTTGCACACACGTACACCCACTAGGTTTTTAATTTTTCACTATATTAACTATGCCACAAGTTAAGATCTTAGGGGATGTCTTTGGTTTGTCGGCATAGAGTGAGTATTCCCGACCGTCACCTCGGGGGTACTTTGTGCCTTAAAATTGTTTTGCAGGCATTGTGAATCACTTCGATAAATTCGATTGGGACGGAGGCTTGTGACAAAGGGTGAACATTGGAGGACAATCAAGACAAAGTGAAGAGTACGACGATCCACACATGGCGGTAGGGCTTCAAGATGGTTCATCACCTTCCATGCCTAGCAACATGCTAAGCATGGGGGAGGATTTGGTGGACATGAGAAGACCGCATGGAGTGAGGATCACAGTTCTTCTTCCATGTTAAGCACAATGCTTAAGCATGGGGGAGGCCACGCTACACTTCAAGCATCAAAGGACGGTAACAAATCCTCAACCCTCTTTTTGTCCTCATCTTTCTATATGCTTGTACATATGTTTATGCCTTCAACAACCTTAGATGCAACCTTTGTATATCTCTCTATGGAATAACATGGCTACTAGGAGTACAACCTAGGTTTGTTTTTGTTTTCAATAATAATCACCGTTACCTTGTGCTCAACATGATGATGTCTCGTATGCTCTTGCTTATGGATATATGATGATCGTTGCCGCTTTGCTTATTCTTGTGCTTGGTTTATATATGATTAAGCTAGTGCTCTCTCTTTTAATATGAATCTGAAATTTATTTAATGCTAGCCTAATCTTTTGTGGAGGTTATGATAACTTAAGTCCCATAGTTCTTTTTCGTTGATCTCAACTTTGAATGAATCAAAGAACCTTTTTATTCTCAAAAAGTTAAGCTAACCTTGTTATGAGTACCGCTTGCATTTTGCTCTACCCATCCAAAGCCCAAACTTACTTGAGTGCAAAACATTAGTATATACAAGATTTATTTTTAAGTGCATTAATTCAAGGCCTGATTTCTCTGGCTCGAGACTAAGAAGCTGGTCATTCCGTTTTTGCTTATCATTCTTTATGCTAGTCTTTTCTATCCGTGCATTGTGAGTTTCCACATCGGGAATTTTGCAAACCTCACCGGATATCCACCCACAAACCCAAAATATCTTTTTTTGTGTTCACCTCCTTGACCACAACCCAATATATGAGTATGGATGAATATTTGTAGGAAGATTACAAGGAAGGTGCTTCAAGTGAGTAAGGGAAACTTCCAAAAGGATCCCTAGAAGATTTTTCGAGTATCTCTCTCTAAGAAATATGACAGCTTCAATTTCCACCTTGGCATATTTATCACCTCTTCTGCCCGAGGACGAGCAAACGTCTAAGCATGGGGGGTTGCCAAGGAAGTGCTAGTATAGTCTATAGTTCAAGGGGAGCAAATAAAAAGAAGAAGAAAGAGAAAATGTATGATGAAAGAAAAAAATGAATCAAAAAATGATAAAAAAGAAAAAGTATGAAGAGAAAAAGAAATGAAGAAGAAAAAAATAAAAAAATAAAGCTCCCCAACCTCTAGTTATGTTTAGTGCTTTTTGAGTTTTCAAGAGGATTCAAGATCAAGACCTATACTCATCTTTCCAACCATGTGCAATCCAATAACGAGGACCTCGTTTGTGCCTCAGGATCACTCTTTGCCATTTGCACATGTCCACCTATCTAAAAGTGTGTGTATTTTTTCTCTCCCCCCTCCTTGATAACATTATTTTCCAATGACCTTTTTGACGAGTCTCCGTAAGTCCATGAGAAGCTTGTCTTGTTTTGATAATATCTCAACTATAATATCTTGGTAGGACTAAACTTTCCCATAAGCTCCATATAAAGCCTTCCACCAAATATTTGAGAGAGGAAAGGAGTAGAACAAGTAGGCTTGAGAGACAAGATGAGATGAGAGTTCATGAGCAAGATGCAAGGAGGTTTATTATTGATCTTGGTAAAGCAAAGTTTTCTTCATCCCGCTCTTATTTTTCAAAATTTCTGAGATTTATTTAAAATTTGAGAGCATGATTAATTACTTGTGGAAAGATCTTAAATAATATCTACCCTCCATAGAGATGAAAGCTAGTTACTTTATGAAACTATAACAAATATAAACTTGGAGAGCATTATGTTTCCTCATGTATGAACAAGTGCAGGGTATGAACATTGAAAGGCAATACTGACATCCATTAAAGGCTTACTCAAGGACAAGCAAGGTTTAAGCATGGGGGTATGTTGACGATCAATTTCCGTCAACCAAGAGCACTTGTTACACTTTGGTTTGAGCTTTGACTTATAACTAACCCACCACTAGGCACACTAATGATGTAACAAGTTCGCACTTGCATGTGGTTTTTGGAGTGTGTTGTTTACGCAGGAATTAGGTACCTAAATAAGGACTCCCGGGTAGAGTTCATCAAGCACTTTGTGAGAAGATGACGAAGCCCCAGACGAGTCAAACACGTGAACATGACTCCAAATGACCCGAGGACCGAAGCATGAAGCCATGAAACCCTGAGGACCCGAACGGAAGATGCGGGAGTTTGCGCGCCAAGTACCCTTATCTAAACCGTGGGGAAAACAACATCAAGGACCCACATGGACTTCGGCAAATATTCAAGAAAGCGCCGAAGCATCGAAGAAGATGGGCCGAACCGGGCCGAAAGGCTGGTGGCCGGGCCCATGCCGACCGGCCGCCCATTTTCGCCCGGTTGGCATGACGCCTGACCTACACGCTCCTTGGCTCATTTATACCCCGACCCGACGCCACATGAATTCATCAAAACTCGGCAAAACCTAGAAGTGAGCACCGGAGGGAGATGACGGCGGCGGAGTCCTCGAAGTTGTCTAGGGGATGGCCTAGGCCAACCCTAGCCGCCATGGCCACCCTACGTGGTTGTGCCATGGTGGAGTTCCGGAGCTAGTTGAGGTCATCAATGGTATGTACTCGGTGGTGGTGACTCAAACACATCTATTATTATGTGAGCAATTGCAATCTTGTTTTCCGATCTTTAAGAGATTCCATGTCTCCGTCTTTACTTTCTACCTTTCATGAATATGTTTGATCCTTAGTCCAATGCTAGGTTAGACTACATAGCATGCTTTATGTAATCATGGTGATTAGATCTAGTATGTCGACCCTTCATGGTTGGTAGACTTGTCCATGTATGGGCACGCCCGTGGATCCCCCGCTTCATGAAGGGAGCATCGTGACAGGGTGATTTCCCCTGAACGAGCGGATGTCTTCGGGAGGTAGGCCAGAGGTAGGAGTTTAAGGATGCTTTTAGATGAGATGCTTGGTTGTTGCTCGTTTGTCGGAACTACAACTAGAAGGTGATAGGGTTAGTCGTCCCCTTGGTGGCGCTTTACCTCGCCTATGTTCGTGTATGTGATCAACCTTGTGCCAACACACATATACCCTTAAAGGTTACCTCATATGCAATCAATGCTTCATGTTATGTTAGATTGGCTAGATAAGGTAGAGATATCTAGCGGTTTGCTTCCGATCCTTGGATTGACAATCCTTGGGGGGACCCTCCTTGGTGAAAAAGGCACAAAGTCACCCGTAGGCTTGTGGTGAACTAAAGAACATGGTGGACGTTACCGAGGCAAAGGTGTGATTCCATGGTAACTCGCATGGCATGAGCACATTAACTCGTATAAGAAGCGCAAAAGGAATAAGGACGAACAAGATAGGAAAATTAGACAATTGGAAGAGCGCGTAGAAATGACTGAGGCAAGAATGGAGGCCATCATTGACCAGCGTGTGGCCCTTGCTCTTAACAAACAATCATCTCAGCAAGGGCCTATAGATGAAATGAGCCCGCCATCTACTAAGGGGAAAAGTAGTGTTACTTCAACGGATGCAGCACCAGCAAACACGGAAGCACCAGTCAAGGAAGCAGAAGCACCCGTAGCCTCACCAGAAGCACCGATTGCCTCACTAGAAGCACCCCAAGCCTTAGCAAAAGCAGTCGAGGTCTGCCACAAACGGTTCCCCGTGGATGACATCATAGTGATGTCAGCGTGTGAGCTTCACGCTCAACTCAGAAACAAGATGTTACCGGTGGCTTTATGGTGTTGCTGAGGTCCCGGAACCGGGGGAAACTTTCATGGGCGTGGAATTCCGTAAATCATTTTACCATAAAGTTGCCGTCTACCGAGTGGTCCCCGGTTGGGAAGACCTCGAACTGGAGTTACCAGGACCTGATGGGGAAGAGGTGCTTGGAGATACCGTGCACGGTTGGGTATTGTGGGCCAAGGCTCACATTAAGATTACGGAACCGGTCAAGGAAGCACCCCTAGCCTCACCAGAAGCACCTCTTCCTGATGCCTCATCTACACCCCCGTGCACAAGGCGAAGATCATCGCCATCATCTCCAACAGGAAGCATGAGTCCTCTAGTTGATCAGGACCCAAGCGAGAGTCCGCCACCTCAGCATGATGAGTCTGTCATCTCCAACAGGATGCTTCAGTGCGGGCTGAGCTTGATAGACAAATATTCAAAGCGAAGAAGCCACCTGTTGAGAAACCAATTGACCGGGTGAAATTTCATCGCTTCATGAAAAAATGGAGGAGGAGAAACGAATAAATTCCCAGGCACCTCCTTTGAGTGACTATGACTGACAGGCACTCAAGATGCACAACCAGAAGAAGCAGGCGAATAAAGCTAAATCTACAATTCCAAAACTAGGCACCCAGTCAAGGCAATCTGTCTTCCCCATCAAGGTGCTTTCTATGCTTGAGCAGCATATGCTCGTATTCAATAAGGATTCAGGTCTGACTCCTGGTCAAATCTGAGATGACGAACCAATCCCAAAGCATGAAGGGGCAAATAGACCGAAGTATGAGTGGGGAAACCTCTTGTGTGGCCGCAGTTGGTGCCGTTTCTTCCAACGAGAATGCATGAACTGCACGATTGGTACATGGCTACGTCAACCAGCGGTGTAACCTATGTGGAAATTACCATAGATGATCAACATTATTTCCGTGGCCGAGAAACTTTTGGTGTGGAATTTGACCAATTTTGGTACTTATTCAATCAAGATGCAATTGACTCAGGACTCATCGCTTGCTGGACTTTGTAAGTCTCGAAAACAATGATCTAGCCATTCTACCTTATCTTAACTTGTGTTTAATTTGAATTTAATTTCAATCATGCAGCTTTGAGATGCAACGGTGCAGGGGGAGAGGAATAATGGACGTCAGCTTCATGGATCCACTAATGATAAATCAGACTTGTGTTAGAAAATGGGAGCTGACCACATTGGACTATATATATTTGTTTCTAGAAAAACACCATGAGAAGGGTATCATACTTTTGCCATACAACTTCAGGTGAGCAACGTGTATCTCATCTATTTTATCTTTTTCAAATGACATTGCATATATATTTCAAGAAACTAATACTTCTACACGTATGCAGCTTCCTCTGGATTCTTTTGCATTCTCGTCAGGTCTTCATCTTCGACTCTTTGAGGGCAACTACAAACAAAAGCGCATACCAAGATGTCGTAGAGATGATCAAACTTGCATGGACTCGCCTCTGTGTAGAGCACCCGGGAAAATACAAAGAGAACCTTTATTTCCACTATGATTTCCAGATGTGTATTCTCGCTAGTCCGCATATCTCATGTCTTCCAATATAATTAAACATATTACATAACCTTGTTTTCGCACATGTAGTGCTTGACACAACCTTCGTGTACCAATCATGCGGATACTATGTATGCGAGTTCATGCATACCTTTTCAAGCCTCGCAAGAGGTACCAACCTTGAAGACAGGGTGCGTCCACTAAACTAAATGACACATGCATGTAGTTCCTATTTGTCCATGTTCTTTTTTTACTAGTTCTTATTCTTTGTACATATTCTTTTAAAGATTGATGACATCAAGGAGGGGCCCCTCGAGTCGGAAAGAATCCGGTTAATTCAAGAACAACTATGCGGATTTCTTCTAGATGAGGTGATTACGCCAGGTGGAGAAATTTATTCAGGCTTATCATCTGTTATTGTAACGGGGAAGTCCACGGAAGAAGCAACAGGGAAGTCCACAGCAAAAGCAACTGGGAAGTCGACGGAACAAGCAGAGTCGACTATAAGCAGGGGAGCAAGAGAGGAAAAAGCTCTGCAAAGGACCAATCATCATGGAGAAAAAAAACTAATATTAAACCATGCTGACCTTTGAAGCAATGTATTATATACACTAATATATATTTTTTGTATTTCTGTATGCACAATACTATATATGTTCTTGCATTGGATCAACTGCCGGATTTGAGATAATACATGCATACGAATATATGTACTAGTATAATATTAGATATTATACTAATACATATATACATATGCATGTATAGTATTATCTCAAATATTTTATATGGCACACGAATATATATTATAGCGTATCAGGCATTAGGATTAGTATACGTAAATCAATCAAATACGATAGAATCAATAAACCAGAAAACAATAAAGAAAAAGAAACAAAAATAGTACCGGTTGGCACCAAGAACCGGTACTAATGTGTACCATGCCACCTCGCCGGAGGGCGGGCACATTAGTACTCTTACTCTCAATACCGGCCATACTCTCCCCATTAGTACCGGTTTCCAAAACCGGTACTAATGTGACTTCACATTAGTACCCATCGAACAACACCGGTTTGGAAACCGGTACTAAAGAGGGGTTATGGACTGGTACAAATGTACGTTTGCCTAGCAGTGCGTGGATATCCATGCGTCCCACACCCCTGTGCCTCGTTCGCCTACCCTGTGGTTGGATGATGCAGTGATGCTCAAGCACTACGGCATGCAAGAGTACGAGAGATCCTGCTTCAGCCCTGACGCCAAGACACTAGCGGCGGCCCGAACCACCACCGGCCATCTCATCCATGTCCGCTTCAGCGTCCAACCACCCCCGGTGGTGTCACAGCTATGCTACCACTTCCCTGAAGCCCAGACGATCCATGCCATGGTCATGGCATCCCACGGAGACTCCGTGCTCATCGAGATAAATTTCTTCCTAGGCCGGCCATACGAGTATACGACGACGACGACACCATCAATTATTTCGTCTACAAAGCGGGCGCCGCCGCCGCCACGCCATTGCGGTCGCCGACGTTGATGCTGCTCACACCTTACCATCTCACTGATCAGGAGAAGAAGAGCTACTTGTTGAATATTGCTGTTCAACATAAGTAGCACATAAACACAGAATCTCATAGCCTAAATCACAATTAGTCTACTAATGCGGAATTAGGTGGAATAATCTTATACCAGCGTTAGTGGCCGCCATGGAAGTCTCCTGAGTTGAAGTAGCCGGTACTGGTTTCAGCGTCAAAGTAGTAGGGTCGATGACGAACACAGACACAAGAACTAGTGATGTTCTTGATCGGCAACTTGAGCTTCTCACCGGGTAGCATATGCCTTCTAGACGCCAACGGCACTGACCCGGTCATGGACGAACTAGGGCTTGTACCTCCTCCAGCTCCCTTAGCAATCGGTGTTTGATCTTTAGGCTAAAGCTAATTGATTTTGATGCGTTGGAGGCTTTGCCTAACCCTTAGTTTTATATGGAGCTGTGGAGGCAGGGCCTAGAGTCCTAATAGGATTCTAATTGTGTTCCTGCCGATTACAGAACACGAGTTCTGTTCTATCACGTAGGGGGAACGTGAGGAACACTTTCCTCTCGGTTGTAGTCCGAGAAGATCACAATAATGACTTATTTCCAACATTCTCCCACTTGATCGAATGGTCTACAACTTGTTTGCATCACACTAATGTTCACACTTAGTATAACAGTAAATACTAGACCAATACGTCGTCAGTAGCATTTAATTCGCTACCAGGACCCCATTACCTATAGTTTCACTGAGATACCTTGTTAGAACGCTTATACATTATTGGGAGTTCATAACGGCCCTGAACCAGGACCTAAAGACTATCCACCAGACCCATGTCTAGAACATGTTGCTTAAATAAATTAGGTGGTATGCCTTTAGTGAGCGGATCCGCGAGCATCTCATTAGTTCTTATGTGCTCAACCTTTATAGTATGATCCTGGTCTCTTTCAATGACAACACGATACTTAAGGTCAATGTGTTTGGAAGCACCACTTGACTTTTTGTTCTTTATGGAAAATACTGCTGATTGATTATCACAGTATAACTGAAGCGGTTTTGTAATGCTGTCTATAAACTTAAGGCCCAGAATAAAATTCTTAAGCCACACAACCGTCCGGCTGTTCATCATAACATGCTATAAACTCATGCATTGTCGATGCTGATTAACTCTTGTTTAGAGCTTTTCAAGAAATAGCTCCTCCTGCTAGAGTGAAGACATATCCTGATGTAGACTTTCTACTATCTTCACATCCAGCAAAATCAGCATCAGAATAACCGATAACTTCAAGCATGTAGTTTTTAGTGCCTTGGCAATAACATAATGCCTTTTTGACACCCATCCAGTGGACCTTTCCTGGATTTTGCTGATATCTTCCAAACATTCCGGTTGCAAATGCCAAGTCCGGACGAGTACAGACTTGAGCATACATTAAGCTCCCGACAGCTGAAGCATAAGGAATATTACTCATTTCACTTAATTCCAAATGGTTTTTAGGACTATGATTCTCACTAAACTTATCGCCCTTTGCTATTGGAACAGGTGTGGAGATAACCGGCAACTATTTATTGGCCGAGATAGAGTCCGATTTATTGTCCCTTCTTTTTCTAATTTCGGGAATTAATTTCGGATTAAAACAATTCCGAAATTTAAATCATAATTAAATCACGAAAAATACTCCGAAAGCTCAGAAAATTTTAGGAAAATTACTAGAGATGATTTGGGACACGAGGAATCCAAATAAAATATTTGGAGCTCATGAAAAAGGATTTTAGAGCATTCTAATAAATAGAAATAGCTCACAGAAAGTGAGAATAAATTCAAGAAAAAGCTGGAAAATTCTCGGAAGGGTTTGGTCAGCACCTAGGCGTATTTTAAAACCTTTTGCACTCATAAACACGGAGATGCATCGGCCTGAATGCAACACTCACACATAACCATTTATTTGATTCAAAAAAACAATCAATGGCTTTTTCCTATACTATATTTCCTGTAAAGAAAATAAATGTTGGAAAATTTTTAAATTGAGAGAAAATCATTGTTTAATTATTCTTTCTATTCACATCCTGAAATTGGATCAGGGTGTGACAAATCTACCCCCCTTAAACAGAATCTCATCCCGAGATTCGAAGAAAGAAGAAATAAGGAGTAGTGAGACAAAGGAGATTATTTATGGGTGAGGAAGTAGGCAATCATCCTTTATTGTCGATCGGGGTGGAATCTTTAATCTTCATCTTTGGGGTCTTCATCTGAATGAGTTAGATGGGATAGTAGCAAGCACAAGATAGGAAGGAAAGTAAAGTGATGTCTTCTTTTCTTCACTTGCTCACTTCTTTATGGTGATGATGGCACTATTTGCTTGTTGATGTTGGTGTTGCCTTCCATTTCTTCTTCTGATGTCCTTCATTTGATCTGGTAGAGGGAAAGAAAGATGACAAGGATGTGGGAGGCACAAAGGAAGAACCCAACTAAGCAACTGATGTCATTGCAGATATAAGATCCACAATACACCAACACTCACTACAAAGAAATGAATCACTCAAGGTCATAAAACCAAGCATCATCATGCAAGCACTGAGTTGCACCAATCAAGATATAGCCAAAGGAACGATGCTAAACATTGTTAATAGTCATAGGGTATCCTCCTAATAGATTAGATGTAGCTCCCAGTGGGGATATCCATAAATAATGAATTTCTCACAGATCATGGAGTACGAAAATATGAGTTCATACCAACTGGAATCACCTCAATCAGAGATCTAGAACTCGGAATATAGATTAATCAAGATGGCTACTTCAGCAGTGTTGACAGATTCTGAATGCTCCACTAATTCGTGTGTATCTCTCTTGATACAAAACGAATACTGCTGAATTTTTGAAAGAAATTGACCCATGAAATTCTGGAATTAACCCAACTGATTTCATGTCAATCGGAGTTCCGTAGCTCGAGATAGAATTAAAACCGTAACGATGTGCCAAAGAGCTGCGTGAACAGATAGAATATCAAGGCTAACAATTCCACCAATAAATCAAGGAGGTGTATTGCATGAAATAGGTAAGATCAAGATCAAGGGGAGGACTGTCAAGGATAGGGATCATAACATTTGCAAAACAATGAAATTCAAATGAAAAGGAGTAGAAAGGTGAGTTATCAAGAAGGATTGAGGAAAGATAATGATCAAGAAGTGAGAATATTCATCACAAAGCTCAGGGGAAAGGTAGTGATGATTTTTTTAGATCAAAGAAAGCCTTAGGAATGACCATTGCTATCTAGGCTTACGTCCTATAGTCGATACAGCTCTAATACCACTCTGTCACACCTGTTTTTCCAAAGAAAACCAGATGCAGTTCTATATGCATGCCAGGATCAAGTTTCATGCATATAGTTGACATAAGTGAATAACAGAAACAATATCACGTAAGAAAAACAAAGATTATCAGAGGTTTACGCTTTATCCTGAAAACGAAGGCACCAAACTTTCACCGCGGACAGGGGCTAAATGCGCCTAGCAACAACACCATCTTCAACACTTCACACCTCTTCTCCTTCGAGCAGTTGGCAGCGGTTTACACTTATGGTTGGTACTCAGCAAGGCCACAAGAAATAACCGAAACAAATTAAATTACTCTTTAAGTTTATTAATCATGTGAGCGTCCGGGCGCTCCATGACCGTGAGCAGCTATCGATTAGATTTAACACTCTGCAGAGGTTGTACACTTTACCCACAAGTCGTGTCCCCCATATATGCCCGGGTTAATTACTCCCTTAAACACTTATGAGGTGAGTGGCATGGGTTTCACGAGGCCTTTACAAAGATTCTCTAGTATGGGCTGCTCACTAGGTTTCATGACAGCGCAATGCATAACCCTCTCTCAAGACTGTGAAGCTACCACAGAGGAGATCAGCTGAGGGCCGGGCTATACACCAACTACGCACCCCTAACCCTTATCAGGTAAAGCATACCACACACTAAAGTTTCTAATTATTCAGCCAAGACAGAGCCATTTGTCTTGTGGTTGCACCTGGTTCCTGGGTGGTCACTCCATGTTCCAATTATAACATAGTAATCTTGTAAATAAACATAGGTAGAAGGTGGTTAGGTACACTTGCCTTTCTCTAACGAAAAGCTACTCTTACTGCTCTGCAGCTCTTGCTTTCTTGGAACTTTTTATCTTCAAAGCGAAGGAACAACACTTCTTCTACTCGAAGCAAACGTCGGGCACAAACATAAAAGGAAAACAAACAAGTACAACTAAGAACAAGGCACCAATCAAAAGATAAGCTTTAAAAGAACGCACTAAGGATAGGCTCGATTCTATGGTTACGCAAACGCAAGGAATGCTGGAAACAAAACTACGATCGAAAAGACAAAGCTAACGAGATATTATCAAACAACTAAAGACTAGATGCTAGATTTCTTTTAATGAGAAATCATGTGGAAAGAATATTTCAGAGAAATACTGTATGTTACCATTAAACAAGTTACATTTAATTATAGAAACACGATAAACCTAATCATATTTTATTTGCAAATATTTAAGTACAAGTTATATCAAATTAACAGTTACTTTAGAAACACGAAGCATGTATAAACATCTAATCGAATAACTTCGTAATGACGTGTTCAACTAAGCATATTAACATTAAAATGGCATTTATAATATCATTAAGCATATTAACTTTATTATGAAAACCGTTGTATCTAACATCTTTTATTTAACAAAAACTAGTTATAAATAAGAATTAAGCCATTTACATCATGATTAAAGAAAACCGGAATAGAACCTAAACACTTTTATTTAGAAAAGTAATGGAATAAGAATTAGTCAAGATTAACATGCAACTTCAGTGTTAAAAACATGTAGCAGGTGATACACATGCTAACGTACAAGTTAAGGTGAAACGAACGAGGACGGTAGAAATGAACTATAACGCACATGCAAACCCTAAGCTAGGGTCTAGGAGAACTAGTCTACGAAGAGAACTGGGCTGAAGGGAGAACAGCTAGATGGCAGAGATACTAACAAGATTGATTCTAAGAAAGATAGCTGCACAAGAACACAACTGATTCGTAAGGAGACAACCTAACTGAGATAGGATAGGCATGAACTATATATTGATAAATGATATTCTAAGAGAAACATGATATGATTACTTGGTAGGCAAATGAGCAGTGCAAACTACTCACACAAACAAGGCTATAAAGCAGAACAGGAGCTCTAAGGTTGGGTTAGCTTTATTGAAGACACTAGGTTTGAGCACGACTAGAACTGAAAGAGTACATCGATTTACAAAAGACAACTATGAGAGGGTGACATGAACTACGATCGGAAGATATAGAGCTTGAAGAAGACTAGCTCTACAATGTAGAGACACACCGAGATAGAGGTCGATGAGAGCGTCTAACGACGATTTGCATATATGAACATGAAAGACTATAAGCTTAGGTCTATTTTAATTAGCAAAACATATGTAAAGGATATTTCATAAATAAAATACCCTAAGTTGTACTTAAAGCAAACTAAACTTTATTTACAAAACCGGTGTAAAGAACTAGTCAACTTTTATTTATTAATGTTTATGTATAAATTATACCAATTAAACATTTAACTTAGAAAGGTTAAAACAACTACTCGAATTAAAACATATGTCGTGTTGAGCTAGACAAACTTTATTTAGAAAACACATGCACGTTGACATTAGTCATTTTAGCAAATTATTATGAAAACCGAGTTATAGCTTAACCATATTTTAATTAGAAAGATTAAAGTATAAGTTATACCTTTTTAAGCATTTAGCTTTGAAAAGGCTAAACTATGTGAGACATCTAAACGCAACTTTATGATTCAAGTGGATCATATTATTATTGAAAACATCTTTGCATTGGTATTAATCAAATTAACATTATTTATAAAGCCGATGTAAAAGCCTAATCAACTTTTAATTAGAAAAGTTAATTACATATTAAGCAAATTAATATTTGCTTTATGAAAAACCGAGGTAAAGATCTAATTAGATTTTATTTACAAAAGCATGTGAAATAAACATTAATCAAATTAACCTTGATATGAAAAACGAGGTATAACACTATGTAGCTTTTAATTAAAGAAGACATGTTTAACTAAGCATTAATCAAAATTAATATTAAATTAATTTTCAGAAAACTTGTATGAAGAAAACTCACCACTAACGTGCACTTTATCTCTATGAACCTACGCAACGAGCGGATTAAAATGGAGCTAAAACAAAAACATATGGATAAACAAGATTGGAAGGACCTAATTGCGATTATTTATAAAGTTGAAGGGCGTGAAAAGATTCACAAGACACATCAAACATTGCTCATGAAAAGAATAAAAGATAGGGTTAGATCTATAAAAGGTTCGGGTGGGCTTTATGTGTGAAAGGTGAGATTTTTGTACGGGGTTATCCATAGATTGACCAAGACACAAAAGATAGGCTAAAGATTACATGGTTTTCTTGGGGCCTATGTGCAAAACGGGGGGTCATCTTCTACCTCCGGTTGGATCGACAGAGATCGTCGACAAAAGTCAGGAGAGAGGAAGAGACTAGGGTATTCGATGGGGATGACCTTCAAACGTGCAGGACGGCAAAATGGAAAGGAGGAACGCGAGGCGAATGCGATGGTGTGCTCACCTTGACCATAGATGAAGCGATGGCGACGGAAGAGCTCGCCGGAGTTGGAGAGGAGATCGCCGGAGTTGGGGAAGATGACGGAGCCGACATCGGAATCGAGCAATCCACCACACCACGGCGTTGAGCTCGACGAGAGAAACTCCATGGTGGTGTTCGTTTGCACCGGAAGTCCACGGTTTCGCCGGAAAAGCTCGCCGGAAAGTTCGCCGGAATTTAGTAGATCCGAAAGTTCGGCGGCGGTTTGTGGGAGCTAGGGTTCTCGAAACGAGATGAGGTTGGCAACGTTGGAAAGAGGACGTGAAGGAGATAACCGGCAACTATTTATTGGCCGAGATAGAGTCTGTTTTATTTTCCCTTCTTTTTCTAATTTCGGGAATTAATTTCAGATTAAAACAATTCTAGGAAATTCTGAAATCATAATTAAATCACGAAAAATACTCCGAACGCTCAGAAAATTTTAGGAAAATTACTAGAGATGATTTGGGATGGAATCCAAATAAAATATTTGGAGCTCATGAAAAAGGATTTTAGAGCATTCTAATAAATAGAAATAGCTCACGGAAAGTGAGAATAAATTCCAGAAAAAGCTGGAAAGTTCTTGGAAGGGTTTGGTCAGCACCTAGGCGTATTTTAAAACCTTTTGCACTCATAAACACCGAGATGCATCGGCATGAATGCAACACTCACACATAACCATTTATTTGATTCAGAAAAACAATCAATGGCTTTTTCCTATACTATATTTCCTGTAAAGATAATAAATGTTGGAAAATTTTAAAATTGAGAGAAAATCATTGTTTAATTATTCTTTCTATTCACATCCTGAAATTGGAAATTTCAGGGTGTGACAAATCTACCCTCTTAAACAGAATCTCGTCCCGAGATTCGAAGAAAGAAGAAACAAGGAGTAGGGAGACAAAGGAGATTATTTATGCGTGAGGAAGTAGGCAATCATCCTTTATTGTCGATCGGTGTGGAATCTTTAATCTTCATCTTTGGGGTCTTCATCTGAATGAGTTAGATGGGATAGTAGCAAGCACAAGATAGGAAGGAAAGTAAAGTGATGTCTTCTTTTCTTCACTTGCTCACTTCTTTATGGTGACGATGGCAGTATTTGCTTGTTGACGTTGGTGTTGCCTTCCATTTCTTCTTCTGATGTCCTTCATTTGATCAGGTAGAGGGAAAGAAAGATGACAAGGATGTGGGAGGCACAAAGGTAGAACCCAACTAAGCAACTGATGTCATTGCAGATATAAGATCCACAATACACCAACACTCACTACAAAGAAATGAATCACTCAAGGTCATAAAATCAAGCATCATCATGCAAGCACTGAGTTGCACCAATCAAGACACAGCCAAAGGAACGATGCTAAACGTTGTTAATAGTCATAGGGTATCCTCCTAATAGATTAGATGTAGCTCCCAGTGAGGATATCGATAAATAATGAATTTCTCACAGATCATGGAGTACAAAAATATGAGTTCATACCAACTGGAATCACCTCAATCAGAAATCTAGAACTCGGAATATAGATTAATCAAGATGGCTATTTCAGCAGTGTTGACAGATTCTGAATGCTCCACTAATTCATGTGTATCTCTCTTGATACAAAACGAATGCTGCTGAATTTTTGACAGAAATTGACCCATGTAATTCTGGAATTAACCCAACTGATTTCATGTCAATCGGAGTTCCGTAGCTCGAGATAGAATTAAAACTGTAACGATGTGCCAAAGAGCTGCGTGAACAGATAGAATATCAAGGGTAACAATTCCACCAATAAATCAAGGAGGTGTATTGCATGAAATAGGTAAGATTAAGATCAAGGGTAGGGATCATAACATTTGCAAAACAATGAAGTTCAAATGAAAAGGAGTAGAAAGGTGAGTTATCAAGAAGGATTGAGGAAGATAATGATCAAGAAGTGAGAATAATCACAAAGCTCGGAAAGGTAGTGATGATTTTTTTAGATCAAAGAAAGCCTTAGGAACGACCATTGCTATCAAGGTTTACGTCCTACAGTCGATACAACTCTGATACCACTCTGTCACACCTGTTTTTACAAAGAAAACCATATGCTTCTATATGCATGCCGAGGATCAAGTTTCATACATATAGTTGACATAAGTGAATAATGAAACAATATCACGTAAGAAAACAAAGATTATTAGAGGTTTACGCTATCCCGGAAAGCGAAGGCACCAAACTTCACAGCACGGGGCTGCATCGCCTAGCAACAACACCATCTTCAACAGCTTCACACCACTTCTCCTTCTGAGCAGCAGTTTAGCAAGGTTGAGTACACTTATGGTTGGTACTCAGCAAGGCCACAAGAAATAACCAGAAACAAATTAAATTACTCTTTAAAATTATTAATCATGTGAGGGTCCAGGCTGCTCCATGATCGAGAGCACGGCTAATCGATTAGATTTAACACTCTGCAGAGGTTACACTTTACCCACAAGTCGTGTCCCCCATATATGCCCGGGTTAATTACTCCCTTAAACACTTCCAATGTGAGTGGCATGGGTTTCACTATGAGGCCTTTACAAAGATTCTCTAGTATAGGCTGCTCGCTAGGTTTCATGACAGCGTAATGCATAACCTCTCTCAAGGCTGAAGCTACCACAGGCAGATCAACTTGAGGGGCCGGGCTATACACCAACTACGGCACCCCTAACCCTTATCAGTAAAGCATACCACACACTAAAGTTTCTAATTATTCAGCCAAGACAGAGCCATTTGTCTCGTGGTTGCACCTGGTTCATTGGTGGTCACTCCATGTTCCAATTATAACATAGTAATCTTGTAAATAAAGCATAGGTAGAAGGTGGTTAGGGACACTTTTCTTTCTCCAACGAGCTACTCTTCTTGCTCTTGACTCTTGCTTTCATGGAACTCTTTATCTTCAAAGCGAAGGAACAACACTTCTACTCGAAGCAAACTTCGGGCACAAACATACACGGATAACAAACGAGTAAAACTAAGAACAAGGCACCAATCAAAAGAAAAGCTTTAAAAGAACGCACTAAGGATAGGCTCGATTCTATGGTTACTAACGCGAAAGGAACGCTGAAAACTAAAACTACGATCGAAAAGACAAAGCTAACGAGATATTATCAAACAACTAGAGACTAGATGCTGGATTTCTTTTAATGAGAAATCATGTGGAAAGAATATTTCAGAGAAATACTCTATGTTACCATTAAACAAGTTACATTTAATTATAGAAACACGATAAACCTAATCATATTTTATTTGCAAATATTTAAGTACAAGTTATATCAAATAAACAGTTACTTTAGAAACACGAAGCATGTATAAACATCTAATCGAATAACTTTGTAATGACGTGTTCAACTAAGCATATTAACATTAAAAAGGCATTTATAATATCATTAAGCATATTAACTTTATTATGAAAACCGTTGTATCTAACATCTTTTATTTAACAAAAACTAGTTATAAATAAGAATTAACCCATTTACATCTTGATTAAAGAAAATCGGAATAGAACCTAATCACTTTTATTTAGAAAAGCAATGGAATAAGAATTAGTCAAGATTAAGAGTAAAATGCATCGGAGGTCCATCAACTTGTAAGGAGGTGTCACTTAAGTCCATCAACTCTCAAAATGCATTTCTAGGTCCATGAACTTGTTGAGTCATTCATCGCAGGTCCATAACTGTCCAGATATGCTTCTACTGATGACATGACATGATGACTTGGCTAGAAGAAACATATCCTAATTAAGGCATTTCATCAAGCAGCTTACGAGTGACACATGCTTGACATCCGGAGTTGAACGACAACAGCCTACCCCTGTCATACACGTGAGGAGGCTACCATTATTCAACCCAAGGAATGTCTAAGTATATGTGTTACCCATTTGTAACCTACTCATTGAAATGTCTCAGCTAGAAGATGCTTCTTGAGCCAAGTCATCATGTTATGTCACTAGTACAAGCATATCTGGACAATTATGGACCTGCGGTGAATGACTCAACAAGTTCATGGACTCAGAAATGCATTTTGAGAGTTGATGGACCTAAGTGACACCTCCTTACAAGTTGATGGACCTTCGGTGCATTTTACTCCAAGATTAACATGCAACTTTAGTGTTAAAAACATGTAACAGGTGATACACATGCTAACGTACAAGTTAAGGTGAAACAAACGAGGACGGTAGAAACGAACTATAACGCACATGCAAACCTTAGGCTAGGGTCTAGGAGAACTAGTCTACGAAGAGAACTAGGCTGAAGGGAGAACAGCTAGATGGCAGAGATACTAACAAGATTGATTCTAAGAAAGATAGCTGCACAAGAACACAACTGATTCGTAAGGAGACAACCTAACTGAGATAGGATAGGCATGAACTATATATTGATAAACGATATTCTAAGAGAAACATGATATGATTACTTGGTAGGCAAATGAGCAGTGCAAACTACTCACACAAACAAGGCTATAAAGCAGAACAGGAGCTCTAAGGCTGGGTTAGCTTTATTGAAGACACTAGGTTTGAGCACGACTAGAACTGAAAGAGTACATCTGATTTACAAAAAGACAACTATGAGAGGGTGACATGAACTACGATCGGAAAGATATAGAGCTTGAAAGAAGACTAGCTCTACAACAGAGACACACTGAGATAGAGCTGATAGAGAACGTCTAATGAACGATTTGGATATATGAACATGAAAGACTATAAGCTTAGGTCTATTTTAATTAGCAAAACATATTACAGTTCGTTTTGTTGTTATTTTTACAGACATGTAATGTGCTTTTTTTAGCAATCAAATGTGCTTTATTACAGTTTCCATTTTATTTTATCTTACAGTGGTACTCACTGTACGTGTTATAGTTGAACAAAAAGATTGGTGGATTTTGTTCTGTTTACTAACTTCTTTTGATTTGATTCAACAATCAATTCCCAATTCCACTAGAAACACTAATTAGTGGGATGAACACATGGCACAATTATCAAACACTAGCAACGAAATCCTCTGCAGTGGCAAGGATTATCCTTTCTATAGTAGTGCACATTTTGTAAGTGGATGAGCTCTTCATGAGTTTCTTTGAGCATTACCACGGCAGAAGATAGATTACAATAGATTATTATTTGTTATTGAGTCTTCCTATTTATTTCAGTTAACAGCAGCTACCTAGTTCATATATCATCCGAAATTCCAAATGAAAGATAAACTCTGTTATAGAACCAGCTATTTTCTTCTTGCCCTGAAAGCCTTGATCTAAAATGTGAATTAGCTTGCTAAACTGTACAGACTGGAAGAACAGAAATTATCATATTTGTGTGCTCTAAACTATTCTATCCTTTCTTATTATTAGCATCCGCTCACTGGAGGCTCTAGAAGATGAGTGAAACAGAGGGGAGCGACGAGGGCGAGCCGGCCGGCGGGAAGGGGCGGCGACGGCTGACCGTTGCCCCACGGCCCTGGGCCACGTCGAGGCACGGCGAGCAAGAGGCGAAGGTAAGTTCAGTGCTTTTTGCAGATTCGGACAGGAGCGGCGGCGCGACAGCGAGGCCAGATGGCGAGGTCACGGTGGACAGCTGGGCAAGCTCAAGTGTGGGCTCTTCGTCACTCGTCAGTCATTCGATCGGAGTTCAGGCAGGCGGCGAATGGTTCCCGTTTTTGGGCCCTGGCCGACGGTGAGAGCTCCGACGAGGAGTTGAACACCGCGGATGAAGGGCACCTTTCCTCCAGGGAACTTTGCTACAGTTCGTCGAGGTCCCTGTGCTCCGGCCACAAGGAAGCTTCGTTAGATTTCAACAGTTTGAGTGAAGAGGTAACGAAGAGAAGGGAGGATGGTCTAGCGGTGCCGGTTGTTTCTGCGACGGCGCGTTCGATAAAGAACGGGAGTGCGTGGAGCTGCCATCCTAAGTTGATGGAGCGACACTATAAGACTGACCGGCTATGGAGGGGGCCTTTGCCGCCGGCGATATTGGTCCAAGCAAGGTCACTAGGGGACCTGTGGGCTAAGGACTGTCGGTCAGGGAGAAGAGGTTCTTTCTCCAAGCTTTCGGAGTTGCTGGCCAGACAGGGCTCGTCGCCGCCTCTCGTAGAGCTGCCGGCGGCAGAGAAGAAAGGACAGCTGAGGCCAGATCTCGTTTCAAAAAATTTCAAATCGCGTGTGCATGTGACAGCTCAGTATATTGGGCTTTTTTCTCGGGCTAACATGGGCCAAAATGGAGCCCTAGCGACCTTTCACTTTCCTGAAGGATTAGGGCGCCTCCTCCGACGGGGAGGTAGACCGGTTGGCATTCTGCCGCGACTCCCATTCGTCCGCACACCGCACGTTCTCCCGAGCTTCTCGAGTCGTGGGGCTGAGCGCGTCGAGGCTATGGCTGAGTGGCAGCACGACGGGAGAAGAGTCCCGGCTAGCGGCAACCGGATGGAAAGGGAGGTCCACCAAGAAAAGGGAGCGCGGTAGGGGCAGTTTGAGGCACGATTCCATGGCCACAGGGGGCAGCAGTTGGGTCGGCCGCCATATGCGGAGGTCGTAACCCACAGCAATAGCGGCGTGCAGCAAAGCAGTGAGCATGAGGTCAGGTTTGGAGCTCAGAGGGGAATCAAGGGAAGGAAGTTTGGAGGGTTTGCTACATGCAGAGGAGATTACCGGGGCATGGCTTTGTGCGTGGCAGAAGTGGCAGGGTGTTCTAGGGCCGTGGGCGGCAGATGGGCAGAGGGGCGTTTAGGCGCCTTAATCAGGATGAGGAGCAGGCCAAGCTGGAGAGCAGCAAGGATCGCCAAGGGCGTCAAGCCCAGTGGGCAGAGGAGCAGCAGGCGACCCAGTAGCAGAATATAGTTCATGGTGATGTGGTGATGAAGGAGGCAGCCGTGGGGGATGATCTGGCGAGTGGTGAGACAGGAGCTGGGGGAAAGTGCTCGCGTTGTACTAAGTGGGGGCATTTTGCTGCTAACTGTAAGGCGGAGATATATTGTGTTATTTGTGATAAACACAATGACCATGTCAACTACAAGTGTCCCATTTTGAAGATGCCGAGGCTTGTGGCGTATGCTATTGGATATGCGGTGCATGGTCTTGGGTCCTATCACATCCCGCGGCCTCCATTGCATAGGGCAAAAAAGGATTCCAGGACAGCGCTTATCTCAGTTGAGGGGGCTCAGGTTCCTATGGAAGAGGTGAAGAGGCAGCTTGAGCGTTTGTTTCCGGGGAAGTGGGCTTGGGAGCTTAAGGCTCAGGAGGAGAATTCCTTTTTGGCCAAATTTCCGTCAAAGTTGGAGTTGCAGAGGGCAGTTGCTTTTGGGGGCGCTGATATTAAGAGGGATGGGGTTCCGGTAGGGGCTAGGTTGAAGTTTGAGTTGTGGCAGGAGAAGGAGGTGGGGTACTTGTTACTGAAGGTTTGGATTAGGGTGTTTGGGCTGCGGAAAGAGCTTAATGAGTTTCTTGAGCTGTGGGCTGTTGGGTCTATGCTTGGCTCCACTCAGATGGTGGATATGGAGACTACTAGGAAGAACAATTTTGGGCGCATTCTTGTGGCAGCTCTTAATCCAGGGTTGATCCCGGAATAACTTGATGTGGATATTGGTGATCACTATTTTGAGCTAGATTTTGAGGTGGAGAAGGTGGGTATTGATGAGAACGGTGAGGAGGCAGAATTTGTGTGGCCGGAGCAAGTGGAGGGAGCGGGCAGGGAGGGTTCTTTTGAGGGAGGGCAGCAAGGAGAGGAAGAGGGTCAGGAGAGGATGCCGAAGAAGCAAAAGAGAGGTTCAGTTAGTAGTGAGGGAGAAAGGGTGCCTAAGAACACCCAGGGCGTTGAGAACGGTTTTGTTTCTTGAAAGGAGGAAGTTCAGAACATGTCAAAGGAGGAGTTTGAGGCCTTTTTGAGAGCAAAGGCGGAAGAGATCTTAAACAAGGCAGCAAATGGAGTGTTTGAGGAGTTGGCGGCCAAGGTGATGGGTGAGGAGGACAATGGTCAGCAGCAGCACGAGGTGTTTGGGGATGGTGAGCTATCCGGTGGAGACAAGGAGGTGGAGATGGGAGAAAGGGTCAAGGAAGCGCAGTTTACGAGGCTTATAAAGGCGCGCAGTGGCTAGTCCGAGGCTTCAGTGGTCTAGGGACGAGCACATCTTGGCTAAGGCCGAGGAGAGGATTGCTAGGAAGAACCTAGTGTTCAATGAAGGTAATCCTTATCCCACATCTTTACTTTTGGTAAATAAAGACCTAGTTTTGAATTGTTTACAACAAATAGGGTTCAACCTAGGAGAAACTAGTTTAGAAAAAGACAATAATCTTTATAACTTGTTGGATCTTGAATCGGGTTTGGAAACTGGGGAGGTGGGTCTCATGAGGATTGGTGGGATTTTGAGAGTGAGGAGGAGAATGTGGAAGACGTAGAGAAAAAAGCTCTAAAGAGCTTATGTGGAGAATTAATGGAAGATATTTTTGATGAGTCAAGTTTCCCTTTAAATAGTGAACTTGATTATTACACTCGTAAGGGCAAGTCTCACGCTAAGTCGTGTTTGAGAAAGACTTGCAAGATATGAAGGGCGAAATTTTTTAATAAAAGTGCCAAATGAGAGGAATCTTTTGGAATAGCAGAGGTCTTAGTGACTTGGCTAAAACAAGATTTCTAAGAGAGACTTCCAAAGAGCAAAACTTAGCGTTTATTGCTCTTTTGGAGACGGGCAAGAAGTATTTTTCCCAAGAATCACTAAATAATTTTAGTGCGGGGAGGAACTTCGTGTGGCACTGGACTGCGCCTCATGGGAGATCGTGATTCGCTAGGGGTTAACCTAGATGTGTTGGATGTAGGTAGTATTGATGATGGAGATTTTTTTGTGAAGTTCAGATTGAGAGATTGGAAGAGTGATTTTAAATGGGTTTTGGTGGCTGTGTACGGGGCAGCCCAACCGGAGTTCAAGGAATCATTTCTTTTTGAGTTAGTGCAATCTTGCAGTAATGAGAAGTTGCCCTTGTGCATTGGGGGGATTTTAATATCATTCGGAATAGCAGCGAAAACAATAATGATAGATTTGAGGAAAGGTGGCCCTTCCTGTTTAACGCGGTCATTGATAGTTTGGACCTGCGAGAGATAGAGTTGTCCGGTCGTATGTTCACCTGGGCTAACTCTCGTAGGGTACCTACATATGAGAGGCTAGACAGGGTGTTTGTAAGTACGGAATGGGAGCAGAATTACCCGGCGGCGTGGAGGCCCATATGAGGAGATTTCGGATCATACACCCTCTTGCTAAGTGGGAGAAAAGCCAAACCAAGAAACAACCGCCCTTTAAATTTGAGCTTGGTTGGTTATTGAAGGAGGGCTTTTTGAGGTGGTTTCTGAAGTCTGGAAAAAAGAGAATAGGGGCAATACCCTAATGCAAAGGTGGCAAAACAAGATCGAAGGTTGAGGCAATTTAGGGGGATGGGCAAAAGAATATGAATGGAGCTTATAAGAAAGAAAAGCAAGAATTGTTACGGAAAGCAGAGGAACTAGATAAGAAGTGAGTCTCGGTGCTAAGTCAAGCATGAATGGGACCTAAAGCGAGAGCATCCATGAAAGAATTACACAATTACTCAGGGGAGAAGAGATAAAGTGGTTTCAAAGAGCTAAGACCACTAAAATTCTAAAAGGGGATAGCAGTACGAAGTATTTCCAAATGGTAGCAAATGGAAAGAGGAGGAAGACTAGAATCTTCCGCCTTGAACAAGATGAAGAGACTGTAGAAGGTGAGGAACAGCTTAAGAGCTATATCACAAAATTTTATAAGAATCTTTTTGGGAGTTCAGAAGTTGGCAGATTATCACTCAATGAGTCTTTGGTGGAGGATATTCCTCAGTCTGTCTCGGAGAGTGAAATGCTAGTGGCTGAATTTTATGAAAAGGAAGTCCGAGAGACCATTTTCCAGATGAAGCATAATAAAGCTCCGGGGCTTGATGGCTTTCCGGCTGAGTTTTACCAAGTGTTTTGGAGTTTCATAAAGGATGACCTAATGGCCATGTTCCGAGACTTCCATGCTGGGGATCTACCTCTTTTTTGCCTCAACTTTGGAATAATAACGTTACTTCCAAAGGGGAAGGAGGTCAAGAAAATTCAGCAATACAGGCCCATTTGTATGCTAAATGTTAGTTTCAAGATCTTTACGAAGGTGTTGGCTAATAGACTCACCTCGGTGGCGTGTAGGATTACCAAATCTTCACAATCTGCCTTCCTGTCTGAAAGATATATTTTGGAAGGGGTAGTCATTTTGCATGAAACCATCCATGAGCTGAAAAGGAAAAAGCAGAAAGGCTTTATTCTCAAACTAGATTTTGAGAAGGCATATGATAAAGTTAATTGGGATTTCTTGCAGCAAGTCCTTAGGATGAAGGGTTTCCCGAGTATGTGGTGTCAATGGATGGAGAGAGTGGTGTCAAAGGGTAGTGTTTGTGTACAAGTGAATGATGACTTGGGTCACTTTTTTCAAACCAAGAAGGGTTTGAGGCAGGGTGATCCATTGTCCCCCATTCTTTTCAACCTGGTTGCAGATATGCTGGCCGTGTTGATTGAGAGGTCAAAAAATATGGGATTCTTTGATGGGCTGGTTCCTCACTTAGTGGAGGATGGTCTCTCAATTTTGCAATATGCAGATGACACGATTCTATTTGTGGATGATGATTTAGAAAAGGCCAAAGGCTTGAAATTAGTACTAAGTGCTTTTGAAAAGCTATCAGGTCTTAACATCAACTTCCATAAGAGTGAGTTATTCTATTTCGGGGAAACAAAGGATAAGATTGGGGAGTATGTGAGGCTTTTTGGATGTAAAGAGGGTGAGTTCCCTTTAAGGTACTTGGGTATCCCTATGAGCCCTAGTAGACTTTCGAATAAGGATTGGAGGGTGGTCAAAGAAAGATTTCAAAAAAAGTTTAGTAGTTGGAAGGGTAAGCTATTATCATCGGGAGGGAGACTTGTCCTTATTAACTCGGTCTTGTCAAGCTTACCGATGTTCATGATGTCCTTCTTCAGAATACCGAAAGGTGTTTTGGAGAAACTGGATTATTATAGATCTAGATTTTTCTGGCAATGTGATGAGCACAAAAAGAAGTATAGGTTGGCCAAGTGGAGCATTCTTCATAAACCTAAGAGTGTAGGAGGGATGGGCATTATTGATTTGGATATCCAAAACAAATGCCTGTTGAGCAAGTGGATTGTCAAATTACTCAATGAAGATGGGTTATGGCAGCAGATGCTCAAGAAAAAGTACCTTAAGGGAAGAACGCTTTCACAAGTAGAGAGAAAGAAAGGGGATTCGCATTTCTGGTCCGGTTTAATGGAGGTTAAAAATCTTGTGCTAGAGAGGGGTAAGTTTAAAGTTCAAGATGTCACCCAGACTAGATTCTGGGAAGATCTGTGGTTAGGGAAGGAACCTTTGATGGAAAAATATCCTAATCTCTATAAAATAGTGAGAAAGAAGAATATGTCAGTTGCCCAACTACTAAGTACTACCCTGCTAAATGTATCTTTTAGACGTGCCTTAGTGGGGGGACAATTGGGACAAATGGCTATGTCTAGTGGGGAGTATTCTTATGGTAAATCTTAATGATCACAAAGACTCCTTCATTTGGACGGCCAATAAGAATTTTTTGGTGAAAAATATGTACAGTGACATAATTCTGAAAGCAGGACCTCCGGTTAATTGTTGGGCGTGGAAAGCCAAGATCCCTTTGAAGATTAAAATCTTCCTTTGGTATCTTAAGAATGGGGTTGTGTTAACTAAGGACAACTTAATAAAAAGAAAATGGAAGGGGTGTACTAAGTGTTGCTTTTGTGCGGAGCAAGAAACAATTCAACACCTCTTTTTTGATTGTCCCACGGCTACACTTATGTGGGGGAGTGTTTGTTTCACTTTTGGGGTCAAAAAACCGGTGGATGTGGAACATTTTTTTGTCCTTGGCTTAGAAGTTTTTCGAATAAGCAAAGGAACCTTGTGCTGATCGGAATGACGGCATTATGCTGGGCATTATGGATCAATAGGAACGATTTGGTTTTTCAAAAGTCACAATATAAATCTATTTTGCAGGTGATATTTAGGAGGACGTTCTGGATCAGGTGTTGGTCTGTCTTTTCTAAAGAGGATGGGAGAATTATTTTGAAGGAATGTTGTCGTGCGTTGGAGGCCGTGGTTTTGGAGATCTTTCATAAGTCCGGGTGGAACGCTCTAAAGCGTATCGAGAACTAGTTTTTGTTTCACTGTGTGTTTCATATGCTCTATTTGCTGTTTTGTTTAGTAAAGATGGTTTGTATGGATTGGTACAGCCTAGGTGCCGTCATGGGTGGTGTGAGAGTTTTTCCTTTTGCAGCTTAGACGCTGCTTGCTGGTGTATGTTAGCCGTAGATAGTTCCCTGAACTGTTGAGGCCGAAACAAGTTTCCTTTATCTAAAAAAACATCTCCTCACTGGAAAAAAATAGTTCAATTCTTTGCCGAATTCATAAACTGGGTTCGTTCCTCTGCTGGCAGCAAAGGAAGCCTGAATCACGAGTACCATTCATAAGTTCGTCAACTGGATATAAGTACGATGCAGTGGAGTATATTTATAGAAACACGTCAGCACTGAGGTAAATTTAGCATGATTTTTTTTTTTTACTTGAGACCTGCACTAGTATTGATCGTCGATTAGTTAGTCAGTATTTTGTCATAAGGATTTGCCCTTTACAGAACCTTTATACGTAGTATGTTGCGGTGCCAAGGATTCATGGCTGTGCATTTTCTCAAAATCACACGTCGCTTAGTTAAAATTGGCACAATACATGAACCAGATTACTTAATAGCAATGCATGTTTATGTTTGGTTAGTAAGGAATGGCGTTGCATGCATGATCATGATGTTAACTTTATGGAGGCGACTAAACGGAGAGCGCTCTCTATTTAGTCTTACATGGAGAATCCCTCCGAAATTACTTCTTGCGACACAAAATTACTTTCCTCAACAGAAAAAGCACACACGAGGAAGTAATTTTTAGTCATACATGGAGAGCCCTCCGAAGTTATTTCCTGCGACACAAAATTACTTCCCTTAACAGAAAGAAGCGCACAGGAGGAAGTAATTTTTTGTCACGGGAAGTAACTTATGTGTCGCGGGAAGTAACTTTTTGTCGCGAGAAGTAACTTATAGGTCGCGGGAAATAACTTTTTGTCACGGGAAGTAACTTATATGTCGCAGGAAGTAACCTCGGAGGGCTCTCCATTTAACACTAAATGGAGAGCCTTCTCCGTTTAGCATTTGGGAAACTTTATTTTGGGCTGACGCCTGACGGACTCTGTTGAAACCTCCTACCTGAAACCATGTAGACGGTACTCCCTCCGTCCCACAAAGATCGTTCGTTTAGAAAATTTAGGACATGCTAGTAGTTGTGACAAATGACCTTGTTGCCCCTAATTAATCATACATTGGAATTTGAAAAGAGGCATCAAATAAGCATTTCATTGGTTCCATGTGTTTTTCAATGCAATATTTCCTTGGTACTTGATGTTAGTTTAATGAGAAGAGCATTTAATACGAGCTAAAAAAACACTCTTTGTGGGACAAAATTTGAAAGCTATATGAACAGTCTTTGCGGGACGGAGGGAGTAGCTTTTAAACCCTTCGATTATGACCTGCATAGATGGCTTCCATGTCAGCAGGTGCCCCAGGGTCCGTCCAAAAATTAATTGAGGCCAACGCTGCCCACACAGGCTGCCCGGTTTCGAGGTTACGCATCTGGCCAAGCTACGGCCTGGCCCATTATGAGTAGTTCGGTTGTGCTTGACTAGATTACGCTGCTGCTGTGCTTCTCATGTAAGCAGGTACTTAACTCTCTTCTTATAATTATGAACCTCATCCTGTACATTGCATTGGCCAAATCTGGAGATGGTCAACAGTCATATCCTACAGTGACCAGCCGCAGTTCCCATTTTTCATGAATCTTCCTAATGTAACGAAGGCGAAACATTTTATGCCTGTCTAAATTCTCCCCTGTTCTGCCAGTGAATATGAAATCCTTGAAGAGTATTGCAATATGACAGCTTTGTTGGTGATCATGCCCGCTTGCGGTGCGCCTGCATCTCTGCAGTTCTATTTCTGGAGACGAAACGTATCGGCTGTCACTGCTGAAATTCAAGAAGATGATCGTCGGTCTTGGACATACAACGGCTTTGTGGCAGGTGTTGGACGTGATGGTTTCAGCGCGCTGGAACAAGCCATCGACTACTTGATGGTCATCATGTACAAATGTACCGTCAAACAGGCTTACATATTTCATCAAAATCCTCAATAACTAGGCCACACTGACATCGATTTGCTCAGCAAACAAAAAAGAAGCGTAGCCGTGGAAACAATATTAGCATTGCTTCAAGAGTATTCAATGATCTCATAACAACATAATTAATCAATATAATATAACAGAGTACATTAACCGTTGCAAATTACACATAGTTTCAAATTCGTTCTCAGCAGTCAGCACACCAATCCATAGTCCAAACTCCACACACACATAGAGCTTGGTTTCATCTTTTTTAGAAAAGGGAATATATTTCAATATTCCAGCCTCTGTATAAAACTATGCATATAGCTGTTAGAGCTTGGTTTCATCTGGCAACTTGATTTGCCAATTATTTTACACACGAAACAAACCAAACAAACCCCAGCAAACCAGCACAAACATGGCATGTCCCTTGACAATCGTCAATAGAAGAAACAGAACACACTCAAACACAATGGCAGATACAAGTCATGCATCCATGACATGGAGTAAAACTCATTGGAATATATAGTTTGGAGAGGCACTGAGCTCTGGATATGAAGTGAGGCAGTTATCCAAGCTCACCTAAGGTAGCTTCTGATGATATGTTTCTTGGGTGATACAAACTCCGGTGGGGGCACATGCAAAAAGTAGTGGCTCTGCTCAGGAAGTCTCCACTGCAGCCTGCTCCACCAGTCATGCTCTCCGCTGACCTCCACCATTGACTTCGGATGTTCACTCTTCAGGAGTGGGAGACGGTGAAAGGAATGACAGCCTCGGACAAAGAGCTTCTCCCACTTTGGTGTTTCAAATTGAAACTTGATGTCATCATGGAAGTGCTGCAGCTGTGGCAGCTCCTGGAGGTAGATACTTTTGATGTTTGGGAGTGGAGAAGTTGCTACCTCATATTCAGCCACCGGGTACAACCTCCTTTCGCTGCTTGGTCGTGGAGCAGGAGGTTTTTGGTAGAAAATTGTCTTGAGGTTGGAGCAGAAGAGAATGACCAGAGTCTCCAGTGCAGGTAATGACAAACTACATGGGAAGAATTTCTCCAGCCGGGGGCAGTGCTCAAGGTGAACGTACTTCAGTAGCTTCAGGGTGATCAACTCAGAATATAACAGATCACTAGGCTCGAGAAAGGTCAATAGGTTATTTAGATTGGAGGCCTGAAATATCTGTAGGGATGGAAATACATCGTCGGCATGTATCAACTGTCCCGAATGCATTTTCATCACTACTTTCATTTCATGGCAGCGAACGAGCAGGCATTCTTCTAGGCACACCATGTTAAAATTGAGCTCCGTTAGGCATCTGATAAAAGCATCATCCGTAATGAACAGTGACTTGGTGACAGCGAGAATATGTCTTAATCCATCCGGGTGCCGATTATTTGCAGATATCTCCACATGGTGTTCTTTTGGCTTAAGTTCCATCATGCGCACGATGTTATCTACCTCAGAACAATGTACATCAGGATAAGGTGATTGCCTCTGGATCTTGGTATTTATCTTGTCATCATTCTTCTTTGGCTGCATGCCTGTCACAATACATGGTTTTACTTGGACACTGAAACATTGAAGAAATTCTCCTTCCTTAACTAGCTTGTTAGTAGCATCCGAGCTGAAGCTATGAAACATCCTTGAGTCTTTTATGTTGATCTGAGCCGTATTCGTAGTTTTCTGTCTCGCTAAACACCTGATGCCAAGGAAATCATCTTCAAAAGTCAACTGGTTATCATCACAATGATCCAAATAGAAAACCATGGGAAACCGGACCAGCTGATGCCAAGGGAATCTCTTAAAACAGGGGACATTCAGAAGAAGCAACCGCTTTAGCTGCGGTAAATTTGGGAGGTTGTGAGGAACCTCCTCAAGTGCTGTTCCAGACAGATCAACATCCTCCAGTGCTGTAAGATCATCACTGATATTTATGGTTTTAAGACTATTGCACCCATGCAAGGACAGGTAACGAATCCATGGTCCAGACAGTGTGAAGGTTTTGGTTAGGATGCCCTTGGATTTTGATCTCTTCCAAGGACTCCCATGTTTGTATGTAAAGATTTTTAAGACTTGATAGTAGTTCCCAAAAAAACTGAAGCCTTAATCTGCTGCAGTTGTAAATATGTAGCTCTTTGAGGCCTTTGGCGTCAAATAGACAAATAGTGACGTTGGGAATGACATCAATAGCATGTTACAGATCAGCTTGAGTGTATGCAGCCTTTGTATTGCTTGAAACATGTCCTCTGGAAAAGAAGTAATCTGAGTCCCCTCGACATGAAGGATTAGCAGATTAGATAGTTCGGCCATGGAAGGAGGCAGTTCTTTGAGATTGGAGCAATTACCAAGAATGAGCTCCTCAAGACTTGACATGCCATGGAAGAATTCAGAAGGCAGAGTGGAGACTCTGGAATCTGAAAGGTCGAGGAAGTGGAGATTGCTCTTGTTGCTGCCATCTTCTTGTGTTATCTGCAACAAAGGAACCCCATTCATATCAAGGACTTGAAGGTTTCCTAGATGTGCAAGTGGTGCAGTTTCTGCATCCTCAGGAGTTGAAGGTGGTTGAGATAAAGTCTTAAGTTGAGAGCAGCCTCTGAGTAAGAGCAAGTGAAGGTTCAGCACTTGAGAAAACCCAGAAGGCAGAGAATATATTGGTGTATACGATAGATCAAGGGGGCCTTTTACGGTGGACCATACCACCTCATACCACTATTGGAAAAGGACCAGTATGGAAGGATCTGACGGTTAAGATTAATTGTATAGCACTAGTGGTATGGGGTGGTATACATAGGTGGTATGATGGTACGAGGGTATCGTTGGTAGTTTTTTCTCGGTGGCATAAACGAAATATATGATTTATTCATTTCAAATTTTTTTCATTTCCCTCTCGTGGTATGGTCATTTTTTTCAAATTTCAAACGAAAAATTTTCATTTAAAATTTCAAAAACGATTTTTTTTCAAATTTTTGAAAAACGAAAATTTTATTTCAAATTTCAAGAACGATTTTTTGAAATTTCATTTCAAATTTCAAAAACAAACATTTTCATTTCAAATTTCAAAAATGATTTTTGTCAAAAATTTTCATTTCACTCTGGTGGCATGGCCAAATGTTTTTCAAATTTCAAAAACAAAAATTTTCATTTCCAATTTCAAAAACTTTCATTTCAAATTTTTATTGGTGGCTTAAACGAAATTTGTTTCTTGGCTCGATGTTGCAAAAATTACCTATTTAACCTTACTAAAAATAGCTATATACTGCATACCACCACCTACCGTAAAAGAACCCTAGATCAAGAACACGGAGATGGCTGTTCAACACTTATTGAAAGGAAATCCGGATGTATTTGAGCATCCTCTTAGAATTAGGGTGCACATTGTCATTTTTCCCTAGAAAAATATTACCTCCACCCAATCACGCCAGTCCCAGCTTATATGCCTGCCATCATCATTCATAAATGAGACCCATCTTAGTCGGCTGCTCTTGTCATCATCTACGAGTTCATCTTGTTGGAGTTTTAGAACACCCTCCGCTACCTTGGACACACCAGTGATGGCATCATTAGAGGATGACGTGGTTGCTGACCCTGAGCTTGTTGTTGGGGTATTAGAAACAGAATATATTGGCAGTAGTGAATAGTCCTGCAAAGCTTGAATGACGACCTTGCCAGCTTCATATGCAGACCTGTAGTAGTTGCTCTGTTTCTTGCTGGTGGCAGCTGGTATATCAGTGGGTCTTGTTGTTGAGAAAAGTAGGTCCTCTGCCACCCAACAGTGAACCAGTTCATCGAAGCTAATAGATGAGAGGGAATCTCCTTGCAGTGGATGGTAGAGGATACAATAATAGAAGCAGTGCTGAGCTACGTGTAACCAAAACTTGAGTCTCTTCCTTGAGGTATCTTGTGTATGGCCTCTTTAATCAACATGGCCCACTCTCGCTGGTCAAGATCAGGATAGTAATGATGAGTAACACCCTTAGACGTCATTCTGCGTTTCTCACGGACATCCTTTGATGTGGTTGATATGAGCCACCGGCCACGTAATGGTGACGGCCGTATGTTAAGAAAGGGTGTATTTTGAAGTCCAACTTCCCCAAAATTCACTATGCAAAAAGAAGATTTCCCATCACATCAAACATTACATCAAAAATGTCGGCACATGCATGAAGTACTAAATGTAGATGAAATCAAAAACTAATTACACAGTTTGGATGTACTTTGCGAGACGAATCTTTTGAGCCTAGTTAGACTATGGTAGGACAATATTTACCACAAAAAATGAAAAGTGCTACAGTGTTTTTCAGTTCGGAACAGTGCTCTTCAGCTCAAAATTCGTGCAAAATCTCAGAATTTTACATTCCAATTTTGAGATCTAAACACACCCAAAACCAACACGTCCAGTGAGACAGGAGCATGCATGTTTTCTACCACAAGTAGATGCCTCTTCACTTTCAGCGCTGCTCCGACCTTTTCATTCAATGGTGACCTATCTGGCTGATGGTCAAAGCTTGGGTCCCACTGACGATCCAACGGATCTGTTCCAAAAAAAACGAATGTAGCCCCGTCTGAAAGCCTGTCGCATCAGGTAGTCTGAGAGTCCTGTAAGCGTCAAGATCTTACCGCACCTTTGGTAAGGGTGTGTTTCGGTGATAAATGACAACTATATACTTGTGACTAACCTTTGTTTTGTAGCGGATTTATCTTTGGGTTATTATCATAAGTAATTAATGAAAAGAGACCCCTTAATTTGAATTAATGAATGATCAATGGACAAAGACTACAAGGCTAAGGACATTTCTAGTTCCGAGTGTCACAAGGAGATGATGGACGATCAATGGACAAAGACTACAAGGCTAAGGACATTTCTAGTTCCGAGTGTCACAAGGAGATGAATGACACTTGGATTTGCTAGTTTGTAGTGTTTGACCGTACTATAAAGAGGGGTTCACACTCGAGTAGCTTGACCATGCCAAATGTTATGCCATAATTATGTACTCTCAAGTTTCTTGGTCACTAAACAGCTCAAGACACTTATGGAAACGCTTTGGAAGCAAAAGACTCGAAGAAAAACTCAAAGAGGATTGAATTAGATGAGTTGATATTGAAAAGGGCGCGCCGGATCATCCGACGCCATCATTTTTAGTTGCACCGGATGATTAATGTGAAAGACTCGAGAATTCAACAGACACGGATGACATGAACCGCGGTGTATCGTGAAGCATCGGTTCATCCGATTACCTAGGGTTTGGTAACAGTGACAAATCAAGTCAAGGCCTTGACCGGATGAAGCAACGGTCAGTCGGCCGGTTCATCCGGCACGCATATATTTCTAACGAGACGCACCGAGTGAATACGCCAGACCGGATGAGACGCGACGTGGAGATTACCAGCGGTTCATCCGGCGACCCTGTTTATTCTACGCAGAGACATTTTGAGTGAAGAGGCTTCAGCACCGGATAAACCGATGCTACAACGGTGTGAGCGTCGGATGAAGTGGTACAGCGTTCGTGTTCAGCGGCTATAATTCGAGACACAGGTGACCGGATGAACGCGTGTCGAGGGGAACCGTCGGTTCATCCGACGGTACTACTTTTCAAAGGACTTTTGTAACGGCTAGCCTCCCTTGCTAGGCCTATAAATTGGATCCCCCTGCGTCTCTTGAGCTACCTTTTCCACTCTGAATTACTACTGCAGCCAAGGAGAAGGAGAGTTAGTGCTTTGATCATTTGGATTTCATCTTCCTAGCCAAGAGGGTTTCATTCTTGGTGATCAAGAGTTTCAAGGTGCTTTCATTGGCATAGCTGAGTGCATTGGTCAAGTGAAAGGTTGTGAGCTTGTTACTCTTGGAGTTTGACGGCTCCTAGACGGTCTCGGTGATTTGGGGTTCTTGGTGAGCTCTTGGAGATTGTGGGAGCCCCGGGAAGTTCTTGGTGTAAATGGATTGAGACCCACCATTCCGGAGATGGAGAAAGGGTACTCTTAGTGAGCACTCAAGTCTAAGTGGCTTGAGGGGGAGCAAAACTCTTTGTGAGTGCTCCAACATCGATTAGGGAGAAGCGTCAACTTCTCGATACCACGGAAAAAAATTCGGTTGTCTCGTGTCCTCCCTTTCTACCTTGTTGCACTTATTTCCGCATTTACCTTCAGCTCTTAAGTTCCTTCGCTTTTGTTCCCTCTAGTTTGCTTTGGTTGTTGCATATCTTGACTAGGGTGCTTTACACATGTTAGTGTGAATCTTGCTAAGGAACATTGTTGTTAGTGTGCTTAGTTGATAGGAAGAAACCTTTTTAGATGGGCAACACTAGAGATCTAGGCTAAGATTTGTTCCTTGTTCTAGAAATTTGAAGAAGGTCCATATTCAACCACCCCTTCTATAGGCCATTGATCCTACAAGTGGTATCAGAGCCTAGGCTCTCTTTTTGGTGGCTTAACCGCCTAGAGAGATGGGCAAGGGGAGTGGAAATAGCCCTCCCCAAGTTGGCGGGGAAACGGTTCACTTTTTGGGCGCATAGAATGGCTAGCTTTCTTCAAGCACAACACCATGATGCATGGACCACTACCATGTATCCCATGCCTAATGAACCCACTGAAAGTGAACTCAAGTGGAACTATCGTGCTAGGAACTTTATCTTTGAGACACTTAAGGAGGATTTGTTTGATAGAGTTTTTGCCTTGGATACCGCTCATGAGGTTTGGATGGAGCTCAAAACTATCCATGTGGGCAACAAGAAAATCCGTGAGGAGATGTATGAGTTGCTTAAGGTTGAGCTCAATGAGTTTACAATGAAGGATGATGAATGTGTAGAGGAAATGTACTCTAAGATGGGTGTTCTTATTCAAAATATCAATGCTCTCGATGTTGCTAACGTGTCCGAGCAGGAAATCATTTGGAAAATTCTTCAAAAGCTTCCCAGGCCCAAGTACAACATCGTGAAGGCACTCATCTTTGAGAAGGACTTTGAAACTCTCACCATCACCGAAGTTGTGAACAAGATTCGGTCTCATGAGATGTTCTTGATGGGTAAAATGGAGTCATCTTCCTCCACATCAAGCTCCAAGAAAGATCTTGCACTCAAGGCTAGTGACAAGACCAAGCCCAAGTCAAAGTCAAAAGCAAAGCCTCCTCCCTCTTCAAGTGAAAGTGAAGATAAGAGTGACTCAAGTGATGAAGATGATGGTGAACTTGCTTTCCTCATGAGGAGGACTACCAAAGTGCTCTCCAAGATTGGCAAGAAAGGCTACAACTATGATCCTAAGAAGAACAAGTTTCGCTCATCAAGAAGAAGTGGTGAAGGTGGCAAAAGGAAGTGCTACAATTGCCAAAGCTATGATCATCTATCATATGATTGTCCCAAGCCCGACAAGCGAGCGACAAGCTCAAGCAAGAAGAACAACAATGATGATGATGATGAGAAGGATGACAAGCACTCCAAGAAGGACTCATACAAGAAGAAGTCTTCTAGCAAGCCCTACAACAAGAAGAAGGGTGGTCATCGTTCTCTCTTGGCAAATGAGTGGATCACGGATGGTGAAACTTCTAGTGAATCAAGCGGAAGTGAAGATGAGAAGAACAAGAAGTTTGCGGTCTTGTGATCATGGATGATGAAGAACCTCCTCTTCCTCCACCACCTATGTGCTTCATGGCTAAACACTCCAAGGTGAGCGATAGTGAAGATAGTGACTCATCGGATAGTGATAATGAACTTTCACCTCAAGCTCTTAAGGGACTTCTAGATCAATACACCGACATGATCAAGAAACAAAAGAGTAAGCTCAAGGCTCTTGAAGAGACCCATGAGAAGCTTAAGCTATCCAATGATGAGTTGCTTGTGAAACACAATGACCTTAGCAAAGAGCATGAAGCTTTGGTAGTATCTAACAAGTCACTTAGAGATGACCACAACAAGTTACTTGATAAGCAAAATGAGCTAATCGTCAAACATGATGATATAACCGTGCTTAACAAGTCTCTTGAGTCAAGTCAAAAGATGCTTAAGAAAGATCATGTGGTCTTAGAGATGAAGTATCAAGAGATTGAGCTTGCTTATGAGGCTATTTGTGCTAGTGGGCAAGAAATTGCTAGAGATATCACTAAGACAAATGCTTCTACTTCTTGTGATGATTTGATTGAAGAACCTAAGATCTTGCTAAATGATGAGAATGTTGCCTCCTCTTCCAAGACTAACCATGATAGGGTGAAAGCACTTGAAGAGGAAGTAAGAAGCCAAAGATCTTGTGTGAAGAAAATGGCCAAGGGTGAAGGATTGCATAAGGAGATCCTCTATCACAATGCAAGAGATTATGGCACTAGGGGACTTGGCTCCTTCCCTCAACCCATCAAAGAAACTCGCAAGTCAAAGGAACTTTATGGGTGTTTTGTGAAGGAAGTTGGGTCTTATTGCCAATATTGCAAGATCACCGGTCATCACACAAGGGAGTATCCTTTACCTTCACGTTCTTCGCCTAAATTACCTTGCAACTATCGTTCCATGTTCAACAATAACCATTTCTTGTTGTTGAAGAATAGCAAGGGCAAAGTGGCGGCAAGGTTCATAGGGACCAAGGCTAAAGTGAATCAACCTAGGCAAATTTGGGTTCCCAAAGCTTTAGTAACTCATGTGATTGGACCCAAACTTGCTTGGGTTCCTAAATCTTCAACTTGATCTCTTTGTGTGTAGGTGAACTACAAGGCCGGGGGAAGTCATTGGGTTCTTGATAGTGGGTGTACTCAACACATGACCGGCCAAAGTAAAATGTTCACCTCTCTAGTGGATGATGCGGGGAATCATGAGCAAGTCACCTTTGGTGATAATTCTAAAGGAAGAGTTTTCGGTTTGGGTGACATAACCATTGCAAAAGATCTCTCTTTCCAATGTTTTGTTTGTAGACTCTTGTAGTTATAACTTGCTTTCCATTACTCAATTTTGTGATCTTGGCTTATCTTGCTTGTTTGATGATGAGGAGTTATCATTACTAACAAGAAATCTAATGAAGTTGTGTTCAAAGGTTTTCGCCATGGGAACATCTATCTTGTGGACTTCTCCTCTCATGAAGCAAACTTGACTACTTGTCTTTTCACCAAGACATCCAAGGGTTGGCTATGGCATCATCGTATTGCACATATAGGCATGAGTCAACTCAAGAAGGCTTTCAAAAGAGGTTTAGTTCTTGGTGTGAAGGATGTCACATTTGAGAAGGACAAGTTATGTGGAGCGTGTCAAGCCGGCAAGCAAGTAGCAAGTCACCATCCTATGAAGGCTTATGTATCTACCTCAAGACCTTTGGAAATCTTGCACATGGACCTCTCCTACTACATACAAGAGTCTTGGGGTAATCTCTATTGTCTTGTCATTGTTGATGATTACTCACGCTACACTTGGACATTCTTTATGGAGGACAAGAGCAAGACATTCAGGATCTTCAAGAACTTTGCTAAAAGGGCTCAAAATGAATTTGAGTCATCTATTGTGAAGATCCGGAGTGACAATGGATCGAATAATTACGGAACACTAATGTGAAGAATATTGTGATGAGCTAGGCATCAAGCATGAATTCTCTTCAACCTACACACCACAACAAAATGGTGTGGTAGAAAGGAAGAACAAGACTCTCATCACATTGGCTAGAGCTATGTTGGATGACTACAGTATCTCTCAAAGATTTTGGGCGGAAGCTATCAACACGGCGTGTCATGATTCAAATAGGGTGTATCTCCATCGACTACTCATGAAGACACCCTATGAGTTTCTCATTGGGAGGAAGCCCAACATCTCCTACGAGTCTTTGGGTGTAAGTGTTTCATATACAAGAAGAGGAAGCACCTAGGGAAGTTTGAGAGTAGGGTAGATGAGGGCATGTTTCTTGGTTATGCATCAAACTCCAAGGCATTTAGAGTATTCAACAACACTACATGTGCCGTTGAAGAAACATGTGACGTGGAGTTTGATGAATCTAATGGCTCCCAAGGAGATGGCTATTGTTGTGATGATGTATGAAAAGAACCTCTCCGAGATGCAATGAAGAAGATGGCTATTGGGGACATCAAGCCCAAAGAGGATGATAATGCACCATCTACTTCCCACAACCATGAAGACTCATCCTCTTCCGCTGATGACAATGATGATCATCAAAGAAGAACAAGACAAGAAAGCCCATCTTCCTCAAATGGACCACCTCCTACATCACAAGACACCCAAGATCAAGGAGAAGAAGAACCGGAAGTAGTGCAACCTCAAGACGAAACAACCACACTTGAAAGGCATACAAGGACTTCAACAAACCACCCCATCGATCTTGTCTTGGGTGATCCCAAGGGTGGTACACGTACTCACTGCAAACAATATGCTTCGTTTTGCAAACATCATGCATTTGTTTCTTTTGTAGAACCCACTACTATAGCGGAAGCTCTTGAGGACCCGGATTGGATCTTGGCTATGCAAGAAGAGCTCAACAACTTCACAAG
Organism: Cenchrus purpureus; assembly: GCA_022644695.1. Lineage (NCBI taxonomy): Eukaryota > Viridiplantae > Streptophyta > Magnoliopsida > Poales > Poaceae > Cenchrus > Cenchrus purpureus. The sequence continues at coordinate 213,566,780 of CP053466.1, read as the reverse complement.
AAATGAAGTTTGGGTCCTAGTAGAGCGCCCCAAGAACAAGAACGTGATTGGCACCAAGTGGGTCTACCGAAACAAGCAAGATGAACATGGAGTTGTGGTGAAGAACAAGGCAAGACTTGTCGCCAAGGGCTACTCTCAAGTGGAAGGCTTGGACTATGGAGAGACCTTTGCTTCGGTTGCACGTCTTGAAGCAATCCGTATCCTTCTTGCTTATGCCTCTTGTTACAAAATGAAATTGTTCCAAATGGATGTCAAGAGTGCCTTCTTAAATGGCTTCATCAATAAAGGAGTCTATGTTGAGCAACCTCCCGGTTTTGAAGATACCACACATACTAACCATGTCTATAGGTTGATCAAGGCTTTGTATGGACTCAAGCAAGCTCCTAGGGCATGGTATGAGAGGCTCCGAGACTTTCTCATCAAGGAAGGCTTCAAGATTGGAAGAGTGGACAATACTCTATTCACCAAGATCATCAACGGAGAGCTCTTCATTTGTCAAATCTATGTTGATGATATCATCTTTGGCTCTACCAATCTTAAAGTGTGCAAGGACTTTAGTGATCTCATGACTAAGGAATTCGAGATGTCTATGATTGGGGAGCTCAACTTCTTCCTTGGGTTTCAAATCAAGCAATTGAAGGAAGGACCTTCATCCATCAAGAAAAGTACACCAATGATATTCTCAAGAAGTTCAAGATGGATGATTGCAAGCCAATCAAGACACCAATGCCTACCAATGGACATCTCGACTTAGATGAGGGAGGTAAACCGGTTGACCAAAAGCTTTACTGTTCTATGATCGGCTCTCTTCTTTACCTTACCGCATCTAGGCCCGATATCATGTTTAGTGTTTGCATGTGTGCTAGGTTTCAAGCCAACCCTAAAGAATCTCACCTAAGTGCTTTGAAAAGGATCCTTAGATACTTAAAATACACACCTAGCATTGGCTTGTGGTACCCCCATGGTGCTTGTTTTGAGCTCTTGGGTTATTCGGATTCGGATTTTGCCGGATGTCGAGTAGACCGTAATAGCACCTGGGTGGGTGCCATTTGCTAGGTCGATCTTTGGTTGCTTGGTCCTCTAAGAAGCAAAACTCCGTGGCCTTATCCACCACGGAGGCGAAATACATTTCCGCCGGGGCTTGTTGTGCTCAAATCCTCTATATGAAGCAAAGCCTCTTGGATTATGGTGTGGTTCTAGATAGGGTTCCTCTCCTTTGTGACAATGAAAGTGCCGTAAAAATTGCTAACAACCCGGTTCAACACTCGCGCACCAAGCACATTGATTTCCGCCATCACTTCTTGCGAGACCATGTGGCTGAAGGCGATATTCTCCTTTGTGGTGTTCGCTCCGAGGAGCAATTAGCGGATATATTCACTAAGCCTCTTGATGAAAACACCTTTTGTAGGCTAAGGAGTGAATTAAATGTGCTTGAGTCTAACATCATGTGATGCTTGTCATATAGTTTGCATTTGCATATGTACATGATGTAGGGGCTTGTCTAACCTTGTTAAGATAGTGGTGAGTATGGGTCTTGCTTGAGCCGGTGGTTCCAAAGTTTCGCTCAAGGCATGTTGAAAGGCTCACCATGAGTAAGCTTAACAAGGGTTCAAACTTGGCAAGACAGTTTATCTTTCCGCTTTGCATCTTTACTTGTCATATAGTATGCATTCATGTTTAATTTCATGCATTTGTTCTTGCATAGCATTGTGTGAGAGGTGTCACAAAGGAAAATCACACTATGAGAAAGTTGCTTAGCGTTCAATGCAAATCAACATCTCCAAAAGTGTGCTAAGACAAATGATGGTGCTTAATGCCTATTGAGTTATGTCCTAACGAGCTTAAAGTTTCTATCTCTAAGTTCAAAGGCAATGACTCATACATTCCCTTTTGGATCTTATTCGCCTATTTTTCTAAAAATTTATAAGGTCTATCCCTTGTAGGAATCTATGGTGTATATACTCTATTTTGCAAAGGAGTGCTTGAGGGTGAGGTTGTCACCGTGATTGATCCAAAATGTGCTTGTGTTGGCTTGTGTGTGCATTTGTCGGATCAAAAATGAGCTTTAGCGCCATCGGATCATCCGATGGCTTTGCCCATATCGTTACACCGACGTACCGCTTGCTCATCCCATCTGCGTGGCCCCACATGTCATATCCCTCTATTTCAAATCTCAAACCTGGCCGCCGCCCGCCTTGCCGCCACGCCACAGCCTGGCCACCACCTTCCGCCGCTCGCCCGCCCTCCTGCATTGCCACCTCCGCCACGTCTCCGCCGCTAGCAGCCTGGTTCCGCCGCCCGCGCTATTTAGGCCACGCCGCACTCGCTGGCCGCCTCGATGCGCAGGTCAAGGCCTCGCTGGCTCCCCGCCCGTCTCGCCGACCTCTTCGGGTGAGCACCCTCTTTTCCCCTCTCATCTTCAGTTCTGTTTTGTGGGAATTGGTGTTTCAGGAATTAGAGCTAATCTGAGTTTACATCTTGTTCTCATTCATTTGATCAATTTGCTCCTTTTATTGCTAAAATCTCATGTTTTTGAGCACTCATGCTCATCGCTCATGCACCTGTTTGCACCTGCTCATGTCATCTTTCTAGATCACATGTCTGCCATGTGCTTTGTTTCATGCCATGCTCATCTCTAGGACTTTGAGTTTTTGAGCCACTATTTCATGTCTTTTTACATATCTCTCACCTCATTCATGCTCTGCACACACACACATCTTGTGCACATAAGGACATACCTAGACTTCACCTTCTTTATCATGTGACATGATCATCTCCTAGGTTCCATGCTCAGGCTCTATCTACTCATATGCTTTGCTTAAGGACCCCCTCTTTAGTTATTTATCTCGTTTATATACTTTGCTCGCCATTCTATAATCTTCCATCGTTTCTCTGACAGATGGCAGGCGACAAGAGGAAGGGCAAGGCCGTTGTTGAGCCGAAGAAGAAGAAGAGCAGACAGGGAAAGGAGTGGGAGCGTGTGCTCCAAGTGCCCGACACCGAGGGTCAGCCACAGAGGGGCATACGGATCGGCAGCGGCACGTGGTCGGGGAGCAGCCCCATGAGCGCAGTGTTACGGCTGCTCAGCCGCATCGGTACCCGGCTGCATGCAGACAGAGTCACCTTCTTCTGCACCACGTACCGGTCCTCGGACTCGTGGTGGACACACTCAGGCTCAGCCGACTCCGAGGCAGAGGAGGACAGTAGCAGAGCAGTAGGTGGAGCAGGATCAGGAGGATCACTCTAGAGAGGGACCCGAGATCCAGGTGCTGCACGTGAGGCCTTGGGTCTATCTCCGTGATCCGAGGAGCCTTCGGTCCAAGATCCGAAGCTAGGTTCGTGAGGAGGACAGTGGTTCCCTCCTCGAGAGAGAACTGACCCCGGTTGGACCATTCTTCAGGAGAGCTTCTATGCCTCCTATGTCGTGAAGGATCACAGAGCGACAGGATGCTGGATGGACACTGAGGGCGGCTGGAGTCCCGATACTCCCACACTTCGACTACCTACCGGGACTTGCAGCTCTGGTCAGTGAGAGGCCACGTTACGTGCAGTGGGTCGAGTGTTCTACTTGGCTCACGTTGAGGATGCCCGGCTCTCGATCGTTTATGTTTATGGGGCAGCAGTCACTCACTGAGAGGGATAGCGAGTTCCTTGGGGTTCGGTCGGCGACACTCGATTCACCACTTGGCCTACCCCGACGTTGAGGCCCTCGTGCTCACTCTCCTATTGTACCTCCACACAGGAGATCGCTTCTTGTTCCAGCAGCCTTTCTCCCCAAGACCCCCTCGGACCCCTCGATGATTGACACGTGGCACGTGAGGCCTACGTGGTCCATTTTGCACTCGGGAGGTCCCTTCTCTTGTGATGGGGAATGCAGTCGATCACCGAGTCCAAAGAAGGCATACTTTATATCATGACTCACCGGCCATTCGACATTGTTGATATTCTTCGAGTGAGATCGAGGATGCTATTATGGATGGGATGGGGATGACACAGTTTCCCCTTTGCTCACCGGATCAGTTGGATGCTCTCTGGAGTCTCGAGATATATCTACATCTTGGAGCGTTCTCGACGTGTTCAAGACATATATCAGCCGGATGCGAGGAGGCAGGGACCTGTGGGACGAGACGGCAGCAGGAGGACCTCAGGCTGCGTGAGGCGTGGGGACGAGGCCTCGACGACGAGCTTTGCTCTAGCCGAGGGGCCTATGCCTGCACTGCCACCGACGAGGAGGACTCGAGCGAGGATGAGGACTTTGAGCCCGAGCCAGACGTTCCGTGTCGTGCTCATGACGACGAGGCTCAGTTTGCTGGGACAGAGAGGCCGAGTCAGCCGATTCCACCATCTCCACCTCTGTCACTCACCCCCGATGCCTTAGCTTCGTGATCCGATCCCTTTGGCCGACCAGTCAAGGCCACGATGGAGATTCAGCGAGATGCATAGCTGAGAAGAGGAGGCACAGCAGTTATACTAGATGGTATACGCCGGGCAGGGAGGCACAGCAGTTCGCAGCGTTGGAGGCTTAGAGGCAGCAGCTAGCAGCACTGATGATGACCGCCGGATGTTCTCGTTCATGTCCACTTGCTTGGGTCGCTCTTTCAAAGACACGGGCTTGACTTCACACTCCCGACCCAGCAGCTCCTGAGCCGAGCCATATTTCAAGACCTCCGTCCATGGTGAGCCTCCCTATCCCGATGGTCTCGATCTCAGCTTCACCACTCCTTCCGTCAGGGACGTTCACCACTCAGCAGCTCTCGACTCCATAGATGACCACACTACTTGAGCAGCTCAGGTGACGCTCTCGTCGACTCCTGATGTCTTCCTTCCCGACAGACCACTGATCTTTGAGACACCGTCACGACCTTCTCTGGGGTTCACCTCGCCCATGCCTTCCATGGCTACTCCTCAGGCAGAGCGACTCGATCAGGAGGATACCACACTTCGCTCTATCACTCAGCAGATCGAGTCCGAGATGGCAGCTGTGAGCTCTTAGGTGCTTCCCACCTCTACCGGCACCGACAACCGTATCTTCGCCATCCTTCGCCACGATCTTCGAGCTGTCGGGTTCGAGTCCGATGACGGTGACACCTCCGTACCACGTCCGCTCCTCGCCCGGCACCACCGTGACACGCCGACTTCTCCTCCACCTCAGTGTTTGGGACCCTTTTTGGTGCTTGTTGCGAAAGGGGGAGATATATAGGGGGAGTAGAGATAGGGGGAGCTTGGGAGTTTGTTTTGAGAGCTTTTTGTGCCCCTTGTATATTTTGTGGAGTTCATGATGAGACATGTATTTGGATCTTGTGTACGTTGATGGTTTACATGTCTACTCATGCTTGTGTGTTTGTTTAATTAATGCAAGTGTGCTTGTGCTTATCTCTTTCATGCATTAGTTGTTGAGTAATACGCTTTAATTTCAAATTTTCGTGTATCTCTACTTGTGTTGTCATCTATCACCAAAAAGGAGGAGATTGTAAGCATCAAGGCCCCACCGCACCTTTGGTAAGGGTGTGTTTGATGATAAATGACAACCATATACTTGTGACTAACCTTTGTTTTGTAGCGGATTTATCTTTGGGTTATTGTCATAAGTAATTAATGAAGAGAGACCCCTCAATTTGAATTAATGGATGATCAATGGACAAAGACTACAAGGCTAAGGACATTTCTAGTTCCGAGTGTCACAAGGAGATGAAGGAGACTTGGATTTGCTAGTTTGTAGTGTTTGACCTCTATAAAGAGGGGTTCACACTTGAGTAGCTTGACCATGCCAAATGCTATGCCATAATTATGCACTCAAGTTCCTTGGTCACTAAACAGCTCAAGACACTCATGAAAACACTTTGGAAGAAAAAGACTTGAAGAAAAACTCAAAGAGGATTGAATTGGATGAGTTGAAATTGAAAAGGGCGTGCCGGATCATCCGACGCCATCATTTTCCGGATGATTAATGTGAAAGACTCAGCAGAATTCAATAGCACCGGATGAACCGACGGTGTATCAGCAGAAGCATCGGTTCATCCGATGACCTAGGGTTTGGGCAGGACAAATCAAGTCAAGGCCTTCAGCACGGATGAAGCGACGGTCGAGGAAGGTTCATCCGGCGCGACGCATATATTTCTAACAGAGACGCACCGAGAGAACCTGCTTCAGCACGGGATGAACCGACGCACGTGGAGATTACCAGCTGTTCATCCGGTGACCCTGTTTATTCTACGCAGAGACGTTTTGATTGAAGAGACTTCAGCACCGGATAAACCAATGCTACAACGGTGTGAGTGTCAGATGAAGTGGTACAACGTTCGTGTTCAACGGCTATAATTCGAGACACAGAGTGACCGGATGAACCGACGTCGTCAGGGGGAACCGTCGGTTCATCCGACGGTACTACTTTTCAGAGGACTTTTGTAACGGCTAGCCTCCTTGCTAGGCCTATAAATTGGACCCTGCCTCTTGAGCTGCCTTTGCCACTCGAATTACTACGCAGCCAAGGAGAAGGAGAGTTAGTGCTTTGATCATTTGGATTTCATCTTCCTAGCCAAGAGGATTCTTTCTTGGTGATCAAGAGTTTCAATGTGCTTTCATTAGCATAGCTGAGTGCATTGGTCAAGTGAAAGGTTGTGAGCTTGTTACTCTTGGAGTTTGACGGCTCCTATATGGTCTCGGTGATTTGGGGTTCTTGGTGAGCTCTTGGAGATTGTGGGAGCCCCGGGAAGTTCTTGGTGTAAATGGATTGAGACCCACCATTCCGGAGATGGAGAACGGGTACTCTTAGTGAGCACTCAAGTCTAAGTGGCTTGAGGGAGCAAAACTCTTTGTGAGTGCTCCAACGTGATTAGGGAGAAGCGTCAACTTCTCGATACCACGAGAAAAAATTCGGTTGTCTCGTGTCCTCCCTTTCTACTTTCTTGCACTTATTTCCGCATTTACTTTGACCTCTTAAATTCCGTCGATTTTGTTCCCTCTAATTTGCTTTGCTTGTTGCATATCTTGACTAGGGTGCTTTACACATGTTAGTGTGAATCTTGCTAAGGAACTGTCAGGGGGTGAGACCTGGATAGATCCGCTAGGGGGTTGCCCTAGTGGTTTGCAGGTTAATGGAGGATCGGGACCTAAGAGCGTAGGTGGTTATGCACGGAGCTAAGCGAGTATGGTGGCGAAAGAACAGGGAGACAAGGGTTTATGGTTCAGCCTCGGGAGTAAAACCCTACGTCCAGTTGTGGTGGATTATACGAGGTTGCAGATGAGTTCTCCCTGTGCATGGAGCCCTAGGCCGCCTTATATGGGGGGACAGGCTAGGGTTTGCATGCGTAGGTCGGTTGACCCGTGTCGGGGTCGGTTACAACTGTGGGAAGATTATTTCCCGGATTACAAGGAGTATCCCGTGATACTCGGAGCTACAGGCGGCGCGCCAGGTCGTCGTGTCCTTGTCTTGCACGCCAAGGCTTCGCGGGTCTTCCGGGAGCTTGACCAGGTCGCTGGGCCCACTTGTAAGGTCGGCGAGTCTTTTGGAAGGTCGGGCCCACTTGTCAGGGGCCTCTGGGACCCTGGCCGGTGGGGACCCATGGGTACCCATGTCTCTCAAGCCCCCGATCGACGTGTAGGCGTAGCGGTCGAGGTGTGGTCGTGTCGAGGAGTAGCAGGGCGCGGCACCGTCGAGGTCGTGAAGGGTGCACGGGGATCAAAAAGAAAGAAACCCCTCCGATGCGCGCACAAAGTTGAACGTCGAGCTTCTGGGTCGAAGTGCCATGAGGTCGAAGTGAAGACGAGGCGTAGATCTTGCAGAACCGCCGACCTGACCTGAGTCAGGAATGTTGTAGTAGCAGCCACGACCTTCAGAAAGGTCATCAAGCCTACCAGGGGTAGGTCGAGCAGAGATGTGATGGAAGCGGGCTTCCATTACGTCGAGGCGACCTGAAGAAAATAGTGCATCAAAGATGCACTAGTGTAGTAGCCCCCGAGCAGTAAAGCGACCAGGATGGCCGGTTTGATGCTCCAAAAGAAGAAGAGAAAAAGAATGTGAACCTACGACCTTCCGCTGGGGAAACTGATGCTCTTGTAGGGTCGACGCTAGAAGACAAGAGCTCCAGAATCTTGCAGAAGGTAGCAGGTGATTGGTCTGTCACAACCAGAGGCACGGGTGCACTGTACGGTCACGGACCAACATACTCGTGAAGCACGGTGTTGTCACCGCGAGAAGACAAAGCTGCCTCGGTGCGGTCCGTAGGGGTCAGCGCCGGCGATGCCTTTCACAGGCGAATAGTAACCTCGTGCTCCACGAGGGTACAGTGCCGTCGAGGATAAGGACGCCGTGCAAGTAAGATTTGATGCGGATGCCTGCCGGTATAAATAGGTGCCCAAGGCTTGAAGCAAGCCGCACCAATCTTCAGAGGGGATCCGTGATGACCCAATGTAGTAATATTGCCACGCCGTGGGCTTGTGTTCGCCCACCAGAGTGTAGAGGTGATGTAGTTCATGCTTGGAGCTAGAAGAATGCTTGCGAGGCTCGAAGACCTCTATCGTTCTTCTCCCAAATTTCACCGAGGAGCCCTGGAAGGAGTATGAAGCAGCAGTTGCATCGTCGGCCCTGACACTTTGAGGCCTGATGTGATGCTGGTGAGCACCGCGCTCCACCCGGCGAGGTTGGTGTTAAAGCTCGGACCTTCTGCAATCTTGCCGCAAAGATCAGACTTGATGCCGGGCGCCGCAGAGACCTGGTGCGCGAGTAGAGGTGGTCGGTGGCAGCTGCCTCCACGGGTCAGAGGTCGCCGAGTTGGCCCTGCCGCGAAGAAAGCTATGCGACAAGCCTTGTTAGTGTAGACTTAGTCGTGAAGCACTTTGGAAGGTAATTCAGACCCTTTAAGATCTTTGTATCTTGTAATTTGGCCAAGGGCCAAACTCCTGTAGCTTATGAAGTCAGTAAATATAGTTTTGCATGAGCGGTGTCATGGCTTTAATAGTTTATAAGGGCACCCGGGCTGCAATGGTACGGATACCAAGGTCTCAAAGCAGGTAATTAGCACGCCGACCTTCGTGAGGCCTTCCGTGAGATAGGAGCCCGTGTCGCACAGGTCGGCAGCCGGCAATGCAATGACACAACGCAGTAGTCAACACAGGAAACCTGGGTGCATGTGCGACCTAGGAGGCAGCAGGGCCTTAGCGACCTCGGGGAGGTGCCACTTGACCAAGAGGTCGCCAACGTGCAGCGGAGCCATTAAGCACGGGGCCGTTGGTATAGCCATGAAGGCAATGTAATAGGTAGCAAGACCTTAGCGACCTCGGGGAGGTGCTACTTGACCCGGAGGTCGCCAACGGGCAGTGGAGCCCAAGGGTACGAACCCGAATCGTGAAAGCTGAGGCGACCTACCAAGCGGTAGTACCTGTCGACCTTATGAAGGTGTTGTCATGGACCCGGAGGTCATCAGAGGCCAAGAGACCTTAAGGAAAATTGTGGGAAGGGGGCTTGAAGTAAGGCATAGCGAGTCCATGGACATCAGGTCGTTGGGCGCAAAACCAACGGGCATAGATTCCCGCACGGCTCGAGCCGTTACTGCCTGTTGCCATTAGGCCGAAGTAGCCGTTATGCGATGTATCTGTTGGGTCGCCGGTGATGTCACCAAATTCGAGGGGGCATTTGGACCGCCGAGGCCCACCAGACCGACGCTGCCCGATTATAAAGGTCGAGTGAGGGGTCGAGGACCCCACTGCTTCCATTCCCCGCAAGAGCTAGGGTTCCCAATTCGCCACCGTGTCGTGGCGCCAGTAGATTCGCCGGCGCCGCCGTGCTTAGATCCGCCTGTGCCCGGGCCAGAAAAGAGTGGTATTTAGAGCTAGATCCACTGGCTTCGAGGAAGAAGAGATGGCCCCAGAGGTTGCGCCAATCCCGGAGAAGGTGTGGGAGCACTCGACGGTGACGGAGGCGCAACTCAAGGAGCTGGTGGAGCGCGGGCTACTGAAGACCAGGGAGCAGGTGGGGTGGAGGCCCGCCGCGTGGCGTTCCCTCGAGGGAACCGGAGACCGTCGCCGCCGTCGTCACGCCGTCGGCCGGCTTTGGTGTCCCAGGCGACTTCTTCCACGCTTCTCCACTTCTACCGCATCGACCTGGTGCACCTCGTCCCCCACGCCATCACCACGGTGTCCTCCTTCATCCACCTGTGTGAGGCATACCTGGGGATACCACCACATTTCGACTTGTGGCGGTATTTCTTCAAGGTGAAGAAGACCGGGAAGAACGGGCGTCGTCGGCCGTGGTGGGCTTCATCCGCCGTCACATGAAGACGGTGTACATCGACATGGAGTTGCCGGACAACACCCAGCCCGGGCTGGGGCTGGTTCTATCGACAACCCCAAGCCCGCCGCCAGGCCAGCCGGGGCTGGCACACCCCGTGCTGAGTGGACCAATCAGCTGACGTCGCGGGAGATGGACGCCGTCAAGCTGCTGCTGGAAGACCTCAAGCAACGGAAGGAGGAGGGGCTGACCGGTGGAGCGGTGGCCATTAGCTTCAGTAGGAGGCTCTTTGAAGCCGATCAAGATCGGGTGCACCCGCCTACGAGTCTTGAGGGGCAAACCGACCGACCAGCGTGCAGCGAAGGTCTCAAGCAGGAGATGGTGGCGCGGGTGAGGGAGCTCTTCAACAGGGTGATCCGGAACCGGACTTGCCCCAAGGCATTCTCCCTCACGCGGCTCGCAGACGTGGTATGTTGCTGATCAACCTTAGTTTCTTTGTTGTTGTTGTATTCCTCTTGTCTTTGAGCGAAGGCCATGTTTCACGTCGTGAAGGCCTGTGTCCGGCTCCCTCGCGAAAGAAGGGGAGTGCAGTTTCAAGGTCCGAGTGGCGGAGGACGTGAGGGCTCTGCCACCGGAGTTGTTGGAGAACTACCTCTCCGACTCATCGGTCGGGGGTAGCGATGATGAAGATCCGCCCATGGCGAGCTCCGCGCCGATGACTCGTCATACGCGGCAGGCCACCGCACAAGGGCGCACAAGGGCGTCAAGATCATCTCCGCCACCATTGAGGCGGAGAAGAAGAAGAGAAAGAGGAAGATCATCACCGCATCGTCGGAGACAACAACGACTGACACCGAGGTCGTCTACAAGGAGCGTGACGATGCGGGGTCGCGCGATGCCGCCGGAAGGTCAGGCGACGTGGCGGCCGTTGGAGAAAGCAATGTCCCACCCGCGGCTGCCGGCGGCAGCGAGCAGGCCGAGCGGAGCTCGTGAGAGACCAAGGGTCGCAGAAGAAGCCAAGGCGGGCGCCGCCCAAGCCAATGTCGATGAAGCTGAAGACTGGCAGCGGGTATGTTCGCTGATCTTGATTTGTGATGTTTTTCATCTTTGGCGGGTGTGTTGAGTAGGTCGGTGCTGCCGAACATGTACACCTTGTGCAGGTCGACTCCTCTAGTTTACAGCAAGAGAACGCTCGAGGTCAAGAGGCCATTGAAGGTCGGAAGGTCGGTGGGCAGCCGCGATCAAAGCGACCTCGGACTTCACCAGTAAGCCCTCTGAGACCGTGGAGATGACACCATCGGGACCAGCTAAGGTCGTTGCGGAGGTCGCTTGGCAGTGGAGGGAGCATGCGCCAACAGACCCTCAGGAGTAAAGTCTCGGCACGCAATCTTGAAACCGTCGGTAGTGAAGCCGACGAGGAACCTTGCCTCTATCAAGGCACTCCGTGGGAGGACGACGTCTGGGCCGACGCCGAGGACCTTGAAGATTTCAAGGCGGCGCAGGTGACCATTGGCAGGACGCTCGCGGTAAGTTTGCATTATCTTTGGAGCAGCATCTTGAGTTCGCTCCAACGCGTTGTTTTAACAATCTCAATGAGTTGTTGCAGACTCTTCTTGAGGCGTCGCAAAGGCGACCACTGAAAGAGGGCGCCAATCTCCACGGTGAGGCGGCCCGGAGGCCGTGCCGAGCCAAGGCGGAGGCCGAAGGAAGTGAGGAGCCTCAAGGACGAGGCAATCTCGAAGGATCAGGCCATCGAGGCCTTGAAGCGGGAGCTTGAAGGCTGGCGGGCGAAGGAGGCGGAGGGCACGAAGGTCGCCATGCACAGTACGTCGTAGGATGCCCTTGTGTTGTTGTAAAAGCACATCGTGCTGACCCGCTCTTGACCTCGGCGGGTGCAGAGGCCAAGAAGAGGGAGGCTGCCTTGAAGAAGGACCTCAAGGAGTCGAAGGAGCAGGTGAAGATCCTCAAGGAGAAGCACAAGGAGGTCGTCGCCAGTGAGTTATACTTCACCCGTAAAGCTGCTTATGAATTTGGGGCACGCAGGGATCTAGAGATCGACCTTGGCCGGGCGATGCAGACCCTTATTGATCATCAAGAGATGACTGCAGATATGGAGAAGGAGCTGGACGACCTCAAGGAGGCCGCCGAGTACCTCGTGGACGTGTACGCCCCTAAGGTCGAGGGCGAACCACAAGGGCTCGTCGAGCGGTTGGATGGTGCGGTAGGTCGCATAAAGACCTTGCTGATGGACGGTGGCAAGCTTGCGCGCTACCGCTACCGGGTGAAGCACCACGAGCTGTCGTTCGACCTCGAGAGGGTCAAGGACGAGATCGACCTGGCGCAGGTGGTGGATAGCGAAGATATCCAGGCCGCCGCGGAGGAAGTTATGAAGACGATAGACCTGCAGGGGTAGCTTAGTAGTGGTAAATAGTTAGTAACAATGACGGGTCACAGACCTTTTTGATGTAATATAAACATTTGCATGAATGAAAAAGGCATGTTAAGTTATATTTTTGTGGTCCCTTATTTGACTTTGTATACTCGTTATAAGAACGCGAAGGTAACAAAGTTGCGAGACCCCTTTTCCTCCGCTTACCCAACTCAGAGGAGGAACGGCTTACCGACCACACGGCTCGACGTTGGAGACTTAGGTGTGGCCGGCGCGCGGAGGGGGTCAGGGACCCAAGGTCAAGCAACCCCGCGACCTAGGAATGCTTATAATTTTGTATAAGAAGCTGTGATAAGGAAACACTGGTGGATAGAAAGTTAAAGAACCCCAGGTCGAGCGACCCTTAGGTTGGCAGAGCCAAGCCCCCGAGCGTGAAGGGCCGAGCTTAGAGCCAAGCCCCAGAGCGTGAGGGGTCTGGTTTGAAGCCAAGCCCCTGAGCGTGTCGAAGGGGAGGGGTAAACAGAAAACAAACAAGTTGAAAGAAAAATCTTTTTATATATATTGAATTACAAATGGTAGAATACATAGCTTTATTGTGATACAATGCAACTAAGGATAGAAGCGACGTAAGTGCTCGATGTTCCGGGGGTTAGGAACACCCTGGCCATCGGCCCATTGGAGGCGATAGGTCGCCGGTCCAATGACCTCCTTAACTATGAAGGGCCTTCCCAAGGTGCAGAGAGCTTGTGCATGTCCTTGGTGTTCTGGATCCGCCGCAGGACTAGGTCGCCGACGTTGAAGGAACGCTCCCGCATGTTGCAGTTGTGGTAGCGACGTAGCTGCTGCTCATGGTGAGTGTTCCTCAACACTGTCGAGGTCGAGGCGGCGTGTTTGCTCTACTTCTCCTTCATCGAAGTCTTTGGATGCGAGGGGCACCAGAAGGCCACATCGGTGGGGAGGATAGCCTCGATCCATAGACCGGGAAGAAGGGTGAGTACCACATGGCCGAGCTGACACAGGTCCTGAGACCCCCGGAGGCGTGAGGGAGCTCACGAGAGCCACCTTGTGGCGTGAGGCGTGAGCCGTCGAAGATCACGATCTTTTATGGCACTGTGGGACCATGCCGTTGGCCCGCTCGACTGGCCGTTGCAGGGGTGTGTGCCAGGGAGTAGTATACATCGATCGGTGTCTTGACGAAGTCCCAGTCGGCTCCTGAAGGCCGTGCCAAGGTCGGTGACGATCCTATTTGGCACCCAGGCGATGGGTGATCTCCTCGATGAATTTGGTCGCTTCTTTCGACGTGATGCGGATACGGACGGACCTCGATCCACTTGGTGAACTTATCCATCGCCACCAGTATGTGCTTGTAGCCGCCAGGGGCGGTCTTGAAAGGTCCCACAGAGTGGAGACCCCAAACTACGAAGGGCCACGACGGAGGATGGTCCCGATGGCCTGGCCGGGAGGTCTTGGCTAGCGAAGAAGCACCTTGCAGCGTACAAGTTCTTGGGCGTCAGCCAAGGCCGTGGGCCAGTAGAACCCAGACCTGAAGACCTTGCCCACCAGGTTGGCGGAGGCGGCGTGGTTGCCACACTCACCGCCGTGGATCTCATCCAGAGCACGAGGCCCTCGGATCGTGGATGCACTTCATCGATTACTCGAGAGGCGGACCTCCGGTAGGTTCCTGACCGGCGGCGGCGTGGTTGGCGCTCGCCTCGTGATCTTTTCTCGCTCTCGCCTTGTCCTCGGTACTCGATGCTCGAGGAGGAAGGCAATGAAGTCGAGTGCCGGTCATCTTCGGCGTCGACCATGAGGATCTCGCGGCCTGCAGGCGAGGTGATCTCGTCATCAGGCGACTCTAAGTCAGGGATGAGCTTGATGGATGGTTTGCAAATCTGGCGACACACCGGCGGAAAGCGCGCTTGGAGCCAAGCTTGGAGAGGACATCGGCGCGACATTGTTGTTGCGGCGGGCGTGGTGGAACTCGAGCCCTCAGTGGCGCTCGAGCTTGCGCACTCGGCCTGATGGGCATCCATGGTATCCTTCCGGCCCGGGTCTTTCTTGACTTGGTCGATGATGACCTTGGAGTTGCCGTAGGCCAAGAGGCGCTTGATCCCAAGGGAGGCGGCGTCACGGGCCCGTGGATGAGGGCCTCGTACTCGGCGCCATTGTTGGACGCCTTGTAGTGGATCTGCGGGGCGTGCTTGAGGTAGTCGCCCTTAGGGAGATGAATAGAACTCGCGCGGCTCCTTGAGGTTGAGGAACCGTCGAGTACATCTTCAATGCTCGGTCGCTCCGTGGTGGAGGCTGCTGGATCTCTGTCCACTCGAGGGCAAGTCTGCGATGACTTGGGACTTGATGGCACACGAGGCGAGAATTCCGTCGAACTCACCTGGTTCGATGGACCATGACGACGCCCGGAGGTGTCACGACTCGTAGGATCTCACCAGGGAAAGGCCGAGACGCGACCTTGATTTTGTGGGCTTGGAAGTAGTGCAGCTTTCGCGAAGTCATGAGTGGCGTAAAGCATCTTACGGGGCTGGCTGTACCTAGTTTTCTTTGTCGTCGGGACCTCGCTGATGTAGATAGATAGGGAGGGTAAGGTCACCCCTCTTGGTCGCTCGCCACCGGACCGGACCACCACCGGGGTGGTAGCCGAGATGTAAGCGATAAGGGCTCCTTGGGGTCGGGGCACCATCACCGGAGTGTCGTGAGGAAGGTCTTGAGTTGCTCAAGAGCTTGGTCGCCTCCTCGGTCCAGACGAACTTGTCGCCTTTTTAGCAGCTTGAAGAAGGGCGGGCCTTTCTCTGAGCTTGCTAATGAATCGGCCTAAGGCCGCCATCATGCTGTGAGCTTCATGGCGTCCTTCTTGCCGGTGGGTCGCTTCATCTTGAGGATGGCATCCACCTTGGTGGGGTTGGCTTGATGCCCGGTTCTTGACCATGAAGCCCATGAGCTTGCGGACGGGACACCAAGGCGCACTTCTCAGGTTGAGCTTCCAGCGATAAGTGCGGAGGTTGGCGAAGGTCTCTGCGGTCGCTATGAGCTTGTCCTCATGGGTGGTCTTGGCGACCACATCGTCGACGTAGGCTTCTCGTTCTTGTTGATCTGGCTGACCGGACATACATGTTGTTCGGTAGGTCGCGTTCTTGAGGCCGAAGGTCATGGCCGTATAGCAATAGATGCCATGGGGCGTTATGAAGCTTCTTGTCTTGGTCGGAGACCTTGAGGCTATCTGGATGATACCACGAGTAGCGATCGAGGAAGGAGAGGAGGGCGCTCCGGCCGTGGAGTCCACGACACAGTCGATTCGCGGAAGAGGAAGGGGTCTTTAGGGCAATTACTGTTGAGATCGGTGTAATCGATACACATTCTCCATTGACCGGTTTTCTTTGGTACAAGAACCGGGTTGGCGAGCCACACCGGGGTTTTACACTCTCGGATAAATCCGCAGCTAGGAGCTTTATTAGCTCTACCCTAATGGCGTCCTTGCGATCTTTCACAAAGCGGTGAAGCTTTTTGCCGAGCTTGGCCGTCTTGCTAACATCAAAGCGTGCTCAGCCCTCCCTAGGAACACCTGGCATATCCGATGGACTCCATGCGAATATGTCGGCGTTATCCGGAGGAAGGCGGTGGCCGAGTTCTATTTGGAGTCGAGCCCGTCACCACCTGCCGTCTTCTCTGCGTCGGCAAGGCTGAGGCAGACCTTCTTCGTCGAGGGAGCCGCGTCCAGGGCGGTCTTGGTGCGCTTCTATTCTGGAACAGATTGGTCGATAGGGTCAGCCTTCTTGGCTTGACCCAAGACCGCGGAGGCCTCCGGCGTGGCAGAGGTCGTGGCGAGGTCGAGGGCCTCCGTGTTGCACCTGAAGGAGATGATGAGGTCCCCTTTGACAGAGAGGACCCCATGTGAAGCCGGCATCTTCAACACCAAGTAGGTGTAGTGTAGGATGGCCATGAATCTGGCCAGCATTGGGTGACCTAGGATCGCGTGGTAGGAAGACTTGAAGTTGGCGACCTCGAAGTTGAGGTACTCCGTGCGGAAGTTCGCCTCCGTGCAAAGTGGCCGGGAGGGAGACTCGACCCGGTGAGCCGCCTTCCTGGGGACGATGCCGTAGAAAGGTTCGTCGCACTCCGTCATCTTGTTGAAGTCGAAGCCCATCTTCTTGAGGGTGTCAACGAAGATGATGTTGAGGCCACTACCTCTCAGCGAGTGCAGGAGGCAGGGCTCCATCCAGTAGGCTCGGCACGGCGGGTAGGGCCCGGGGTCTAGGATATGAACCCAGTGATCAGCTCTGGAGAATGTGATCGGCTGCTCAGACCATCGTAGGGGCACGATTGGCTGAGTATGGACGAGGTGGACGTCGCGTTTGTCCTTCTGGTAGCGCCTCCCTCGGTCTGGACTTGATTCGCCGACGATCATGTTGATCGCACGTAGGTGCTGGAAGGGCCCGTTGGGGTTGCCCGAGGCCGGCGGAGGGGGTAGGTTCGCCTCATCACGGGGAGCCGCTGGGGCGTTGTCGTTGCGAGGTGGGTCGCTGCGAGGTGGCTCGTGGCGATCGTCGTACCGCTCGTCGCAGCGGTCTCGCCGGTCGTCGCAGTGGTAGTTGTTGTTGTAGTGGCGGTTGTCACGTCGCCCGCCGTCGTTCCTGGGTCGCTTGGGGTCCGCGGAGGAGCTGAAGGCCCTGTTGAACTGAGAGCAGTCGCGGAGGGTGTGGGTGGCCCCCTCATGGAACCCGCAGACGCTATCGAGCGCCAGGTCGAACTCCACTTGGTTGAAGGACGAGCCTCGCCGCCCATCGACCGCCAGGACCTCGGAAGGTCGCTTGCGGAGCTTGTCTGCCGCGTGGTACCGGATGTCTGCGGCGTTACGGTCAGGCGGTTCTCGGAGGGTGTCTTCCGTGTCCATCAGCTTGTTGACGATGATCATCAACTCTTTGATGTTGGTGGCACCGGACTCATGGATCTTCTCGAAGATCTTGGGGTCTTTGATCCCCTTTTTGTAGCGACGATGATCAGTGGGTCACACGACCACGCACTCATTCCGGTTCTCGAAGAAGCAGTTGTTGTAGTCACGGAGCCGCTCCTTGGGCTTCTGCACGACCCGCCCAGTGAAGGCATTCCAGGCGATCGTGGGTCGCTGGAAGTTCGATGTGAAGGCACAGGATAGATCGGCCCCAGTTTTGATCTTTGCCGGGCTCAAGGTTGTTGAGCCACAGCGAAGGGGACATGCCCATGACCAACGGGAAGTAGGCCGTCATGTGGTCGAAGTCGCCTCCGGCCGCCTTGACGGCGACGTAGTAGGTCGACAACCAGATGCTGGGGTTGGAGCGCCCATCATATGGCTTGATGTTGGGCTTGAAGTTGTCGGGGTACTCCACCCTCTTGAAGCGGGCATCCAGCGTTGGGAAGGCGTTGAGCGCAAGGTCTTCGCTGGTGCCTCTTGCCGTAGCGGCGTCTCGAGGCGCAGAGTGCACGCTGCGCTCCGGGACGACGACCTGGGAGCGTGGCTGCCGATCCCGGTCGACCCGGACGATAGTGGGATCGCCGTGGTTAGCGTCGTACTTGGCACGTCGCTGGTTCTCGATCTCGTGCTGATCGCGGAGTTCACGCTCCATGATGTGATGGACGCCGCCAGCGCCGTACGCGTCGTAATCCGGTGGCGGCGAGCTCAGCGCTCTCTCGCTCCTGGTAGCGTTGGTCGAAGACGGTGCGGGCGTCGCGAGCGCGCCTGTTGGCGTCGAGGTTGACGCGAAGGTCGCGGGTAGCAGCGGGTTGCTCAGGGTTGTGCTGAGCGACCTCCTCCTGGACGGGGGAGAGATGGCTGCGCGTAGGTCGATGGGATCGACTGCGTGAGTGGCGTGTGGAGGATGACGCGGCAGACCTAGAGGCCGCGCTCTTCTCCTCTAATAGGGCGTTGGCGACCCGGAGGTACGTGAGAGCCTGCTCAGCTTCCGGCGATTAGACTTGCTTGAGTCGAGAGATGGCCGCACCCAGGTTGGCCTGGGGGATGTTGAAGGTTGCGATCCCGACTTCCTCGAACTCCAGGCGCAGGTCGCGAGCGCAGGGCAAAGCACGCCGCTACTCTTCTGCACGTCACTCAGCACGGCGGGCGTTTGCCTGGATGCGGGCCACCTCCTGAGAGTTGGTCGCACCCAAGCGTGGTGGCTCGTTCTCCGAGATCACCATCACCTGACGGAACACGATTTCCGGGTCGTTCGGGGTGATACGAACCCGGACCATCTGGAACTTCCCGCAGTCCGGAGACTGGGTGGGTCGCTTAGCTCGGCGGGGGAGCTCGTTGTCGATCTTCTTCCGGCGGCACCCGTAGGGTGTGCTTTGCACCCTTGTGGTAGGTGCGGGGCACGTCGAGGGGTCGCCCGGCCGAGGCGCAGCGCCTTGGGTTGCTTGTGAAGGTCGCCCGTTGGATCGGGAGGCGCGGTGAGTTGGCTCGAGGCGAGGCGGCGCGCAGATCCAGCGCCAAAGGGGAACGCGTCGTGGCGTAGTGTTGTCTGCGCCCGGCCGAGCTCGTTAGATCTTGAGGTCGACGACTTCAGACCGGGTGGCGGCGACCTTCTCGAGGTCATTGGAGGAGTCGAGGCTGCGGGGAGGGAGATGTCGCCGTGAAAGATCCGCAGATCTCCACGGGGTCGGCGATGAAGGCTGCCATGCTCGCCGGAAGAAACGGCGCGGATTGGGCCACCATCTTGCCTGAGTTCCGATCGCCCCTACAGCGCGCCAGCTGTCGGTGAGACCTGATCCGCTGGGGGTTGCCCTAGTGGTTTGCGAGTTAATGGAGGATCGGGACCTAAGGCGTAGGTGGTTATGCACGTGGTGCACGGAGCTAGGCGAGTATGGCGGCGAAGAACAGGGAGACAAGAGTTTATACTGGTTCAAGCCTCCGGGGAGTAAAACCCTACGTCGATTGTGGTGGATTATGCGAGGTTGAGATGAGTTCTCCCATGCATGGAGCCCTAGGCCTTATATGGGACGGGCTAGGTTTGCATCGCAGGTCGGTTGACAGGTCGGTTACAACTGTGGGAAGATTATTTCCCGGATTACAAGGAGTATCTCGTGATACTTGGAGCTACAGGCGGCGGCGCGTCAGGTCGTCGTGTCCTTGTCTTGCACGCCAAGTCTTGGGGTCTTCGAGCTTGACCAGTCGCTGGGCCCACTTGTAAGGTCGGCGAGTCTTCTGGAAGGTCGAGCCCACTTGTCAGGGGCCTCTGGGACCCTGGCCGGTGGGAACCCATGGGTACCCATGTCTCTAGGAACATTGTTGTTAGTGTGCTTAGTTGGTAGGAAGAAATCATTTTAGATGGGCAACACTAGAGATCTAAGCTAAGATTTGTTCCTTGTTCTAGAAATTTGAAAAAGTCCCATATTCAACCCTTCTTCTATAGGCCATTGATCCTACAAGTGCACCGTAGCCAAAGTAGCTCTCTTCTACGATATGTTGCTTGAGCTCCTGCAGCTTGATGCTGTCCTCAGTATGAGTCAACGGTGTCTGGAGAGTTGTTGCCATTTCCGTGAGGGCCTCAATTGCCAGCAAATGCTGGGTTGCATTGCTGCTTGCTGGCACTGCAGGTGTGAGCCTCACACGTATAATGTGATCGTGCGGCCCGTAGATGTCTTTGGTGCGCTCAAATAGGAGCCTAGTTAAGGTCGAAACAAATGATTCTGATGGTCCAGTCCCGATGTTCCGTATCACCGGGTGCTCCTTGCTCCAATCCGCAACCTTGTCTTCCAACGCATGTAAATCACTCCATTTATACCAACTCCTTAGCCTCTCAGTGAATACTATGTGGTGTGAATCAGACCTTCAAAAGGAATAAATGGTCACTATTAGGCTTGGTCAAGGGTCAACGTTTTTCTTAATTAATATACCAAGTTACAAATCTGAAGACGTCCATGGAAGAAATTGAAATATATATCAATCTTTATTTCTTTTCCGCAAAAAGAGTAGTGCATTATAATACTCCGTTTTGTTTCTCTGACAAAAAGGTTAATCTTCCTATTTACCCACAAGATAAATTGTTTAGCAACTGCAAGGTATAGTATCAAGTTGATGCCACTGCACAGACATATTGGGCAGTGTTTTCTTGGAGGCATATTCATTTTTTTACGGCCTTTCCTCGGAACTGCTGATAAATAATTGTGACGCAGACAAACAAAATAAATGTGTATGTTACTTTCATCGAAAAACTATTAACTATAGTATTTATTTTTCAATAAAACTTAAGAGTCCTTCACAATTCTAAGCTTTTCAGCTGCTATCTTAATAGCCCTGTGGGTTCTATAGGTCTATATATGTAAGGAGATTTGAGAAGGAGAATATTTTTTAGATGATAAAATTGTTAACTATCATTGGTGACCACTAGAAGGGAATTGCGAGTTACAATTCAATCTAGTTTTATCTCTCTTGTTTGTGTGTGCCTCTTGTATTGATCTACTCGTTCGTTCTAGTCCATTGCATCATATTGCAAAGACACAAAAACCATGTTTTGAAAATGTCAGCGTCTCTTAAAATACAAATTTAACAAATACTTCATTTTATTGTTTATATATTCATTGAAAAAATTAATATAATTAAATAAAAAACACTTTTCATGAAAATTTTTCCTGTCGTTCCAAACTACTATTCAATTTGTGTTTTTCCTAAGTCAAATTTTTTTAATTTTTATTAAACTTACAGAAAAGTAAACTAAAATCTACCATACCAAATAAATTAACTATTACAATATATATTCCAAATGTTATTATATCACAAATGTTATTATAAATTCATAATAAATTCACTTAATTGGTATCACAAATGTTATTATATCTTCTAATAAACTTTGTCAAACTTAGTTAAATTTGACTTAGCACAAACCCAAGACAATAAAATTTGGAGTATATATCATTTATATCTCCATTTTTAATTAACTTTTGAAGGTTTTAAAATGTTTAACAAATGCACAGACTTATATTGAACATTTTGGACTGCATCTTTTGGACTGCACATGGGTTATTAAACATCTGTGTATGTGCATTTGTTAGTTTTAAAATGTTTAAGAAATGCAAAAACCCACATGCAGTCGCTAGAATATAACTCCCAACTACTACAGTTCAAACTATACTGCCCCACCAAGTTTCACACCAAAAGTGTGTCCAATGCTTAGAAAAGACAAGGATCCATGTCATTGGAATTTGTTGTTCAAGCCATGTGATAGTGAGTGAGCATTTATGTATTATGTCATTCAATATGCAAGTGTGTATGCTAACTATGAGTGATTATTGTTCCTAGTTCTTGTCGTTTTATTTTCTATTCTAGTATTTTTATGAACAAAATATTACAAAATTACATAATAAATTGTCAAACAAAAATATTCTTGAATAGTATTTAGTATGCACACTTCTCTATAAACTTAAGCAGTTGCATGCATGCTTGTACTAGACGACATGCAAAATTTATAACAGTACTCCCTCTGTTCCAAATTACTTGTCACTGTTGATTTTTATCACAATGTTTGATCATTCGTCTTATTCAAAAATTTCTGAATATATCATTTGTTTTGTTTGTGACTTACTTCATTACCAAACATATTTTAAGTATAACTTGACATTTTGCATATTTGTGCTAATTTTTTGAATGAGACGCATGGTCAAAAATTATGATCAAAAGTCAATAGTAACAATTAATATGAAAAGGAGGGAGTAGCACATAAGGATCACACACGAGTGCCTAAAGCTTAGCATTAATTACCCATGCTGGTAGTAGAGGTTTCACTTGTGTGGGAGGGCACTGTGTGTGGTAACTTACTTTCACTTGTGCCTTTAAATCATTTTTTATTATTAGCGAATTAAATTTTGTTGGGTTCAACATAATGTCGGGGCAGCGAGGAGCAGCGGTGGGGATTTGGAGCAGTGCAGCAGCGGCAGTGGGGCTCCGACGGCAATGGTGGTCCTCACCTCTCTCTCTCACTTTAACATCCCAGAATTTTGAATGTTTTCCCATGATTGAATTTTCGCAAAAATTTAAAACTTTTTGTTTGAACTTGTGTGCTACCAATTTTGATCTCAATTTGCTAGCCTCTTATCTCAAAATTCCATATAAAGTAAAACCTTATGAAAATTATTTTCAAATCATGGTATAAATGTGAGTTGGGTTTTCTTGGATTTTATTTGGAGTTCAAGGTGTGGAGTTTGAATTTGAAATAGATTCAAATTCAAACTTAGATTCAAACTATAATTCAAAACATATTTCTAAAACTAACACCTAACATAGGCCTCATCTCAGGGGACGAAGTCCATCGAAGGACCTGTCCTGTTCTTCGTCCTCACGCGTCCTACGCCGCGCCGCAGCCGTTCCGTCACGCTGAACCTCATCGGCAGCTCGCGTAGCTCGCACGCCACAGGGGACAGACCCCCGACAGCCGGCCCACCTTTGCCCTGCCTTGCTTCACCGCAGACCCCTCTCCCCTGTTCTTCTTCTTCAGATCGCCACGCCGGACCGCTCCACCGCGCCGCGCCTCACCTTGCGACCCAGTGCCTGCGCCGCACCGCCTTGACCCGCTGGCACGCTCGTCGAGAGAGGGCCCGCACGCCAAGGTGGTCCACACGCTTTCCAACACCCGCAAAACCACGGAATTGCCCCTGGCAAATCCCGCACGCAAGCCGCGCCTCGCGCAATGCTCCTTCACCGCCAAGGCAGCAGGGAGGGGACAGCCCTGGCCCGCACTGCGCCTCGGTCACCTTGACCCGGCGCGCACACAAAGCCCCGCATCCAAGCCTCCCGTGACCCCCAACGCCATTTGGGGAACTTTTCCCCTTCCGCTGTTCCGCCGCCGAGGGGGAAGAGGAGAAGAAAGAGGGGAAAGGGGAGAGGACGGAGGCGCATCACCACCGCGCCAACCCGCTGAAGCCGGAGCACACCCAGCCGGAGCCGCTCGTGAGAAGGGGAAGGCCGTCCGCAATGAGGCCACCGCCGGAGCAGAGCAGGGACGCACCGCCGTGAACTCCTCCACCTCTTCACCGACGCGTTCTCCAAGGCCACACCTACACCTTCGCCACGCCGTAAGCAATCCGCCGGCCTGCTTCCTTCCCTTCTTCCTCGGTCTTTCCTATGATGAGTGCGAGCGCGCCCCTGCGCTGCGCCGCTGGCCTTCGAGCCGTGCACATGTCCGTGCGTTCGTCGCCGTGGCGTACCCCAACGCCGCGCCGGTCGTCGCCGTCCTTTCCGCCGTCTTGTCGCGTGCTCGACCGCCTTCGTGCCGTGGTGATCCTTGCAAGTGCTCTGCTGCGGTGCCGCTTCACCGTCGAGCCGCGACCCTGGGTTACCAGGTGCCCGCGTGCCAGTCCTCGTCGTGTCGCGCCTGCGCGCGCACGCACTCAGGCCGAGCGCACCCACGCGCCTGGTCGCGGTTGAAGCGCTGCTTGCTGCTGATCTTGATTCCGCTCGCTCTTCTGCTTAAACCGAGCTGCGTCATCGTGCTTCGCCGCCGCGCTGCTCGCCGCACCGCGTCTCGCCTTGCCAATGCAGCAGGCCGAGCCGGCCCTAGGGGTTCCCGTCGGGCCCCCGGCCGCGTAGTGGAGCCATGTGGTTTGCTCAGCACCGCCGCGTCGCATCTTCCTGTTTCTGTCTTTCTTCGCAGCGCTGCTCGCCGCACGTCGTGTCGCCGCCGCACGCCTCGCCGCGCCGGGTCTACCGTCGTGTCGCGTCGGCTGCAACGCCATGTGTCCAACCCGGGACCGTGGCCGTGTCAAACTCTTCGCGAGACCCTAGAGCTTTCCCCCGAGCGCTTGTGTGGACGCCGGGACCGTTGCCGCCGTCTTTTCGTCGCACATCGTCGCCGCCGGACGAGCACCCAGGCACGCCGGCGCACGAACACGTGGCGAGGGGTGCCTTTACACCCCAGTTTACTCCAGGGATCCCCGCCAGACTTCTCTGGTGCGGGATCGGAGGAGCTGTGGGCCGTGCAGCCCAAGACGGCCCACCTCGGCCCTTTTCTTTTTATCGGCTGGACTTTGAATTTTGTTCAGGGAGTTCTGATGGACTTTGCTTTGCTAGCCCAGTAGGCCGAGTCCATTGGGCCGGATTCGGCCCACTACCTCTTTTGGCCCACTAACGGCCCATCATTTGTGACGATGACGTCACGATGACGTCATGCTGACGTCATCCCTATTTTCAAATTAAAAATCATTTTCTGTTTTATAAATGATTTTGGAAATTATTTTATAAATCCCTTTTTCTTTAAAAATTCATAACTAATTATCCGAGAAAATTATGAAACCACTTGCGTTGGCTTCATAATTCCGAGACGCTCCCTGCTACCCTATCCTCTTCTGCTCTTGACCTTGAACCAAGCCCCTTTTTGGCCCGCATTCTTGGTGTAGGATTTGTGGCTGCTGCCCGCCACTACGCTATTGTGGGTGCAGGGCCTTGAACCCCGCAACTAGCCAACCTGCCCGCGGACATAAATAACCTCCCAAAATGCGTTCAGCCGCTTTCCTTGCTTGCACCGCTTCCACCGTTTTGTGTCGCAAACCCGCTCTCTGTCAGCTTTGCTTAGAGCCGTGTAGCACGCGTCATACCAAGCGTTAGTACCCGGAAGATCGCGCGTGATGGACGGCCGTGCCTTAAGCAGAGGCCTCTGCTTCAAGCACGGCAACCCCGCTGCAACCTAGCTACTACGCCGTGGTTATTGACGCATTGCTAGCACTTGCTCCGCCGTGCTCCTGAGCACGCTATACCGTGTCGCCACCCTTTTTGGCCGACCATAAGTCAACCCCTTTCCTCCTCTCTACTCTGCTACCGCACACCTTGTTCTGATATTGCCTTGCCTAGCTCGTTTCTCCTTTCTCATCTCCTCATCCTCCCGAGCATTCGCCGATGCACCTAATTTCGCTAATACCTTGCGGCGCAATCACCAAACCTCTAGCCTTGATCGCAAACCCAACCTTGAACTAACCCTTCTCTCTAACTTGTTTTCTAGTATATAAAGCTAGTAGCTTAAAACTATTTACTTTGATTTCCTTAAATTAAACTAGTGCTGCTTGTAGCTAGATCGGATTTATTTGGTTCTTCTAAATTGATGTTATTTGGAGTTATTGCATAGATGATTGCCGTTGTTTATTTCCGCGTCGTATCTCGTGTAGGCTTGTGATCCTGTTTGAAGACCCGAGCTGCGACGACGACCCGAGCTGTGACGATTGGAAAGACCTTTGACCCGAAGGAAGGGCCCAACCTCTACTACTCTACGATGACTACCGCGCAGGTGTCATGTCACTCCCAACCATATAGATCCCATGCTTGCTATAGTTGCTAGTGCTTAATTACTTTTGATGCATGTTTTGAAATTGCATAGACAATTGATTAGTCGTGCCTTGGAATTGTTTATCTTGTCCTTGGAATACCTACTTTTGGAACTAGCTACCGACCCCTAGCTAGTTCCCGGCACTTCTCCATCCATATATTTTACCCTTAGTTATGGATGGATCTCAGGTTTGGACCGAGGTTGGGATACCTCGGAACTCTTGCGTGTGTTTGGGTGAGTGTGTATCCGGACGTGTTACCACGGAGCGAGCCGCTTTGGTTACTTGTGAACGCCTGTCTAGGGGAGATGCGACCTGGCCTCCCGCCCTAGCGGTGTGTCGGACGGATGGAGTTGGTGAGTGCTTGCTCCCGCAATTAAGGACCGATCGTCTGTGTGACCTTGATCTTTGGGCTATTTTCGTACAAACCGTCGCCTTGTTATGGGTGGGGTTCGGTCCGAGAACTAGTAGGTGGATGGCATCCACTGTAGGCGGACCGGTGTGGTCGTGGTGAGGGGACGGGTTATACCCCCAGTGAGCGTCGCCCGGCTCCTCCGGGATGGTCTCACAGCCCGAGGCCTGCTGCAAGTTTCGCGTGATTCGGGCAGTCGGGCTTGGAGAGGCGGAGAGTGCCACCCACCTTGCTAGGTCTCCGGTCGTTAGGTAGGGATGTGGAGCGGAGGTATCCGTTTCGCCCTATCCGGCGGGTCCAGTTGTACAACCTCTGCAGAGTGTTAAACCTATAGCTATAGTCCGTGTCCACTGGTATGGACAGCCCTTGCGATCTCTCACCTGGCTAGTATTTTTCTTGTGCTGCTTTCTCTCCCCCGAGTGTGTGAGCCCGGCTTCGTGCCGTTGAGATGTGAGGATAGGAGTTGGTGACCTCACATCGCAGATGAGAGTGGGATCTTGAGTCTTGGTTGAGATTCTGCTTTGGTGTACTTTCCTTGCTTGGGGTGTTGACCCCGGAGGCGTTGGCCTCGGAGGTGTGGATCTCCTCGGAGATGGTGACCTCTCTGCATTACCGCTTACCTTGATGTTGCTACCGCTGCTTGCATAAACCTTCTACAGCCATATATAGGCTTATCCATGCATACTAGAATTCATCCACCGCTTTTGCTCTTTGTTGGGAAGCTGACATGACCTACCCGCTTATCGGGTAGATGGCAATGCTTTCAGACTCGGAGATCGACTACTACATCGACGATGAAGGATGGGAAGACTAGAGCTGGTCCTACACTCAAGTTTGCCTGTGGAGCTGGAGACGCCGCCGATAGATCCGGCTGCGTAGATGATTTACCTTTCTTGTTTAGTCCGGTTGGACTTGTAGACTTATGCCGAAATGTTGTACTCTGATGTATTAATAAAATTATGTAATTTTCCCTTTTTCTTGTGTTGTATGGATTTGTACCACTTGAGACGGGTTTGCGTGATAGCCACTTCGGGACTATCACAGGTGTAGAGGATCGGGTTTCCAGTTTTGGAAATCTGGTTCGTTTCAGGTGGTATCAGAGCCGTACTTGACCGTAGGACGAACCCTAGCAATGGCCGATAGTTTAGAACAGCCCAAACATCCTTGATTGAGTATATACTCCTTGAATTCTATATAAACCCCTTGAATTTTACTATTACATTCTTAACTTCTCACTAACTAACTAACTTACTAACAACGCTTCTTCGAGTTTGCTGATCTTGGAGAACAACGATTGTTGCTTGGTCAAGACCGAGACATACTACGGAAGGATGCCCCGTACAAGACAAAGGCAACAACTGTAAACGCAGTGATGGAGATTGGGTACAAAAGAAAGATGAAGATGACTCTACAGGACTTAACTAGACTATCCTGTGTTGAACCCTCAATACCAGGTTACACCATTACAGTTGCCCTACATTGGAATTCAGACTACCGAAGATGGAATAGGCTGGCCCTCCATAATGCCGCAGGAAGACTACATACCAGAGAAGCAATAGGAACAATATGCACCCTTGCAACCCCCATCTCTGCTCAGGACAAAGCGTGGGTGACACCACATTGAAGATAATGATGAGTTAAGATTCTAATTCCATGTACGCCCACAGAAGGAACTGGTTATCTGCTATATGGATGTGGCACACGTAAGTTTGGATGCAGGAGTCAGAAACTCCTGGGATGCCCGTAGCTCAGCAATTGGATAAGATCCCTCGACTTGGAGTTACACAAATAGCCGATTCGCTAAGGACGAAGATATTAGAACAAGCTGCTGCTATAAGAGGCAAGGAGTGGATTGGACAGTTGGGATCAAATACCTTACAAGAAAGCATCACATACATGGGATAAAGAGTTGTAATTCACTATATGGAATTCCCTGAATGTGAAGTGTGAAACAAGAATGCTTCGAATCGAATCCTCCTAACCGACTGAAGTTGTCGATAGACTAGAATGAACCGAAGAGAAACACGGGGCATGGATGTAATGATAAACATAGAGCACCCCATTTGGAAAGACAAAGTCACGAGAACCATGGATGAAGAAGAGTAGTCCAACTAAGATAGAGTATCTGGGTTGGAAGAATTGGATAAGAAGCATTGGATTAAGATCAAGAAGATTTTAGCTTCCTCCCACAGGACCTCTGCGCCTCTTAGGCTACTTATGGAACCC
Source organism: Cenchrus purpureus (assembly GCA_022644695.1). Lineage (NCBI taxonomy): Eukaryota > Viridiplantae > Streptophyta > Magnoliopsida > Poales > Poaceae > Cenchrus > Cenchrus purpureus. The sequence goes on along the minus strand of CP053466.1, from coordinate 213,538,238 downwards.
CTTCAGTCATAAAGATGATTTTGGTAATTGGACCTAACCCGGAGGATTGTAAAGGTAGCAATTGCTACAGGATGCAACATCAGTACTACACGAGTCAAATGGATAGAATAAGTCATGTGACTCGAAGAGGAATATGAAACACAACTTACAGATTCTCGATCAAGCCAGCATGGATAAGAACTTCACCAGCCTGTTTCGGAAAGTTCAGCACCGAGACATCAGATGGACGTATCCTTTCAAGTGATGCCACACTAACCTTAGAGAAACCCCTCAAGTGCCCACGACATACTAGAACGTTTTACTTGGTGTAATCTCAGAGGTCTTAGGAGTCAGCCTCGAGAAACACATTTGTTTGGTGCATTGCTTGAGTGATTGGGTCTTTATGGTCTTTTTGGTTGTTATGCCTCTTCATGTTGGTGTGAAATTGTATTGTGTGCTCATGCTTGCTAGATGATTAGATGACTCCTTTAGAAGCCTTAGCTTTCCATACTGCGAGACCAAGAACTTGAAGAATGAAGATCGACGTGCCAAACATATTAAGAAAGACCCTGCTTCAGAAGAAGAGAAGAACTTCTTGGAACATCGACAAACAAACCAAGACTTCAGATGAGTTACCCGATGATCATCGGAATCAAGTTCGCAAACTAGAAAATGATTACCCGAGAATTTGGAACCTCGAAAGCTCAGCAGAGTATGAACCTCCATGGAAGCATATATTGGTTAAGAGCAGTTGAGTACCCTAAGATGTCAGCAATGCATATTGGATAAGTTCAGTAGGTACTCAGACGTCGGATAAAGATGAAGTACTCCATATGTAACAACAATCAGTACAAGAATTCCTAATTCGAGTACTTTAGCTTCCATAAGGTACCTTATGAATGTCTACCTCTGGGATATGGCAAGGGAAAGGTAGTGGATACCAATAAGGGCTATCTTACCACCATGGATTAAACCATGCCGTCATTATGGATGTGCACCCATGCCTGGCATTCGGAAGTAACGAATCTAGAGACACCGATACCGATCTACGACATCAAGTGACATGGAAGTGCAGAGATTACGGCTAAGTGGACAATACCCCGACCTGAGGGTGGTGTTGAAGTTTTGGATTGGAATTAGATGACTAAACTCCAAGGATATAAGGTTTGCACTACACGAATAGTCATCCTAGAGACATTCTATGGAATTAATCACACTTACAACTCCTAAGTAGTTCTTTTGGAACTATTGTGTGAGCAGTGTAACAGCTATACACCACAAAGAGTGCTTTTGGAATATAATACATGAAGGACATCTAAAGGAATTACGAGGTCCACAATTGGAATAAGACATGAAGTTCGGTCAATCCTACTTTAAGAATAAGGGATTATTAAAGAAGCTCTACTGGACACTGAATATTGAACTAGTGGGAAGAAGAACTACTTCGTCAACTACTGGACACATGTTATCTGTTCAACCTCATGATTGGAACCTACCTATCGGAGAATAAATCAGAAGAGTTTGCAAAGCATACAAGAGTAAGGTAGATGTGACTTCCACGTGAAGATCCATCCCAAGAAATTGGAACAGAATTGACTAGTGTGAGATTTCGGATGGGAAGATTCACTCACATAGTCGAGGGTGTTGCAGATGACCCCTCTTAACTTGGACTATCATGAATGGGAAGTAACCATTCATAGTGCTTACGACCAAGAGCTAATTGGACATGTCGGATGTTGCTAGCCCTCGCAAGAATCGTCGGAGACGAGTTAAACCAACAGATGGATTACTATAAGAATGGCATCCAAAGAGTGGTAGAGATTACTGGACACTCAGAGAAGTTCTGGAAGATGAGAAATCGCCCTGGAATATGAGGAACTTTGATTAACCACACAAGACCTTATGATGGAATATGAGTATAGCGGGTAAACTATTTGGATGTGCTTAAATAGGAAGTGAGATATTTCCTAAGCCACGAGATGGCTGAGTAAGTAAAAGGAAGTTATGTTCACCCAAGTGCATCTAGTTGTTGGGGGTGCACGCCATAAGAGGTCTTGTTGCACTAATGTTTTGGAAAAATCAGTATATCTACTTATGGATAAAGAGATAATACTTTACATCTTCAACACATCCGAGATGGATATGGCCTCAAGAAGATTTCTTGGATAAACTAGGGAAACCTAGAGAATATACGAAAATATGGATGAAGAAAAGATATTTATGAGATCCAACTTCTGCTCAGCGTACCTCCTTTGGATAAGCAGTCAAATTTGGACAAAGATAAACTTATGGATACGCTAAGAATACAAGTTTCGGTATATGGCAACCAATTGGATAAAAGCTTGCCATATGGACTCCAACTACATGCGTGTTACAAGATAGGCGGATGCGCAGAACTCCGCTGGGAGAATCGACTCCCTCATATGGAAAGAAGTGGGAGATTCGTGCCTAATTGGATTAAAAGTTAACGGATGCCATGAGAATATGGCTGAGTTCAGAAGTAATAATTTTGGAATAAGCTAAACTAATAAGAAGGATGTAACCTCGAATGGGAGGATTGGAAGAATATGAGACTCTCATGCTCCAGACCGCTCTGAGCTTATCAAGCTTAGGTAACCCGGCTAGATGAGACGGATTGAGAAGAGGAACCTCTAGCCTACAGTTGGAATTTCTCACAGACTTGGACAAGAGTAAAGTTCTTGGAGATATATGGAGTGAATCTAGCAAGTGCTTATGAATGCTAATGAAAGACTCACATGGAAACGATATATGATAAGATTAAACACAAACGGAACCTGGTGGAAGAGAGAGACATTGTCAATAAAGATCTACTTCGTCAAGGTCATCTACATCTTGAAGCTGAAGCCAAAGGAAGAAAGTAAGGACACTGAGGTGAAGACATACCGAAGGGAAGACCCTCGCCACACCCGCCACGAGCTTAATCTCAAGGACGAGATTCTCGTGAGGGGGGAGGAATGTAACATCCCAGAATTTTGAATGTTTTCCCATGATTGAATTTTCGCAAAAATTTAAAACTTTTTGTTTGAACTTGTGTGCTACCAAATTTGATCCCAATTTGCTAGCCTCTTATCTCAAAATTCCATATAACGTAAAACCTTATGAAAATTATTTTCAAATCATGGTATAAATGTGAGTTGGGTTTTCTTGGATTTTATTTGGAGTTCAAGGTGTGGAGTTTGAATTTGAAATAGATTCAAATTCAAACTTAGATTCAAACTATAATTCAAAACATATTTCTAAAACTAACA